>CM036316.1:5376716-5766973 GCA_020567845.1 Rhododendron henanense subsp. lingbaoense | reverse complement strand
CTCCAGTGGACATGTATCTACCACTCCACACATTAAGTTTCTGCTGTGTTCTATCAATGACAGGTTCCCAAGTCTTGACCCGCCTTGGGTTCGCACCCAAAGGCAAGCCAAGATATTTAATAGGTAAGGATTCTACCTTGCTGCCCAAAACTTGAGCAAGGGCAGCAACATCAATAGGAGGGATCTTGACACCACAAAGAGAGCTTTTGGAAAAATTTATCTTTAGGCCTGACATTAACTGGAAACATTTTAAAATTCTCTTGATATTGTGTATTTCCTGCATATCGTTGTTACAGAAAATAATTGTATCATCCGCAAACTGTAGGTGAGAGATGAGTACTCCAGTTCTCCCAATCTTCACTCCTTTGATAATCTCTCTTTCCCTAGCTCTCTCCAACATAATATTTAGAGCCTCAGCTATTATATTAAAAAGAAATGGCGATAGGGGATCACCTTGTCGGATTCCTTTTTGAGTTTGGAATTCCTTTGTCGCTGAACCATTAATCAAGACTGACATGGATACCGAAGAGATACATTCTTTAATCCAACCACACCACTTTCCTCCACAGCCCACCTTCCCCAACATATCTAATAGAAAGCCCCAATTAACGCAATCATATGTCCTCTCAAAGTCTAGTTTTAGGATGAGGCCTCCCCGAGTATTATGTTTCCAACTATGAATGACCTCATTGGAATAAGGACACCATCAAGAATCTGTTTTCCTCCAACAAACGCAGCCTGAGCCTCCCCAATTACACTTGGAAGATGTTGTTTTATTCTGTTAGCTAGCACCTTAGACAAGATTTTGTAGATGCAACCCACCATGCTTATGGGTCTGTAATCTTTGAAGGTTGTAGGACAATCAATCTTGGGAATTAGGGATATGAAAGTTGAGTTGATACCTTTGGTAAGCCCTGTAGAACCAAGTCCTTCAAAAAGCCCCACCCTTTCTTAACGAACGAGAAATTAAAACCATCCGGCCCAGGCACCTTGAGATTATTACAGTTTTTTAGTGCAGCTACAATTTCTCCTTCCTCAAATTGCTTCTCAAGTTGTATAGCTACATCTGGTGTCACACGCCTAGAAAAATGACCACCCAAACTAGTTCGGTGCCTCCTCTCCTCTGTAAAGTTGGTAGTGAAATATTCCACCGCTGCTTCTTTAATATCTCTAGGCTCCTCTACTACTCTGCCATTCACCTTCATAGAGCCCACCATGTTTCATTTGAATCTATAATTGGCTATGACTTGAAAAAATCGAGTATTCTTGTCGCCCAATTTCAACCAATTCACCCTAGATTTTTGCCTCCATAGTGGATATGTGTTTAAAAATGAAATAGAGTGAGTGTAGTTGCAAATCGAACAAAGCACAGGGGGTGTATGCGAAAATTTTCAAGTAATAAAAGTGGAAGTCGCAGTTTTCACCTCATTTGCGGACTTTGAAAAATGGTTATTTAGTGTTAGTTGAATTCCAAGTGCGTAAATATAGATAAGAGAGTTGAATCCATCATTAAGTGGAACTTGAAGGCCTTTAATGGAGGCAACCAGCTTTAATGGCGGACGACTGAAAATTTTGACAGGTTTAAGGACATGAAACACGCATTAGGGCCATGGTCTTCTAACTATACCATCATTGTCATTTGAATGGTACTTGTTTACACCATAATTGACCATCGACAGCGAGTAAAACAATAGACAAACAGTACTACGTTATAACATGTGCTATATATCCGTGATGGAATCTGTCACGATTCTAGTTGTCGGGAATGTTGTGTGAGAAATTAATTTCCAAGAATAGTAAAGTAAAAGAAAAAGAAATTTATTTTCTTGTGTGTGCTCTCTTGATAAGAAATCTTGCAGAAAAAAAAGAATTTCTTCTTTTTGGCAAGACTTATTTTGCAAGAAAGTATTTTCCAGTAAGAAACTTGAAGCTGTGAGTCCTACAACTTTTCCGAACACACAAAAAGTTATAGAAAAATTAATTTTCCTATCATTTCTGTGAAACTGAATGGGCCCCTGGTGTTCTAAATTGCACGATTTATTGGGTGCTCTTGGTGTTCCTACAATTTTTTTTTTTTTGAAGAGAGGTCAATTTCATTACGACAAAGTTAATGCATTACATCAGAGTCGAGAAGGAATTGCATAGTGGGCGGAATACAACCCGAAGAGAAAATACAATTCCTGCTAAGACAATTTGTGGCAAGCCAATGTGCAACTTTGTTGTTCTCTCTACAACACCAAACAAAGTACCAATTTCTAGAGCTAGCCCACTCTTTAATGTCTTCCACTAGAGCTCTAATCTCCCACGGTCCAGAAGAATTGGAGTCCTTGAAACAATTGATAAGTTCCTTGCAGTCCGACTCAAAGATTGCTTCAAAGATGTCCAGTTCCATTGCCACGCTGCAAGCTATTCTGAGAGCCCAAGCCTCAATGCTAATAGCCGAAGTTGCAATCGTTCTTCCCATACGCCAGATCGAATTGAGTTGTTCCACCACTATCTCTCGTGATCATAATGCCAAAGGCAGCCAAGCTGCGGGATGATTTAAAAGCTCCATCAATATCGAACTTCACGATAGGGGAGGGGGGAGGTGTTCCTACATACATACTATTGTTTGAATATTATGTGCCAAAATTATGGAATCCTAACGATCATCACTCTCTCAAATCATCGATCATGTACCACCATCACCACATGCTATGTTTTAATTCCTCCCGATTGCCATTAAAGCTAAACCCACATTTTTTTGAACGGCAAAGCAAAACCCACATAACATAACTTCCCATGGCCATCAAAACCACCTTAAGTTATTCGATTAACATAAAAAAGTCAAACCTATCGCCTACCAATCCATAGACGTGCTCTTTGTCGGGCTCCCTCTGACCCTTAGGATCGACTAACCCATGTGCAAATGCATACCGTTCACATGTTCTATCCATGAGGGAATCCATTAATGCAATATTGCATCACAACATACTATCTTTTCCTCCCAATTGCCATTAAAGTAAAGGATTTTGATTTTCGCGCTCCACTTTTTATTGATGTGCTCCACTTTGTTAGTGGAGTGCCACAAGTAAAATGTGGAGCGCGAAAATCAATTTCCTAAAGCAAAACCCACGAGATACACCTTCAGTAATTCCATTAACATCAAAACACAAAACCTTTTGCCTACCAATCCATTAATGCGCTTTTTGTTGGACTTCCCCTGACTCTTAAGATCGACCAACTCGTGTGGAAGTGTGGTTCACATATGCTATCCATGAGGGAATCCATCACGATGATCACAATCTTGCATCACCACATACTATTTTTTTTTGTGGTAAACATACGATTCATTAAAACAAGAAAAACAAAATTAAGAGTTTACAATTCTAGGGTACGAGACCCCAATCAAATCCGCATAAAGGAAATTAGAAATACAACTAGGAATAACCGGGTAGATATATAAATCTCCACGAAATACACGAAATACTATATTTTCCTCACAATTGCCCTTAAAGTTATCCACGAAATACACCTTCTTCTTTTTCTTTTTGTCAAAGATTAGGATAATATTATTATCAAGAAATCGAGCAATACATCAATTTGGGCCCTTATCCTCATAAATGGAGGAGTAAAGCCAAGGGGTGGATAATATTCCCAAGTACGAATCCCACTCCCTCTCACAGTATTCTTGGCCACTAAGTGCGCCACCGAATTACCAACTCTCCTAACAAAACTCACTTTTGATCCATCAAACGAATCCCTCAATTTGTTCACATCGGCAATGATCACCCCAACTTCTGTGTTGCCTTCTTCCTGCTTTTGGATAAGATTAATAATCTGTTGCGAATCACCTTCTAGTTGGATATATCTTAAACTCAGTTCCCTCGCAAATAAAAGACCATCCCTTGCTGCCAAAGCTTCTATCACCACTGGACTCATCAAATTCCCATAATGAATTGCTCTGGCTGCTCGGAAAATCCCAAATTCATCCCTTATAATGATACCCGCACTACTCGACTTGCTCCGGTTGTCCAGACCTCCATCAAAGTTGATCTTAAACCACCCTCGCATGGGTTTTTCCCATATGTTGTAATGTTCTGTTGGTAATGCTTGTGAGCGACCCCTACTCACATTCAGTTCACGGTTTGCCTCCAAAAATTCCGTCGCTTCTAAGAATGTAGACGTACAGATATGATCATTCAAACTAACTTTAGGCGATAAGTTATCAAATTTGTACAAGTACCATCCATTTTAGTAAATTTTCAATGGACAAACTTTCTAAGGGCCGAACAAGTAACCATAATTTTTTGTATTTGTAATTGGCTGGTGAATGAATTTATCTAATGTCAAATAATTTACCTTCATACTGGTAAATTATCAGTTATTAATTTGTTGCCATGTGAATATTTGACTTCGACAATCATCTGTGGCAAGGCATACAAAAAAAAAAAATATTATCACTTTTTTGTTGGATTTAGTTTGAAAATGTTAATGCGGAAATGCTTTTTTTGAGTAGTTATTTTTTTGAATTTTGAAATATTGAACATGGTATTTAACGTAGGAATAAGGGCATTCATGGTATATTTTTAGTTTGAGAATTAGAGGGGTCATTATTTATGTGGAGAGGAGGTACGTACACATAAGTTTCTTCTATCAATTAAGGACGTAACGCCGAATACCCCATTATTTTACTTGTCTTGTCAAGTTTCTTGGCTCCATTAAGCTCCATTCTTTTAGACATAACTTAAACTTAACTTAAATATGAAAATTTTGTCTTTATTTGAAATTTTTTCGCATTTGAAGGTTTTGCGCCAAACTTTTTTGGGGTATTTTTTTCGCTAAAAAGTGATTATTTCTCAAAATACTTGGGTAAAAGTAAAAAAAATTTACTTTTCCGATTCCTCTCGTCGAGACGAATCAATAACTCAAAAAAGTTTGGCGCAAAACTAACAAATGCGAAAAAAATTCAAATAAGGACAAAATTTTCAGATTTAAGTTAAGTATAAAAGAACGGAGCCTAAAAATGAGATTGGTCAGACATCAGAACATGCACATGAATAAAACACGTATTTTTTGAAATTTATCTTTAAAATCACAGCCATAAATCGATCTTTTTCATAAAAAATGTGTTTCGTTCATGTTGGTATCGATGCGGGTGATCCATCTTGACTCATGAGTCAACCACGAGAAAAGAAAGGCCAATGTGTATTGCTCCATCCATCAAGTTTATTTTATTTTTTACTAAAGATAGGTACACTACCTTTTTACACTATATAGTTATACTACATCTTATGTGGAGCCTATTTTGGGTCCCAAAAAAATCTTGATAAATTTTTAAAATATTGTTTTATGGGATCCTATAAAAAATCAGCTCCAACGGATATCGGTAAGTACTACTTCTGAATTCGTAGAGGTGAAATTGCTCAATTACGAAGTTTTGCCATTACGAATCTAGAAATAATACTTATCGATATCCGTTGGAGCTGATTTTTTACATGGGCCCATAAAACAATATTTTAGAATTTACGGATATTTTTTTGGATTTTTGTAGAATCTGGAATGAGCCCCATATGAAATGTAGTGTAACTATGTAGTGTAGTAGCCACCGAGGATCCACTGTCCGAGTGAAATCCGGACAGGGGCCTATCCCAGTCCTTGGAACCGTTGATCTCACAAATCAATGGCTGAGATCTGCTGAGCCAAAACGACGTCGTTTTGGACCAAAAAGTGTTCGGCAGATCTCAGCCGTTGATTTGCGAGATCAACGGCTCCGAGGACTGGGACAGGCCTCTGTCCGGATTTCACTCGGACAGGGGATCTGGTCTCGTATGTAGCACCTTTGTTTATTTTTTGCTACCGCCTTTTCTGAATTTAGGTTCTTCTATATAATTTTAGTTTTCTTTCTCGGTGCATCACCATTATATTTGGGTCAAGGAATTAACCAGAGTCGTTCCACTAATATTTTGGGGTCCACATATGTGTTGATTGCTATAAGAAAATAATGTCATTGTGGAACAAATGCAGCCAGCACTGAACCTAGTGGACAAATGGATCCAATCGATCGAGCAATTTCATTGTGCTCCACAATTGTTGATGTTATATCTATATATCTTACCCAACTACTCCCTCCGTCCCATAATATTTGTCCGGTCCGCAAAACAAGGACGTAAAAATAATATGTTTTTTGCAAGAAAAATTCAAATTTTTTTCAACAATTCATTAGACATCGATGAGTTCTTGTAATTTATGAAAAAAGTTTGAATTTTTTATTGAAAGAAATGCATTATTTTTACGTCCTTGTTTTGCGGACCGGACAAATATTATGGGACGGAGGGAGTATTTGAGAAACCCGGAGAGCCTGCTGTCCAGCATGTGTGCTGATTCCATTCGGGCCGTCCATTTCAGCAATGGACGGCTCAAATTTCATCTTAGTCGAACAGATCTCAGTCGTCCATCCGTGCATTGTCGAGATAAAATTTGAGCTCTCTGATTTCCTATTTTAGTGGGTTGTTGGTTGGATTAGGGGTCTCTTGGGGTGATCGATATTGTTTTCTCCCACTCTCAATCTTTGCTTGATTTATGGTTACGCTATCAATCCTTGCTCTATGTGTGCCTATCATTCCTCGTTCTTGCAATTTTAATTAGTAGCTTGAAATGTTTGTGAAAGAGATAGTATGATGCTCGCGCACATGTATTATGACTTGGGTCTTATGCTAGCTCTGCCCGTGCGCTCACGTCAATAGATAAACGTCACCAAATCGGTGCTTTTTTTTTTTTTTTGGTAGATTTTCTATATAACTAATGCTGCATGATGTGACTCCAATAGAGAGAAATATTGCATCTAGCACTCGACATCGTGGATGCGCAATAAAGAACGAACTATTTTGGGATGACATTTTGATACTCTTTTACAACCACGAACATGACAGGGAAGCTTCTCCTCCTTATTTAGGATGCTACGAAAAACGTTTTATTATTTTTATTTTCACACGCCCGAATAATCATGCGTATTAATAATGCAGTAGTCTTTACATAAGTTATGTTCTGGGCCCCACAAGAATATGTGATAGAGAAGAGAGTTGGGATACCATTGTACCCTAGGAGCACTCAATAATTTTTTCCTCTTCTTGGTTGGGACTATATAATATATATCCTTAATTGGCCTCCAACGTAACTCCGTTTTTTTCAACGATAGTAAAATTAGCACACTGGAAGAAGAGTTGAACTCTTAACCTTCTTTCTCCTACATCTAAGTGCTGCACTCCTAGTGTCGTTGGGCCAAAGAAAATAAATCGCCATTGGACTTAAGTGCACTCCTGACGTACTCCTAAAACCCAATAATTTTCAATGTTCCGTTTTACTTCAAATACCTAAAAATATAAAGTGCAATTGTAATTCATCGTTCAAACAACTATTGGATCTCATAAAGTTAATTCTTATACAGTACCTATAATATACTGATTTTTTGGGGCTAAAGGGGATTTTTTTGAAACAAGGTGGCTAATATCAATAATATTTAGCCCGGCTTATTATGGAAAACTCACCCTTTAATGTTTATTCAAAAAAAGAAGATCAAGAGTTATGTTAAAGTCATTTTAACTGATGCTTTATTATTTGATTAATTTGACGTTCTAGGCAGGCTTTTCATATAGTTCAATAGGGCTCTGTTCATTAGTTAAGAATTATATTACGCGGGAAAGTTATTCCGAGAAAAGTGGATTGAAGTGAAGTGAAATAAAGGAAAATTTACTTTCCTGTGAGTGTTCAATTGACAAAGTAAAACTTATTGTCCTAGGAGAAAACTTTCCAAGGACAATAAATTCCTACCTTTTGGTAGGATGTGTTTGGAGGAAAGTGAGTCCCGGTGAGAAAAGCATTTATGAAATCCTCACTATTTTCTTGGTAACTGAACATGTCAAAATTTATGGGAATTAAAGTCGGTTTTGCCCTCCTTTCTCATCCTTTTTTGTCATCTGAATGGGGCCTAGGTGTTTTACTTACGATCATAATGGTTTTTTCTCTCATTTTAACCACTCAGTATCATTTCTAGGACCATCAAGTTAACATTCATTCTAGAAATTTTTTACATCAAAACATAAAGGAATATAGACATATCAATCTATGCAATTATTTTTGCAATATATTTGTTTTCTATTTTTCATTCAATATAAAAACTAAGGACAAAGTACAAACAAAACCAAAGTTTCTCCTTTGTTATTATGTTCCATTTCATTCCTTTTATTTTTCTTTTTGTCCTATGGAGTACTTTTTTCAGCAACCAATTATATAAGAGAGCTTCCAAGGACCACCAGTAGTGGTTTTCAAAGTGGATAAAGTGGAGATTGGTGCATTGATTTTGCCTAAGAATTTGGGGTGATCTTCTCTTAGTGGTTGACCCTAAAAGGTTGAATTAAAGTCTATGTTGGGGTCAGAGTACGCCCATGGATTTGGTTACAAATACTCCCTACGACTACTCTAAAAATTTACTTGCAGGTCGCAGTAGTGATTTCCAAAGCGGATATAGTGAAGATTCGTGTATAGATTTTGCCTAAGAAATTCGGGGTGATTTTCTCTTAGTGGTTTTCTTGAAAAGTTGAATCAAAGTCTACGAAGGGCCAGAGTGTCCCATGGATTTGGTTACACAATGTCACCTCCTGCGACCACTTTAAAAATATAGTTGCGGGTGCGACGTCGAATGCCGTAAGAGACTTAATTGAAATCCTGCATAACGCCAATTAGTTTTGGTATACATGGTGGAAAAGCGGTCCAACAAATAGTATCAGAATCAGGAGGTCATGTGTTCGAGTCGCAAGAGCACCATCGTGTGGTAGGGACTGTTAGGCCAACACTAATGCCCCTATGGATTTTATTACACAATATTTCTCTCTGCGATCGCTCTAACAATATACTTACGGGTGTGACTTCGAATGCCATAGTAGATTTTACTGCAACCCTCCGGCCCTAACACCAATTCATTTTCTGAGAGAGGGTGAAAAAGCGGTCCTACAGTATACTTGTGTATATAGCTTAAGTGCTAGTTGTGATAATTGAGAAGCATAACTGAGAGTCTAGGGACCGATGGCCAGTACTCCCATCAATGCCTCCATTAGCTTAGTATTGTATGCTTTTCTTGTTTCTCTTTCCCTATTTCTCTCCTCCTCAAACAAGGTCTTTGCTTTTGATGGCGACCAGACTTTTCATACAGTTCAAATCAGCTCTCTCCGGCCATCTTCTGTTTGCAGCCCTTCTACCAAAGGTTACATGCATGATCCTCTCTCTCTCTCTCTCTCTCTCTCTCTTAATTGTGTATGAGAAAAATATTTCTTTTTCTATTTTCTAGATCACAGCAAAAGGGGATCACTGAAAGTTGTTCATAGACATGGGCCATGCTCTGAACTCAACCAAGACCAAGCCAGCGCTCCAACTTTGACAGAAATTCTCTCTCATGACCAATCCCGAGTCAACTCAATTCAAGATCGACTCAACTTCAACGAGGCCCAGAAAATATCCAAGGGATCCCGAACCACCCTACCGGCCAAGTCCGGCAACTCAATTGGCTCTGCTAACTACATCGTGACGGTTGGACTTGGGACTCCCGCAAGGGGCCTATCCCTCATGTTCGACACCGGCAGCGGCCTCACCTGGACTCAGTGCCAGAAATGCGTAAAGTATTAACAAGAGCTTTAAAAAATAGACTTTCATATAAGTTTTTTATTTCGATTTTTTGGTTTAAAATCAAGTAATGCTGCATAAAATGGGACAAGGGGTTGCAGCATCCTTGCAAAGCGGTGCCGAGCAGCTGATCCGGCAATCTCGGCACGGACAGCTTGAATCGAATCTGAGCACATACAAATCTGAACCGACCATTGTTCGGTTAAGATTCGAGTCGTCGTTTGCCGAAATGAACGGCCGGATCAACCGCTCTGTGTCCGCTTTGCAGGGTGCTCCTTGGCAGCATCCCGCGTTCCGACAATAGGACGGAAGGTAGGATTTGTTGTAGTACTTGTTAACTGCATGGCCATAAGTACTAATGTGCGATTTTTTTGATCAATCCACGCCAATAGGTGCTACAAACAGAAACAGCCCATCTTCAACCCATCCGTGTCCAAATCATATAGAAACTTTCCTTGCAACTCAACACGGTGCTCTCAACTCACCTCCGCCACCGGAATCTCCCCGGGCTGCGCCAACTCCACCTGCATCTACGGCGTTCAGTACGGCGACTCCTCCACTTCCATTGGATTCCTCGCCTCCGAAAAACTAACCTTAACTTCCTCAAACGTTTTTCCAAATTTTATCTTCGGCTGCGGCAAAAACAACCGAGGCCTCTTCAGCGGTGCTGCCGGACTACTCGGCCTCGACCGCGACCCGTTCTCCGCCGTCTCCCAAACCGCTTCCAGATACGGAAAGTACTTCTCCTATTGCCTTCCAACACCGTCGGGCTCAGCCGGAACCCTAACCTTCGGAAAAGGGGTAACAAATTCCAGCACTGTGCAATTCACTCCGTCACCGGTTCGTCCAAAAGCGCGGTCGTTTTACTTCGTCAACATCATCGGGATTAAAGTCGGTGGACAGAGTTTATCGATCTCCGAATCGGTGTTCAAGACTCCCGGCACGATAATCGACTCCGGCACCGTCATCACCCGACTCGCGCCGGCGGCATACGCTGCTCTCCGGACAGCTTTCCAGCAAGCGTTGAAGAATTACACGTTGATCGAAGGCATATCGATTTTCGACACATGCTATGATTTTGCAGGTTACGACACGGTGACGATTCCCAGGATAAACTTCTTGTTCGCCAGGAACATCGAGGTTCCGATCGACATATCGGGGATACTCTACGATGTCGGCTTATCGCGGTTTTGTCTTGCGTTCGCCGGAAACAGCGATGCCTCTGACGTGGGTATCTTTGGAAATGTCCAGCAGCAGACTTTGGATGTGGTTTATGATGTTGCTGGTGGCAAGATAGGGTTTGGGACTGGAGGGTGTGCCTAATTATGGTAAAGCTATTTTGAGAAAAAAAGAAGGTTCGGAGAATAACCAGGCCCGTCTGGTAGGGGAGGCGATGAAGGCCATACGCCTTGGAATAAATTTTCAATATATGCAACAATTATTTATAACACCTTTATCACATGAGATAGGATCCACATGTACATGGGGCCCACAAATTATTTTTAAATTAAGAGCTCCAAAGTGTGGTAGAGCGTTATATTAGATATGAAAAATATGCACATTATATTTTCATCCGCGTGGTATATTTAGGTTCTTCTAATGACTAATTAATGATTATTGCTTTTGAAAATTCAAACTACCTCTTTATGTGTATTTTTTTTTTTCCATTTTTAGATTGATTTACTACTTATTTTGTTCGATGGTGAACTTACGTTAGAGCCCAATCTTGAAGTTTTCCCCGGGCCCCAGAAATGTTCAGGACGGCTCCGATCGAGAATAACAAACTATAAAGCTTCCAATTTTCATTTAATAATGGAATTACTCAAGTAATTAAGTTAGTGGTATGTATAGTACCACATTGGATCAAGATACTCCAATTGGGAACTACTCTTCGAGGTTCAGAAACAGGAGAAGATTTCTACTTGGATTTTCTCAGCAACCAAAAAGAGCTGCAATTTGTCTTGCGAAACCATCTTTGGTTGAAATAAACGGATCCATATACAGGCCGTCGCAGAGCTCATTTTCGATGGGAGTACTTTCAGAAAGGGAATTAATTTTGGCACTCTCTTTGGAAATGTGGCACTTCCTAAATTGATATCTACAGTCCCTAGGGGAGTGCCAAATTGATTTCGACACTCCCTTTTGAGAGTGCAGTTATCAATTTGGGAAGTGCCAAAATCACTGTCCTTTCAGAAACTGAAGAGGTAGGAAACAGATTTCAATTAATTTCACGCACTAATTATAGAGAAGAAGTCGAAGTGGGGCATTATATGTGGGCAATTTCACCATTACCTAACAAAATAAAATAAAATAGGGGGAGGGGGGAAGAGAGACTTTCCTTTGGGAACACTATACTCCATGTTGGAATCAGAAATTAGGGGTTTCCCAGGAAATTGTGTGGAACAATCTGCCCACATATGCAAGTGAGTGTTAGTAGGGCAGCTATACTCCATGCATGAGGGCGGGGTTCGAACCCCCGAAAAGGGAAACGTTGTAGTGCATTTTGTTTAGTGCGCTGTGCAGTGCGGCATTGTAGCCGTCCAAAAGTGTTTTCAACAGTTCAAATTAAAAACAAACTCTTTCAGGTTTGTTTTTAAGCTGAACTATTAGTTGATGAGATCGATAGTTATGTGCCGCCCTATATGCGCACTACACAAGGGTGCACTACAGTATACCCAGAACATTTAACATTAACATTCTCCTACAATAGGGAAAAAATAAATAAATATATGCCCATATTTAGTACTCTCACTGTCCCAATTTGCTTGTTCCTTTTGGGGAAGCGAGTTTTTATGGGTGGAGTGATGAAAATATAATTGATATTGATTGTCGCTATTTGCCTCTACTTTATGCTTCATTGACATAACACTTAACGTAGAAAAGAAAGATGAAAGAGCATTGTAATGAAATGGTTCGGCATGTAAAATCATTAACGGTAAGTACTATCCGTTCCACAATAAGTGTCCATCTTTCCATTTTTGGATGTTCCAAAATAAGTGTCCAGTTTGACAAGTCAACCCAAAAAAAGTTCCAACTTTCCCTTTTTGCCCTTGTTCTTGAAATTTAATTATTGATTTCCCTAAATCAAAATTAAAACTTTAAAAGGGCTAGAAAAAAATAAAAAAAATCATGAAATTCACTAAAATTTCACTTTGCAACTCCACTCTATTTTCAAAACATAGATTATAGAGAATCAACGACACTGACTAACAAAAACACAAAAGAAAAATTGTCTTTGATTGGGTGATGGACCAAAGATTGCAAAAAAAGAAAAAAAAATGCATATAATTGAACTTCTCAATAAGGCTTTCATTTCCACTTTTCACACATAATTACAGTATACAAAAAGGATCTCTAAGGCATTAACAAAAACATAGATTAAGACACATAATTACAGGATACAAAAGGGAGCTCCAAAGCATTAACAAAAACATAGATTAAGATTGATTCCAGGGCACTCCTCAAGCAGAAAAGAAATACAGAGCACAGCCCCTAACAAAATGTCTTCATTTTTACACATATTTACAATACTCCACTTCAAGGATGCTCATTTTAACAGGAGAAGATGCCAACTTTGGTTCCCAAAATATTTGTTGAGCAACTGACCTGCAAAAGCCAAACATTGCAAAGGAATTTTTTTTTTCAACTCAAAACAATTCTCCAAATCTAATCAAGAGTTTGTGAACTGCAAAAACTACTCAAAGTGAAAAAAGACTCACCTCATTGTTGGAGATGCGCCAATGCTCTTTCAACAACATCACGTTCACACTCAAGATATAGAGGAAGATCATCATTTCTCATCAATTTGTTTTTTCCCATATGTGGCACCTTATAATTAATCCCCCCATAAACTTTCATTACCTCAATCATACAAGCTTGCAATGATAAAAAGACTTGATTGAGACTTTCGGATGCCAAATTTTCAAAGGATTTCTCAACCGCACAAACAAGTTCATCAATATTTTTGGGTGCTTCTTGATATTGCAACGATTGAATTGCTCGAAAATACCCAAGATCTAAAACATTCAAGTCCGGACTTTGAGCAGGTTGAAACATCAACCGGATGTCAAATCCATCCTTCCTCGCAGCGTCAAGAAATTCAGCATCCAATTGAATTTTGTGTGGCTTGGCGTTATCTTGTTGAATATATATAGGCTCGGTTGAATCTTGAATTGGCCAATTTTCTCGAATAGCCGGTAACACTTGATTGATCAAGCAAGAGCGGATAACATCTCTAGTTACTGATATAATGGCTTTCGTCTCCGAAGTACCGGCCACCCGGTTTTTACTACTCCTTTTTGCTGGTTCTTCGTAAATAAAGGGAAAAATCCCAAATTTTCCAGAAAACTCTTGATTTCAAATTGTATCAAACCGTGGCCGAGCTACTGCCGCAAGGAACATGACTTTCGTGATGAACCGTTTATTTTTACAAGTGCGCAACGGCTCACGTTCCTCCGGAAGGAGATAGTACCTTTCCGATTCTTTTGATAAAAAAAACCATTTTTCATCAATATGCACATAATTGTACATATTCTTGAAAAAAGGTTGGCGTGTAAGACTCGATGGCTCTAACATTGACAAACAAAATTTAAGACGTTCTCTTTTACCTTCTTCCGAAAGATGGGGCTTCATAGCATTTGTGTGCGGCCTAATATCACCTTCTTTAATCCGCCTATAAATTGTTGTTTGCGCTACCTTCATGACCTTCGATAATGAACGGATATTAGTCCTCTGACGAAGATCAATTCCTGATACAGCGCTGAGATCAATTTGCACTAGCTTTCGACCAACTCGGCCCTTCTTTCTACTAGACACATCAACAGCATCTCCATTGGCAACACGAGTTTTTGCTCGTTGCCAAATTCGACCAACTGTTTTGACATTCACTGAGAACAATGCTGCAACTTCATTGAGACAACCCCTCTTTAGCTTTCCATTTTGACTCTGTTTCAAGAGTGCCTCAAAAATTGCTTGACGTTGCCGATTCGTTAAGTTTTTGTGAGATCCATGGTGGGAAGAGACCTCCAGGAAAGACATAGAGAATTAGAGAGAGAGAGAGAGAGGTGACTAATTGGAATGGAGTAATTGAGGAATAAAAAGGTGGGAAAGGAAACAGAATTTGAGACAGAGAGATGGCGGAAGAAAAGTGTGGAAGAAAGAGAGAGATTATGGGGAGGGAAAAGTGTAGTTTCCTTTTATACTAGGAGTATTGCCCACTACTTTACTTTTGGTTTAAAGTTTTGAATTCCTTTTTCGTACTCTTACTGGAACTTACCGCCCAATTTAATTTGGTTTAAAGTTTTGAAAAAGTGCTCCCAATTTAATTTGGTACAGATAAGTTATTCTAAAAAAGGTGAGGGGCAAAATTGGAAAGTTATAATTTTGATTGTGCAATAATTAAGGTCACTTAAAAAGTTGGAATCCCGGAGCGGGACTCTTATTTTTGGAACGGAGAGTATCAAGATAAGAGATTAAGGCAAACAACATAATGGTTAGAATACACACTTCGAGAGACAGCACAATATATAAATACACACACACTCCAATTTAGTCCGGTTTACTTCGGATTTGAAGCTGGAAAACCACACCAGACCCAATTTTTTCAGGTTCTTAAAATCTCAAACCAGACCTATCCGATTTCATGTGAAAACCAATCTAAACCACCAATTTTGCTTTTCGGATTGGTTTAACCGGTTTTCGGTTTTCAAGTTCTAGCAACAATCAGACAAGATGCTATATGCAGGAGTAGCCGTAGCCCTCCCACTTTCTCTTCCGGTTACAAAACAAAGAGCCTTCATATGGACTTATATAATGCTACGGCAAACATTGTAGAGCGCGCTAGCTGTCTGTCTGTTTGGGGGGAGGATCTTCTTTATGGTTTGACCACCTACATGAAGTGTTATTTTGATTGGGAAATGGTATTGGCACTCCAAAAATTGATGGAGGCACTCCAAAAAATAAAGGAAAATGGTTTTGGAATTACACTGATTTTAGAGTGCCAGCATCAATTTTGGGAGTGCCAATATCATTTTCCTTTTGATTACTCTAAGAAAATAATGTCTCTCCTTCAAGAATTCCATCTAGAACTCATCCCGGTGGACAAGTATTAGGGTACAGAGGCGCGCGGGACAAAGAACAGTACTCTATGCTATGGCATGTTCGTTTGTAGGCTAAACAAGGTGATATTTAGTTTTAAATTATAAACTGGAATAACTTAAACCCCTGGGAGAGTGAGGGATTAGATCGGAATGTATCCCATGATTTGGAGAAGTTTTTCAGTGCCGGGTGGGCACGAGCCACGTGGTGCCGGGCACCATCTAGGCTGTCCAAACGTGTTTTGGACGGCCTAGATCTGTTTGGGTAATTTTTAAGTGTAAAATTATCAAAACACCCCCTCAAGCCCAAACAGATCTGGACCGTCCAAAACACGTTTGGACGACCGAGATACGTGCTAACACCACGTGGCCCGTGCCTGCTCGACACTGGAAAATTTCTCCATGATTTGACTCCGTCAACTTAAAATAATGCCTATGTGTAGATAGTGCAGTGTTTCATTATTTTATTTTATTGCAACCGCTTTTGGAAATTTCGGGTTCTCCTCTGTAATTATTAGGGGTGTACACGGTCCGGATTGGTCCGGTTCTCTAGAAAATCAGTACCGGACCATTTCAAACGGTTATAGAAAATTGGGAACCAGAACCTAACCAATATATGCATGGAACCTAACCAGAACCAAACCGTAAGACTGGTCCGGTTTTGGTTCGGTTCCGGTTCCGGTTCTATCCAATATGCATCCAAACACTTATATATTCACAATTAAATATGAACTCATAAAATTAAAGAAATAGGAAGATAATCCTTTTTTTTTTTTTGATCCGCAATAGGAAGATAATCTGCTGGAATAGAAAATTAAGGATAAAATAAAAGCTTTCCTAACAAATGAGATTTCATCTCTAAATAAACTAAGTTTAGCAAGGAAAAGATTAACCTACCAAATTCAAATACATATTTAATTACACACATATGTATTTCTATATTTATCTTAGTTTTAAACGGTCCGGTTCGGTTCTAACCACGGTTCATTAATTGAGAACCAGTAACCGAACCAAAATTAACAGTTCTTATTTTTTTGGAACCATAACCTGACCGTAGAACCGCAAAACCAGACCAAATAGGACGGTTCGGTCCGGATTGGACCGGTTTTACGGTTCGGGCGGTTTTCTTGAACACCCCTAGTAATTATATAGTTTTGCTACTGTTTTTTCCATTGACTCGTGCTTCACTAGCTATGTTAGGTCAACGAACCAAAGTTCCACTGATTTGATGGATTTATGTTTTTTATTCATACAAAGAACATAATGGCTATGTTTGGTAACACTGTCACTTTTCTGTTTCCTATTTTCTATTTGCTGAAATCAGTTTTTACTTTTCCTAAAAAAAAAGTGAAAACAGAAAACATGTTTGTGTTAACCTGTTTTTTTTAAAAAAATCAATTTCTGAAACTAGTTTTTACTTTTCTAAAATGGTCTTTCTTGCAATTTCTCCACTAGTTCTCAAACTATACAAGAGAGAGAGAGAGAGAATCATCCAAGCCTTTACAATCACGTTAGAAACAAATTCCATACTTGATATTCTGAAAGAAAGGGCCGGGTGGATAGACCAGGCATAGCTGGCTTAGAGAGGAAGCCGAAGAAGTCGTTGCTTTTGGCCCCCAATTTTTTAGCCCGAAGAGGGCTCCAAAAAATACAGTTTTTTAGTAATAAATAATAAGAAGTTTCAATTGTCTTGCTTTGAGTAACATCTTTTTGGTCATGTGGCAGCTTAGGCTCTTTGAATGCTTTAAAAATTGGGTTCGAATCTCCACCCCTTAGTTTTCCTCAACATTTCACAAAATTTTGTTCCAAGATGAGGAGATAAATGGCCCCCCTATTGCAACTTTCGCTTCGGGCCCAAATATCTTTGAGTCGGCACTGAGTCCAGGTGATTGGGTTCTTCTTTCCTAGGCCGAAGTTATAGTATCAACTTTCATAAAATGATGGCTTCATAAGCCCAACGTATCCCTTCCGGCCTCCTCTCATCTCTAAGTTAAGAGAGTATATATATATATAGATGAAATACATGTGAAATTTTCAATTCCAAAGTCGGTCATTTATTGACTATAAGGCCAGGTTTTTCTCCTTCGATAAGTATCTTTTATTGACTATAAGAGGGAGGGAGGGAGAGAGAGAGAGAGAGTATCTTCAATGGCTTGGGTTTGAGAGAGAGAGGATGAGGAAATGAAAAAAGACCTCCAAAGAATTGTAGCGGAGTAGCCTGTTTTTTTGTTTCTGAAAATAGTGAAAGTTGAGTTTTGTTACTTCCTCAAATTATGAAAATAGTGAAAGTGATTTCCAGAATTTGAAAGTAGAAGCAGTGCAACAAACAAACTTTCAAAGTTAACTTTTAAAAATTCTGAAAATGAAAACAGAAAACAGAAAATAGAATGGCTACCAAACATGACCAATGCATATCACAATGGAATTGAAATGCAGCTAGCCCTCATCCTTAGTGGAGATTACTCATGCCCTTTGAACAGATTATTACTCATCCTTAGTGGAAATCAGAGCAATTGGCATATACCTAGCTATCTATATGAGGGAGAAAGATATTACTGCATGCATGCCCTTTGAGTTCAATTGTGTTTAATATGATCATTGCAAAGTCCATAGTATTCGTTAGAAGGGCACAACTTACACTGACAAGCAAGGAATAGAGGATGATGAAGAAGAATAAAGAATGACAGTTGATGAAAGTTAGTTTAAAAATGCCAAAAAGGCACAAATTCAAAATTTTATACTGTTCATGGCCAGAAAATGGCAATGGCTGAAGCCACTGGGATTGTTCTAGACGTCACTAAAAATTGTGGTTTTTTTTTTTTTTTTATGTAGAGAGAAATATTGCAAGTAGCTCTCATCATAGTGGACATGCAATAAAAGCACCATTTGCCATTTGGGATGATAGATACTTTGATATTCCATTACACCCATGATTCTATGAACATGACTAGGAAGCTTCGACTTCTTGTCTTAGAATAATGGAAAAAAGTTCATGTTTATTCTTGTATGTCATATTGACGGTCCGAACACCTATGTGTGATGTGCACAACATGTTGTGCATCCAACAACTGTTCGGAACTCATCTCGACAATGGACGACCGAGAGCCAACGGCAATGAACTCATCACGGTTGCACGATCCGACGGCTCAGATCGTGCACACCATGCAAGTTGTGCACAAGCACAACAGGCTCCCCCAATTCATCGTTCAAAGGCCACTAAGAGAGCCTCCCAAGTACCACTACCAGTGGTTTTTGAAGTCGATATAGTGGAGATTGGTGCATAGATTCTTCTCTTAGTGGTTGACTTGAAAGGTTGAATTAAAGTGTCTATATGTGTATATATAGCACAAGTGCTAATTGAGAGGAAAGAGCAATGCTAGCTACTCAATAAACGCACGCTTCTCTCTCTTCTCTCTCTCTTCTTGACCTAAACCAGTTACAGCCGCCGCCTGGGGGGGGGAGGTGCCCATTCCCTCCTCCCCCCGGGCCTCCTCTGCTTCTAATCCTTTCCCTTTCCTTCACAGATCAAGCTTTCCCCCTGCTCTCCTCTCCCGTTTCAGCTTCTGCCTTCTCCCTCTCTTCTCGTCGGACGGCCACCGATTTTCCTCTTGGGGTAACCGGTTTGGCTTAACGGCGAGGTCGTCCGGTGGGAGAGGTGGTGGTGAGGCCTGTGAAGTCATCCACCGTGTTTCTACTCTTGGGTAGTCACGGTCTGGGCTTAACGGCAAGCGGCGACTTCACGGCAGGCGTCTGGTTCTAGATCGAGATTGATGCATGGGCGATCGAGGGTGGCGACGGCTAGCGGTGTTCGACGGCGGTTGGTACCTTCGTTGGCGTTTCCTCTGGTCGTCTATGGGAGCCAAATTGGTGGTGTCTCGGCGGTCAATGGTGGGGTTTCGGCAGCGTTTGGGGCTCTTGTCGGCGTGGGCTGTGGGCTGGCGTTTGGATGGGCTTTCTGATCCTGGTCGGGTTTCTGGTAGGTTGTGGTGGTTTCTGGGAGTTTGACCGGCGGCTTGGTTGTAGTGGGGTGCGGCGGCTCTGATCTGTTTTGGTTTGGGTTAGGGTTTGGTCCTCCTCTCCCTTCCCCTCTTTGTGGGCTTCCCGGTGGCTGTGTAGTCGGCGGCTGCGGGTTGTCCGAGGTGTACTACTCGGTGGCTGTGTTTCCGGCGGCCGCGGGTTGGTGCAGGTGGAGGAGGACATGTTACGGTATCCTTGTATGGCGGCTAGGTGGTTTCTCTAGGTGGCGGAGGATTTGAGGGCCGGTGGTGGTGGTGTTCTGGTGGAGGCGGGGGCTGGTGGTTGGCCGGACATTGATTACGTATTTAGGGTTTGGCTGCTTTTGGGCCTTGTTTGAGCTTGGCCCCTGTTTGCTTTGATATTTAATGTTTGATCTGGGCTTGTTGTGGCCTATAAGGTGTTTTGGGCTTTGCCCACTGGATATTTTAAGCTTTGTCCCAACAGGTGTTTCTTCTAACTCTTTGTTGGATTCCCCTTCCCCTTTCCCTAACTTGATGTACCATTTGTCAAGTTTCTTAATAAAACTTTGTTGCCGATCAAAAAAAAAAAAAAGTGCTAATTGAGAGACTAATTAAGGAGGAAATAGGACCGATGGCCAGTATTCCCATCACTATTGTCTCCATTGGCCATGTCTTGTATGCTTTTCTTGTTTCTCTTTCGATATTTCTGATCTCCTCCTCAAATAAGGTCTTCGCTGTTGGTGGTGGACAGACTTTTCATACAATTCAACTAACCTCTCTCCTGCAATCTTCTGTTTGCAGCCCTTCTACCAAAGGTTAACATGCATGATTCACTCTCTCTCTCTCTCTCTCTAATATATGTGTGTGTGCACGCGCCCATTCTTGGTGAAAAATTTTGGTCAAGTATTCGATCGTCCCGACATGACAGTGTGGTAAAGTCCAAAAATTTGGACCGAAATTAAAAAAGTTCATAAAAAATGAACAAAATCATGGTAAAACTATCATTCTCAAAAAAAATTCCCCTTTACTGAACCTTTTTTTTTTGTTTTACTTTTTATAGGCCTTGTTTAGTAAATACACTTGGTTAATATATATAATTATTGGTGGATGTCAAACAAACGAATTCTTAATTGTGTAAGAAAACTTCTATTCTTTCTTTTTCTAGATCACAAAATCGGATCGCTAAAAGTTGTTCATAGACATGGACCATGCTCTCAACTCAACCAAGACCAAGCCAGTGCTCCAACTATGACTGAGATCCTTTCTCATGACCAATCCCGAGTCGAATCAATTCAACATCGACTCGGCTTCAGCAAGGCCCAAAACAGTTTCCGGGGGTCGCGAGCCACCCTCCCAGACAAGTCTGGCAACTCAATCGGCTCTACTAACTACATCGTAACGGTCGGACTCGGGACTCCCAAAAAGAACTTATCTCTCATGTTCGACACCGGTAGCGGCCTCACCTGGACTCAATGCGAGCCATGCGTAAAGTATTACTCGAGATTTAAGATTCTAGACTTCCATTTTAAATTTTTTTGGACAAACGACCAAAATCACCTCCAAAGTTTTTAAAAATTATTTCATGCTCCTCACCTTTGTAAAATTACAAAAGAAAAACTCCACTCTCGTAAATAATTAATCTCTCCTCGTGATGTATATAGCCGCTAGAAAGTTTGATGGAATTTGTCTAATAACATCAAATTCTACTTACAATGGACTAACTTACCTTTTTTTAGCCTGTGAAGGCTATTTTCACCCCTCTGCATTTTTTTATCACAAGCTCCAAAAGGACAATGTGGTCCATCGTGTTAGAATTTGATAATGTCAGGCAGATTTTGTTGAATTTTCTAGCGGTTACATCACGAAAATAGAATAATTTGTTTATAGAAAGGGGTATTTTGTAATTTCCCAAAGATGAGGGGCAATGTGTAATTTGTAGAAACCTTGGGGTGATTTTAGTAATTTACTCTGTTTACTCTTTTTGATACGTATATTTTGCAGGGCCCATTAGAATAATTATTTATTTTGTTTTATTTTGAATATTGGAGTAGGATTCAAGTTAAAGGAAAATAGCAACTTTTTAGTTTAAATTGAATTTGTGCAAAGAAAATAATAATCATAAAAGACCGGTGTAAAAAAATGTGACATATTGTGGTTCATTAGTTTCAAAACATGAACCCTATATTACTGATTCTAATTGATAAAACATGATTTTTTGGAGTAATTATTCGAAATCGATCTGCTCACCACCACGTATTAATGTGAGATCCATATACTTTAGTCATGGATCGTATGAAAATGTGTGATTGTGGAGTAGTTTGAAATTCCATGTGGCGGTGTTTTCGGAGTACGTACATAATTTCACCTTTTTACAGTCTCAAATAACGAACAAACAATTGAGGAAAGAAAGGGTAGGATTTTGTGATATTGTTATATATAGTTCTTGAATGCATACTATATATATGAATATTATCTACAATCACCGATAATGAACCAACATATTTTTTTTCGATCGCGAAAAGAAATTTATTAACCAAACCAACGTAATTGGACCAACAATTGAGGGTGGAAAGTATAGGATTTTTGTGATTTTATTATAGTTTTTGACTATACCGTCACGTGGTACTCCGAATTATTTCACAACCAAACGTTCGTCTCGGGTTCATTGTAAAATGGTCTGAAGTACCACGTAACGATACTTCCGAACTATATTGTATAATTTCAGCATTACTAATGTATGTATTTTCATGATAAATCCACACCAATAGGTGCTGCCAACAACAAGAGCCCACCTTCAACCCTTCCTCGTCCAAATCATACAGAAACATAACTTGCGACTCACCACGGTGCTCCCAACTCGCCTCCGCCACCGGAGTCTCGCCACGTTGCGCCACCACCACCTGCGTCTACGGCATCCAGTACGGCGACTCCTCCTTCTCCGTCGGCCTCCTCGGCTCCGAAAAACTGACGCTGACTCCCTCCGACGTCTTCCCTCGTTTTATCTTCGGCTGCGGCAAGAACAACCAAGGCCTCTTCCGCGGCGCAGCAGGACTACTAGGCCTCGACCGCGGCCCTTTCTCCACGCACCGTCTCGCAAACTGCTTTCAAATACGGAAAGTACTTCTCCTATTGTCTCCCATCAGCTTCGAGCTCAACTGGAACCCTAACGTTCGGAAAAGGAGGAACAAAGTCCACTTACTTGAAGTTTACTCCTTTACTGGTTAATCCAAAAGGGACAACGTTCTACTTTGTCGGCATCGTCGGGATTGAAGTCGGCGGACAGAAGTTACCGATCTCCAAATCGGTGTTCAAGACTCCTGGGACGGTAGTCGACTCCGGCACCGTCATCACCCGGCTTCAGCCGGGTGCATACGCCGCTCTCCGGACAAGTTTCCGGGAAGCGACCAAGCAGTACAACAGAACCGAAGGGGTGTCGATTCTCGACACGTGCTACGATTTCACCGGCTACGATACGGTTAGGGTTCCAACGATAAGCTTCTTGTTCGCCGGAAACATCGAGGTTCCCATTGACGTATCGGGGATACTCGCCTATGTCGGTTCATCGAGGTATTGTCTTGCGTTCGCCGGTAACAGTGATGCCTCCGACGTGGGTATTTTTGGAAATGTGCAGCAGCAGACTTTGGATGTGGTTTATGATGTTGCTGGTGGGAAGATAGGGTTTGGGACTGGAGGGTGTTCTTAATTATGTTAAAAGCTAATTTGAGAAAAGAAATGTCTGGCACAATTGTGTAGAAACTTTATATCCATCTCAAAACCAATTGGCAATGAGTGGAGAGGTCCCAAATGTTATTAAGTGATCACCCATTCCACTCCCAAGCAATGTGGGACTCTATTTCCTTAACATCCCCCCTCACGTGCAGCCGCGTTTGAGGTCTGTCACGTGTGGCCACTTTTGGGTCCTATCATCGTGCAGCCTTTTCGCTGGTCTGTCATCGCGGGGTGTGGATTGTGATTTTTTTTATAAAATGTGGGGTGAAACGGGCCCCGCTCTGATACCATGTAGAAACTTTATATCCATCTCAAAACCAATTGGCAATGAGTGGAGAGGTCCCAAATGTTATTAAGTGATCACCCATTCCACTCCCAAGCAATGTGGGACTCTATTTCCTTAACAAATTGTAACTTCACATCTACTCTTATGTTCTCTCACAGGTGACGACAAGGATATTTCACACCTGGTAATATGAATCTCGTATCCTCATCGTCACCGGTGAGAGCAAATAATATAAGAATGATAGTGTGTCTGGCATTACTCTATTAAATAAAAAGCTTGTGTACGTAGGTAAGAATAAGAATCAAATAAGGGTCAAGAGGGTGCTTGAATACCCTTTTGAGAAGCAGTATGTTAGAATATTGTATAAGAACATAGACTGAAAGAAGGGGATACAATGGGTTTTCCCTTTTGGTCCTTAATGTTTTGGCTGATGTTTTGCTTTCGTGTTGTCTTGGATCTTGGATGGCATTTGCTTTTGTGCTGGTAGTCCGTTTAATCTTTGTTTATCATCTTAAATGATTAGTAAATATCTGTTGCAGAGACAAAAAAGAAAGAAAAGAAAGAAGGGGATAGAATATTCTCACACATAACCCATATGCCATAATTGGAAACTGGATTGGAAGAATTTTTTACACATGCCATAATTGGAAATCGGACGGATCTAACCTATCTCAACTCTAAAACAATCGAGGCATTAGAAGAATTTAAATGGCAAAAGTACCTCCAAACATATTCTATAAGCAAGGATGGAGCCAGCTGGAGGTAGGCCTGTCAACGGATCGGATCGGATCCGAATCCGACAGATCCGGATCCGGATCCGATAAGACTGGATCCGATCCGAATCCGATAAGACTCAGATCCGATAGTGGAAATCCGGATCCGATCCGAAAAATTTGGATCCGATCCGGAAATCCGAATCCGATCCGAAAACTTTTTTACTTCAAAAATTTTAGGGAAAAAAAATAATTTTTTTTTAAAAAAAATACAATTTTTTTTAAAAAAAATTTATTTTCCAAAAAAAAATAAAAGAAAAAATTGAAAATAAAAATACAACTTCTTAAACATTTTTTTTTCAAAATAAAAAATTTACTGTTTTTTTTAAAAAAAATTTAAAAAATTTAAAAAAAGTTTAAAAAAATAAAGTTCGGATTCGGATTGATAACGGATTTAATCCGATCCGATCCGAATCCGTTATCGGATTCGGATTATCGGATTATCGGATCGACGTTATCGGATTCGGATTCGGATTCGGATCGGATTTTTCGGATCGGATCCGGATCGGATCTGATCCATTGACAGGCCTAGCTGGAGGGTTAGTAGGGGCTGTTGCCCCCCTACAATTTTTAAAAACACTACTTTTACATTGGGAAAAAAAAATTATCATCAAAATTCGTCTCCTACGCAAAAATTCTGGCTCCGTCTCTGCCTATAAGTAATGGATTTTGCTAGTACTAGACACGTTGAGTAATTATGAAGTAGTCTCGGATGTCAAGTAATGATGCTCTGAGATGCTCCAACACCACATATTTATGTAAGATCCATATATATACTTGGTCAGAGACCCCAGAAGTGACCAAAACACCACGTGCCCATGCTTCGGGAGCCATAGACTTCCTATAGAGCCATAGACGTCCCAAATTCATAAATCCTATTCACGAAATACAAACATCTTCCTATTACCTATTGGTTGAACCCCACTTGAAATCAACAGTACAATATAAAGAGAAATGTGTCGTTGCTTCTGGTAGCAAGATTGAAAAGGCTCCTATTCCAGATCTGTCCGTACACTAACGTGAGTTAATAAACGTCACTAAATTAGTGATGAGGAGGCCTTCGGCGCTTAACGGTATCAGTGGATGCACTTACTCTTCCGGTATTAGAGCAGGCTAGCATCTCTCCTCGTGTTTTGTGTTGGTTACCCAAAATGCCAAACTAACTTTTGGTTACCGTGTCATGTCATGCACCACTTTCAAATGTGAAAAGTTGTTGGGTCATTGGAAAAGTGATTTTTTAATCTTACCTTTGCATATTTAAGTTTTAATATTTTCTATCACTAAAAAAATGTCTATTTTTAGTTACAAAATGAAAAAATTCAGGTATTGTACGAGTTAAAGTTTTGGCCCCCCACTGGGAAAAAAAATCCAGTCATTCCTTTCAAAAACAGATTTTTCAAGACTAATAAAGCATTTTGAGTTTGATCCCAGATATATGGATACCATATTTTTTGTTGAAACGCACGGGCTTGGACCCATCTAATTGCATTTTCTGCTTAATTGCTTCATTGATATGTACTTTGGCTGCCGTTTCCTCTTTTGCAGAGCTTTCTAGTTTGGCAAATTATCCTGTCCTATATATGAGGAATTTTTCAGTGCCGGGTGGGCACGGGACACGTGGTGCCCGTGCACCATCTCGGCCGTCCAATGAAGTTTTGGACGGCTCAGATCTGTTCGGCTGTTTTAAAGTGTGAAATGACTAAAATACCCCTTGGCAGCCGAACAGATCTGGGCCGTCCAAAACTTCATTGGACGGCCGAGATGGTGCCGGGCACCACGTGTCCCGTGCCCACCCGGCACTGAAAAATTTCTCCCTATATATTAATTACTTGGGAGGAGATACAGATTTTAATCAGTTACTTGGGTGCCTTCTGGTGACTGTTGGTGTAATTGTAACAGTAGCTAGGTAATTAAGCCGGATGCATTTTTCAATATAATTAATGTCACTTCTTCATTCTTCCGACTATAATTTGACTGGCCTAGCTAGGCATTATTCCAACTGTCCCAATGTCAACTGTCCTAGCCTCTTATGTATGCTTGTACATCTTTTCTTATTTGCATTTTTCTGTCGATTTTGTTATATTAGTTTTCTACATTGTGCTCAATTGAACATCAGTTGAAACAAGCTGCCCCTCTACTAGTCTTAAGCTAAAAGTCGTAGAACCTAAACATTGAGTCAGATAGTCCAATACTGCGTGTATTTAATTCTCTGTATTGTTTGTTCTAGTAAGGTTGATATTAGCAAAATGTAAACTCAGAAGCAATGCTGCTTTGTTAATTTTCTTTTTTTCTGTCTCTGTGTTTTCCCTACTTCATAATTATGATAATTTATGCAGTACGTGGATCGAGTACTGGTTCCTTGGTGGAAGCCGGTATGTTCTGGAGTCTGTTGATGATAGTCTCTTTTTTGTTTCAAGCTGTTGACACAGTATTAAAGGTACGTCGAAGGTTTCTAATGGGTCTTTATGTTTTCCCCTTTTTTCTATCTCCTCAATACTTTTATCTTACCGACGCAACTTTTCATTTGTAGGAAATAATTTTCTCGAATGCTGCTGAGCAATTGAAGGTATTTCTTCTAGTCTGACTCTTTCCCTTTCAACATTTCTAGCACCCCATTAATTTGATACTTCAAAAGGCTGTGCTCTGGATTTTTGGGTGCCAAAAGGAAACTACATAGTTTAATCTGATTGCATTTGACAGTACAGTTCAATGTGATAGATTGTATTTACTTGAGTTGCTGCAAAAATGGTATCATCGCTATTTTATTTTATTTTTAAAAAGCCAAGATATCCTCCCAGTTAGGCCTGTCAACGGATCGGATCCGATCCGGATCCGACAGATCCGGATCCGGATCCGGATCCGATAAGACTGGATCCGAATCCGAATCCGATAAGACTCAGATCCGATAGTGGCAATCCGGATCCGATCCGAAAAATTTGGATCCGATCCGAAAATCCGAATCCGATCCGATAACTTTTTTACTTCAAAAATTTTAGGGAAAAAAAAAATATTTTTTTTAAAAAAAATACAATTTTTTTTTAAAAAAAATATTTTCCAAAAAAAAATACAAGAAAAAATTGAAAATAAAAATACAACTTCTTAAACATTTTTTTTTTCAAAATAAAAAATTTACTGTTTTTTTAAAAAAAATTTAAAAAATTTAAAAAAAGTTAAAAAAAAATAAAGTTCGGATTCGGATCGATAACGGATTTAATCCGATCCGATCCGAATCCGATCCGGATCCGAATCTGTTATCGGATTCGGATTATCGGATTATCGGATCGACGTTTTCGGATTCGGATTCGGATCGGATTTTTCGGATCGGATCCGGATCGGATCCGATCCATTGACAGGCCTACTCCCAGTTATGGTTTCAAACTTTGTTTGGGCAAATTCAAGGACTGTACTGATGGAATAGAATAACTCTTGTGAAAAAATCTTATTGTGAAGCTGGACTTCATGAGCTTGATAATATTGGTTCCTCTTAATTCTTGATATCAGATGATAATTGTTTCACTATTCTACCGTATTAACCACAGGGACGTTCGGTGGATCTGTTTGTTGTAAATTCCTATGGTTCTGCTTTCCAAGTGAGAGGTCCTTCGGCATTTTCATATTTTTTTATTTCACTCACATCCTTAAATGAATCTTTTTTTTTTCAAGGTTCATTATTAATTAGAGCTCATTTGCAAATGGAATGAAGCCTAATAACCTCTGCTTTGTGCAGGCACTTTTCATATGCCTCCTCCTACCTTTTTTGTCCAAGTTATGGGGTATGAGGGTATCCCATTTTATCAACTGCCAAACTATCTGAAAGATGGTGCAGCCTGCTTTCTGAACTATGGCACCATCACTAGCGGTGAGCCATATTATCTGCATTTCAACTTATTTTGCCAAAGAAATACACATTGAATGATACTCCTACCTGGTACACCCTGAGAAACAAGGAAGTGATCTTTGTGATCATGAAGCTTTCCTTTTTGCTGTCCTCCCTCATTTTCTTGTTATTCAGAAGTCAATACGTACTTTCGAATTGCCTTGTTTCTCAAGACTCTAGCAGCTTGGGCACTTTCCATTGCTTGAGAAATGAAGTAAATAGGTACATAACCAAATTGAGTGGGTGATATTTAGATGTGCTTACTGAAGTACAGAGGTATTGTGTCATGGTGTGTCATTAATATGGGCCCGACAACCCCAAAGAGTTTGCATGGTGGTAAAGGCCTGGGTTTGGAGGTTTTCTCCCTTGTAGGTCTTAGGTTCGCAACCACCTAGGTGCTCTCAACTTCTGTGTCTATCCATAAGGGACTCTTGCCCAGCCTTTTATGGGCCCGCCTATAGAACAACAGGATAGGTCTCTAAGGATTACTTGAGGTACACGTAAACTAGCCCGGACACCATGAAAAGGGCAAACCCAGTGCACGAGGCTCCCGCCATTGGGGGGTCTGGGGAATGGTTGATGTACGCAGCCTTACCCCTTCAAGCAGAGGGGCTGTTGTCGAAAAAACATATAAGATGTACTTCTGTATTTACTTAGAGAATCCTAGGCTGAGCTGAATTTTGACGGATTATTTCCATACCGTAAATGCTAGATGATGTTCGCGATGCAAATATAGCAGAAGTACAGTCATCAAGTACTTGTGAGTCTGTGTGACATGAAGTTAAAAAAAAAAAAATTCGTGACACGGTATTTGGAATATTTAAGAAGATCAAAGAATAAAGAAGAGAAAAAGAGGGGGTGAAGGCCACGAGACAAAGAAAAACCAATACCGAAACAGCAATAGCAACAGCAAGACAGAGATTTCCTGACTGTCACGAATCATGATATCTGTGATGCTAATATAATAGCAACGCCTGCCCATGATAGAGTTTCCATTTTTTATTATTTTTTTGGGTGGTTTTCTGGGGTTCAGTGACAATATTAAGTTACTGCATCCCTATTTGACATTCTGATTTACTGTACAAACCTCTCTGGTTAATCTAGCGGCTCTGCGTTGCAGAAGTAACTGTTTTAATTTATATGGTATCTTTTGGGCACAGGATGTGATGGCGCACCTTTGCTACCTTTGTTGTTTGTTATTGTGAACATGGGTTTCAACATCTCATTGCTGCATCTGCTGAAGATATCTTCCGCTGTAGTATCTTGTCTTGCATCCACAGTTTCAGGTATGTCATTCTTGCATCCACCCAACTAACCTTCATCCAATGTTTAAGGGTGAATAAGTCTACATCTCATTTGCAAAAAACTACTGTAAGGACAAGTTTGACTAATTAAACATTGGTATCAAAGCAAAGATGCCTACGATATCAAAGTGGAAATTAACTAAGCTGGATTCGTGAAGAGGGTATGGTCAAGAAAGTAGCCACAGATCAGGGATCAAATTTTGAATTTTTTTTTGCAAAATTACTGAGCTAGTATATGAGGTACAACTACTTGACAGAAGTCTGCTGATGGTTGGGAAAGAGTGGTTAGTCATCTGAGTCGTGAACCCTAAGGTGCCTTGATAAGCAATATAATCCTGAGCTACTTATATCGGACCTGCTATACTTACCAAGGGTATACGATATATGACATACCTTTTTAGTTGGATATTTATCCAGGAAGCATAGTCAGTATTTCAAGAGTTCTCGTATTATGTATAGATGGTCTGTGGAACCTCGTAAACACATATTTACCCTGGAAAAAATAAAAAGTAAAAAATCAATATTTTGCAGCGCTCCTGCGCCCTTGACATGAAAATTTGATGAATCCGGCAGTGACGTATACACTTTCACTACATCTGTATGGGAGGCTGCCACTTATATATCGTTTCCTTCTGGCTTCTGCATATTGCATGGCAATTTCAATGTTAGTACTTCCCACCGCCCTATTGGTTGGACAGTAGAGTACTACCGGTCTTTTACATGATTCATAGTTTTATTCAAACCTGATACATTGGCTTTCTTTTGGTTTCTCCATGACAGTGCCAATATCAGTGTTCCTGTTTACATTGCCACTCCCCTACCTCGGTGTGGCATCCTCCCTACCTCCAGGCTTCATTTCAGGCGCAGTGGTTCTCCTCTTGGGGATGCTTATTTATTGTTTGACGCCATTGTTCATTCCCTCTGTCGCCCCTCAGCCTTCATCAGTCGACTAAACCACCGATCACTATCGTGATCTCCATCACATGGTCCATGCGTTACAACACTTCTCCACCAGAATGTTGTTGTTGTTGCAATAGCTAGCTTTGTAAAATAATTGTAAAATGGCCCAAAATGGGCATTTGGTTTTTGTTAATTTGTTTTCTCTTCTTAAATAAAATGGCTCCGAGGCATTAATGATCTTTTGGGAGCAATTCAATAAAAGGCCATACAGTCATACAATACGAGGGGCACAAGGAAAAGTACACCGGCGTTATCTCTTGGTTTTTTTTTGGAGTTTTTTGGGCTTTTTGAAATTTGTCTTTAGTCAATTTTTTTTCCCCGTGCTTGTTAGTTTTGTATCAAACTTTTGTGGATTATTAGTTCATCTTATTGAGACAAATCAGAATAGTAAAAAATTACTCCGTCCGTCTCAAATGGTTGTATGTTTCACTACTTGGGACCTCTAAAAAATTGTTTATATCTTTTAATTTATAATATCTTTAATATTAAATATGGATTTTTTTTTTAATTATTGGTTCACCTTGATGTACCTTGTTATGGGTACATCAAGTCGGGGGAGGGCAAGGAGAATCTAACAAAAGGTAGGATGCACAAAATCACCCAACAATTTGAGATGGAGGGAGTATGACTTTTACTCAAATATTTTTGAAAATATTCAAGATAATACCCAAATATTTTTGAAGAACTTAAATCAACGAGCTAACGGCCTGTTTGGCGTGAGCTTTAGGCGATGGATATGTAATGCCAGGGATTACAAATCCATGGCTGGGCTTAATTTCGTGTTTGGAGGAGGAAAAGTTGGGGATGGATTTGGGAGAGGAGGGGTTGCAAATCCACCTGGTGATGGATAAGCTAGCGGCGGCCTCCCCCGCCGTTAGCTAATCCCTCGTGGAGCAATGACTGGTTTGCCCTTCAAATGGGCTTCCGAATTACTTGATTGCCCTTCGTTACCCTAACTCAGGCCTACCACCATTCATCAGAGAGAGGAAGAAGAAGAAGAATAGACCAACTGAACCACTATCTCATTTTGCCCAAAAAATTTCCAAAACTATTGTACTGATACACCAACTGAACCACTAGATCTGTAACAAGAGCATAAAGTTCAAACGTTTTACAAACCGTATTCGTAGTCAGATCTTCGTCGTCCTCATCGAGCACCGTTTGCCATTTGATGTTCCGAAAACCAAAACCAGCCCACAGATAGAGAAAAATGAAAAAACCGCACCCATAGGACCGAATGGAATGGATTCGGATATCCATCAGTTTCGCCATCCGTATTTCTGAGGAGGCCAATTCCTCTCGGAGGGGATATCTTCAATGCTATTGGATACGAAAGCGAAACTGGAGTGGATCCGAGTTGCCGCATGAACCAGTTTGTAGTTGAACAAAACCCTCCCTCCCTCCTATTAATTGAAATGGTGTGAATTTTATTACAAAGTGGTGTCGTGCTTACTCCTGCAATACACTTTTTGATAAATAGGACATCAATTGTGACGGGATCCACATTATTTCAATCAATAGGAGGGAGGATTTTGTTCACCATATTTAAAAAAGGGTGAACAATTGCACTCAACACAAACTCATCCATGTCAAGGCCGGCCAGGCCAGGCCCTACGCCCACAAGGCCTGGGCCTTGGGCATCCACAAAATTCTCAAAAATAGGGGCAAACCTCTTGGGTTTTTTAGTAGTAGGCTTGAGTAGGGATCTTTTCTTGTCCAATAAGAAAAATAAAAAGGCCCAATCTTATTTTAAAAAAGGCCTACACAATTGTAATGAGCATTGGGCCTAAAGGCCCAAACTAAATAGATTTCATACCAAAACCGAGAAGTCAATTGATCTTCTTCTTCTTGGGAAAATGACGGCTAAGGACGTGTTTTGATAATTAATACTCGCCAAGGATATTTTTCAGTATTAACAAATGTTCTTAGCTTGTCCTTGGCGAGTATTAATAATCAAAACACGTCCTGGGCCGTCATTTTCCCCTTCTTTGATTACTAAGTAGGTTGGGAGTTCTGGGTTGTTACAAAAGTTACCCATTATTTTACAATCTTCTTCTTCTTCTTTTTGCTTGTGGGTGTTTTTGAGTTGTTCCGTGTTCGGTGATTAACAGTGTCTATGTAGCACTTTTTTTTTGCTATATCGAGTGGCATTGCGTTTTTAGTGAACATAAATGAAAAAAAGGGATCGGTTCCACATATAAAGGGGGGGAAAACGAATCCTTGAAAAGCATCCTTGAAAATTTTTAAGGCACAATTTTTAGATTAGACCTTGGGCACCCCAATACCTTAGGCTGGCCCTCATCCATGTTGTATAGAACAGTTAGAAGTTAACCTATCAACGGTGGTATTGAAATACTATCATGGTTCTTAATTATTTGGTGCATCAATGGCACTTCCGATTCAACTTCTGGTGATGTTTTTGTTGTCATTCAGTTTATGGTCTTATTTGTAAACTTTGTTGTGATTGAAATGTGGCCGGGCACATATCTGATAGGGAAGATAAACACTCCATGACTAAAGAGTAGAGTGCCTCAGCCGAGTAATTTAACGTACTGTGTAACTAAGTAACAATATGGAACTATAATTAAAATTATTATAGATGTAAGTTATTTTCTGAATCCTCATCACATGACTAAAGATGAGTGCCCTTACCATAATCAAGTAGTTTCCCATCCATGGAGTACTGCATAACTAAGTTAACAATACATAGCCCAATTCCAAGTTTTAATATTATCGCAGCTTTTGATGCATGTGTACTCAATTAGATAGGACTGCATAACTTATTAGGGTAAATACATATTCCAATATAATTAACTACGAAGCAGCAGAGAATCACCTCAACACATAGTTTAAGGCCATGCAGTTCCATACTTAAAACTCCGATCCTGAGAGTTTTTCCCGCTGATTCCGAGTTTGAGCTTGGAGAAGGCTGCCTTGACAGCGTCAAACACTTCTTCAACAGGTTTTGAGCTCGGAGAAGGCTGCCTTGACAGCGTCAAACACTTCTTCAGCAGGTTTCTCACCGTTAATGTAAGACAACCAAAGAGGGAGATATGTCAACACACAAGACCATTTAAAACTAGTGCAGCAACTCAAATTTAAGAAACATTCTATTTCCCGAAATTATGATGATATTATAAAGTAAAAGAGAAGGGGAAAGAAAAAAAAACTAAGCAAGCAATTGGTAATAAAACTTTCTGGGAAAAAGAAGACGTTATTCATTTTCTCCATTGCCCTTGAGAAGAAAAATAAACAATAGCTTCCTTCTACTTTTCTTTTTTTGCTCCAAATTGATGATCCAAACAAATGCTTAGCTATTAGGAAGAAGAGTTTCAAGAACACAGATATCTACCATTTCAACCATGCCCTTTGATCTGTAGTAGGAAATCACAGGCAGAGTAGATTCACAATAAACTTCAATACGCCTCTTAATGGTTTCACTGTTATCGTCAACTCTTCCCTTCAGATACACAGGAAAAAAAAAAAAGAAGGAGAAAACATCAATTCCAATAAATTAAGAAGAGATGAGGTGGAGAGACAGATCTATTTACAGCCCTGTGTTACGCCCACAAGGGTATTGGTGTCAGATGTGATTGTCTCCGTTGCAATAAAAACACTACGGTACTATATGATTCGACATGTTTAGAAATAGAATCAATGAGTAATCGAAAATGTATCTTATCCTATATTTAAAAATGATCTTACAATACCCACATGCATATCATAGTACCATACTTATCTTACAATTGTATATGTTTAAAGGTGAAACTGATGCCATGTCTAAATGTATTTTTAAATATATATTCTTGTGGTACCCAAATGATTCTTGATGCGCTAAATGAAACTTTTTCTTATCCGATAATGTCATATAGTTGAAAACGTGAAATTTTTACTCATTTTGTGCAATAACTTCTATATTTCTACCGTTCAAAATTAACTTCATATCATATAAAACTATTTTTCTTTTAATGTATATTATAATACTTGTTCATGAATCTTACAATATGCAATACGTATGCATCTTGGCAGCTGAAAATAATATACCTGTTTTCTGCCCAAAATGCGTTCTATCATCACCTCTTGAGAACATTCGAGGAATAGTACGAAATCTGGTTCTAGTTTCATCTGCAACAAATATATTGAGGCAAAATATTGTCACTAAGAAGGAAAACTATTAGCTTAAATGATGATATAGGAGAACGAGACAATAGTTGTAAAGAATTCCTTGGCTTAGTTAAATAACCAATTAAATGACTCAAAAATTATATTAAAAAAATAAAGGAGCCTACAATTTTCTGAGCAGCGGCAAGATTTTCCATGTTGCGTGGGAAACCATCAATGAGAAATTTCTTGTTTGTGCTGTTCTTCATTGCCTCCATCAGAAGCTTGACAACTATGCCAGTGGGCACAAGCTCACCTTTGCTCTTCAAATTCTGGATCATTGTTCTGCAACAAAAATATCAAATGGCGAACATCACTGCTAGTCTAGAGCAATCCTATACGAAATGTGACCTCCCACAAAAATCAAGGAAACCTCTGGCCTCCGGTCGGAGGTTTCCTTGGTTCCTCCGGGAGCCTAACGGTGTTGGGCGGTTCGGTGGTTGCGGGCCGGTGTTGGTGGGTTGCGGTGATCTGGTTTGTTGGTGGGGCTGTGGAGTGGTTGGTCGGTGGAGGGGGTGGTGTACTGTAGTCTGTTTTCTAACATCTTTTTGCAGGTTTATTCAAAAATGATCGGTGAAGATGCAGTTTTGATCGGAGTTGGTTTCAGTCCGGTGGAGGTGTGTCGGATGTGGCCTCCATGGATGGGTTGCTTAGATCGTCTTTGTGTGCCGAAGTCCGGCCGGCGGTCATTTCGAGTTCTCATTCGGGCGCGGGGTTGGCTTCTCACTGTTTCTGGTTTGCTACTTCCTCTGGTGGAGATCGAGTTGCTGCTGGGGTTTATTGGGGCTCTGCTGGGTTTGGTGGTGGTTGTGTTACTCTCAGCCTTAGTTGCTTTGATTGTCATTGCCGTAGGCCGGTTTCCGCCGCCGGTCTCTACATCTGGGAGAGGCCGGCTCTGCTTAACGGCGAGGTTGGTTGTTCCGGTGGTTTGTGCAGCGATGGGGATTGAAGGGATTAGGGTTTTGAGGGCTGGTTTGGGTGGGCCGGTCCTTGGGTGGACCGGATTAGGGTGTTTTGGGCTTTTAGTTGCTTTATTTGGGTAATGGGTTGAGCTGTATTGTTTTATTTGGGTGTGACCCTTGTAGACCCTTGGGTGGGCTTCACCCTTGTGATGTAAATTCCAACTCTTTGTTGGATCCCCTCCCCTTTCCCCCGTTTTTAATATAATTCATCTTTTGCCGATCAAAAAAAAAATAAAAAAATTTGGAATATAAGATAATTTCCCGAAGACATACCCATTTTCAGATCCAGACTTTATTTCTGTGTCAAGAAGATCACCAGCGCTAAGATGACAAAACCCCAATTGTTCAACAATCATGGAGCATTGAGTGCCTTTTCCGCTGCCTGGACCACCTGTTACAAGAAGTGAAGATCCTAGAGCATGCCTCAATTTTTGTGAAAAAAGTAAAACCATTTGCATACTACTTTGGATTAAAGAGTCCATATTGCATGCAGATCTCATTATCTGCATCGTAAAAGTGATTGCACAAGCCAACCCTAGAACCCTAAGAGTTTATTACTCATGTTAGACAATACCATTATTCTGTGTGGCGGAATATTAGTAGCAAGATCCTTCGATCACCCAAGAACCTCAGAACTCCACTGCCGCGCAACCAAGTCAAACTCTCTCCTAGGAACCTTTCTCCCATCGAGATAAAAAGGGGGAAATGATATTGGCACTCCAAAAATTGATGCAGGCACTCCTAAATCAGTGTAATTTCAAAGCCATTTTCCTTTGATTTTTGGAGTGCTTGCATCAATTTTTGGAGTGCCAATATCATTTCCCTAAAAAGGTTGCTCCCAACTAAATAGAACTTCTCAAGCATATAAATCTAAAAAGAAACGAAATAAAAGTGTAGGGATGTAAATTTTCAGCTTCTCACAAATCGGCACTGTTGCAAGACCTAACAAATGAGGCACAACAATTGGCCATTCAAAGGTTGCCAGGTGTCTAACAGGTCAATAGTTCAAAGCTATATGAACGGGCCAATCACATGCTGCTGATGCAGATTTAATTACCAAGTCTAGCTAATTAAGTTAAGTCGCTTGGTGATATAACCCAAAACTATTATCTCTCTGCATACAAATCTTTCTTAAATAAATAATATAATTATCAAATAATAACTGTTTCATTTAAATCATATAAAGAAATAATTACAGGGATAAATTGACAAAAAAAGTGAGGTGGGGAGGGGAGGGGGGGGGGGGTGTTTAGGAATCTACCTTGCCAACTTCAATAGAAACTAGTAAGTAGATGTTTTCTCACCAACTAAACATTTTCGACTCCCAGGAATGAATAGGTATGATAGAAAATTAATGCCGAAAATCAAATGGAAAAATGCTCACCTAAAACAAATATCATCACTTCCTTGTTTGGAAGTGTTGCATTCGAATCCTGCAAAACAAAGGTTGTGTCAACTACTACACAGCCGGCCACTTACATAATGCCATTACATGTACATAGTTAAAAAGTAGTAGAAGACAAAATGCACTTTTTAGAATACTAAAACAATCTGAGTTGTAGCATTTACGCAATGATGAAGTCAAAAGTGACCATGTTTAGAAGTGAACAATGCCCACTACAGGCTGGTCACTCGATCATCTACCTAGCTAGCTAGCCTGGCTTCATCCAAATGAGTGTTGTAACAAGCAATCTAACTTTTAATTTTTCCACACATACAATGTTCTAGTAATTGGTAAAAAATGAGGATGTAGCAGAGCCTAACCAATACTACTAACGAAACTTGCCCAAAAAAAACAAATACACAACGAGAGTAGATTCTGCCTAAGATCACATAATGTGAATCCAGTGTTTTGGTAGTATTTATTTATTTTGAGCAGATGGTTCAAATTACACAAGCTGGGCTCAGCAAGAAATAGTAGCATTTTAGTGAACAATGATGGATCAGAATAATTATTTGGGTACTCTTTAAGTTAAAATCCTCACCACAAATAAACCATCTAATGCAACTCCACACGGCTTATTTACCTTTCTCGTCCCCAAAGTATTGACTGCATCTCATTTTCGGACCCCAAGGTGAACATTGAAGACATTTGACGTTTCAATTTTGTACCAATCTAATCCCCATTTCTAAAGCCGTCTGCCTTATCTGTCAAAGTAAGGGGCATCCTTGTCATTTCGCCCACCCCAAATTTCGGTCTTATGGAGTATTTAAATTGTCCAGATGAGAGCTCCAAAATTGCTTGATTACCATTTCTGACACAAACCAAACAGCCTAAAATCTTAACAAAACCAACTCAGTGCAACGGTTATAGTAACAAAATGAAAACCTCCTTAATAGACCAAACCAAAAGTACGAGAAGGCTTTACGGGGGGCCATCTTTGGGCCTTCGATCATTGGAAACATGATCCTCTGTGGGCCCCGATCGAGGGCTTTTTTGGGTTGGATTCAGGGAGGCGGAGGATGGCGAGGGCGACGGTGGTGCCGCTGTGGTCGACGACGACGAAGTCGTAACCGGAGGAGGCAGCGATCTCAGCGAGAGTGAGGGAGAAGGTGAGGAGGAAGAGGCCGTAGAGGGTTTGAGGGAGGGTGTGGAGATTGGAGAGATGAGGAGGGGTTGATTAACAGAAATTTGGGTGTGTTTGGACGGCTTTGCGCTTTTTGAAATTTTGTCTACATTTAAAAAAAATTCGTGTTTATTGGTAGTTTCTTATTAGTTTTGTGTATTAAAATTTTGAAGATTAATAAAAAAAAATATAACTTTTATCCAAATGTTTTTAAAAATGTTCAAGATTTAACTCAAAAAGTGTCACTTTGGCAATTTTAGGACTTTATCTTAGATATTTTTAAAAATATTTGAATAAAATTAAAAAAAAATTGTTTTTCTAATTCCACTCATCGAGAATGATCAATAATTCACAAAAATTTAACACAAAACTAACAAATGCAAAAAAATAAAAGACAATTCAAAAAGCTCAAAAAACCGACCCAAAAGACAGCTACCACCAAAAGAGACTAACCCAAAATAACAAACCCCAAATTGAGTATTCCTCTTGAAAAAACCTAAGCAAATACATGCCGGTCCAGCTTTAAGATTCTCGTGACCTAAGACGAAATTGTGAGGGGGGAAAATATTTTAAAAGGAAGGAAAAAGAGGCCCCTAAGACTTGAACCATGAGTCTATTGGATGGAAAAATTAACGCTCTGTTTGGAACTTGGAGAAAGGAAAAGAAAGGAAAATAAAATAAAAGGGAAGGAAAATGGGAGGGAAAATGTACTATTCATTACACTTAAAATTCTTATTTTCTTCCCTCTTTCCCTCCCAACCAAACAATGGAAAGGAAAATTTTTTAATTTTCCTTTCTTTTCCTTTCCTTTCCCTGGGTTCCAAACAGAGCGTAAGCTTTTTCTTTGGATCGGACTAGCTCATTTGTTATACAAGCGCTATACCTATACGGTCCATACGGAACCCTAATTTTGAGCCAAAATTCGGGAGCTTAAGTCAGCAATTTTATCTGGATTAGCTCAAAGCCGGCCTGAATTGTATATTTTCGTCCACTAGATAATGATTCTTCAACATTAGATAATCTTACACTTGAATGAATTCGAGTTACAGTTGGAAGAGAAAAAGCTTGGGGTGGTTTTGGATTAGAAAGTATAAAGGTTGTTTTTTTGTTTCTTTTTATTCAAAAAATATCGTATTTGTTAGTTTTGTGTCAAAATTTTGTGAATTATTGATTCGTCTCGACAAGAGAAATTAAAAAAATTTAAAATATGATCGATCCTCTTAATTTTTTAAACAAGATAATATATAATAAGTCAAATAATCCTCTCAAGTTGTATTAATCGCATACTGGTACTTCCCTATAGGAAGTCGCACATATGTTTTCCACCCCACAATTGAAGAGTTGAATTCAGTAGAGTAATACGCCACCTTAACTTTGTTCATATTCTTTCCAGTCTTATCTAGTAGTATATCTCTATTTGAGAGTGTGGATGTGACACATGTATACGCCACCTTAACTTTGTGATTTATTTTCAATTTTTTTGTACTTTATGAAAGAATTTTGGATGATGGACTCATCGTCTTTTTTACCGATTTGGTTCTCTAAAAATGTTTGTAGAAAATTGGACCAAAAGAAAATTTCGAGACTAAATCTCTAAAAAAGACGATGAACCCTCCAAGATTTGTTCATAAAGTACAAAAAGTCGAAAAGAAGAGAGAATAAATTATAAATCTCCCATCAAAATGTCACATTCACACTCTTAAATAAAATTATAGAAGAGGGTTAGAGATGCTCTTAAAGCACTAGTTAAGCCACAAATAGTGTTAAGAAGATAAATCCCGAGGGGCTCGCCAAGTGGATATGAGAAATCAATAAGTATGCATGTTCGAATTTCATGACGGCCAATCATCCCAAATTTTGGGGTCATTGAGAAGTTATGCCCGGTCGTTACTTTCAGAGTCCTAGAATTACTAGAAGTGCGCGCAAACTAGCCCGGACATTTGATCATAAAAAAAGTTACTCCCTCCGTCCCTTTTTAAATGTCCTGCTTCGTAACTCCAACTTATTAAAAAGACATCATCATTATACCTTTCACATCAACTTTTTTCTCTACTTTCCATACTTACCCATCATCATTACACTTTTACTCACTAACTTTTCAAAATGAAATCTACTTTTTGGGGACAAAATAGACAATACACCAACTTTTACCCACTAACTTTACAAAATAGACACTTATTAAGGGACAGCCCAAAATGGAATACTGGACTCAAAAAAAGGGACGGAGGGAGTACAAGTTTTAGGGAACATATTAGTATATTTATTACACAGTCCATACACCTTCACATTTTCTGTTTCATTTAGGCTCAGTTTGGATGACAGAAATCTTGAGATGGAATGGGAATGTGATGCCTAACTTGCAGGATTTCCACGTTTGGAAGGGACATGAATAGGAATGAGATTCCATACTTTACGGATTCCCACGTTTGGGAGAGTCGGGGATATGATTGTGATTCCTGATGACACATCCAACCAAGAATCACATTTTCAGATTGAGTGGAGATTTAATTCCTCCCTTACTCCATGGGAATCCTTAATTCCTGCCTCAATCAATAAAAAGAGGTAATGTTGACCTTAATAAATTTCCAAAATAATTAATCCTGCAAAAGATTACTGAATTACTCCAAACACCAGAATACAATTACTCCAGGCATTGTATTCCTGGGAATTTGATTCCTAGTAATTGCATTCGTATTCCTACTCAATAAAATTTCTGGAAATTTGATTCCTAGTAATCATATTCCCATTCATACCGAGGATTCCGGACATCCAAACACAACCTTATTGTCAATCTCGTGCTATTTCCAGTATGGATGGTTAATTACCTGCTAGGACTTAGGAGTAAATGCACCAAAGGAAATTCCCTTTTTTTTGGGGGTACTCCATCAAAGGAAAGAGATTAGTTAGCATTAACATGGTAATTAACTAAGTAACAATTACCACGCATAGGCATGAGAGAGAGAAGATATATATAGGCATGTTGACAGCTTTGGATGCAGCTAGAGAATTATAAGGTTGATTAATAGATATCTTCATACAAGAAGAAACGAATAAAAGATGACGCTAACCTCATTTGGAGTGACATTGACACCAACCAAGTTCGGATTGGCTTCTGTTTCAATGGTTCCCATGCCTATCACTGTTGCTGTCTGTCAAAAAATAATAAGGAACTACTAAACTCAATTGGGTCTCGTTAATTACGTACCCCAAAAAATCTCACTCAAAATTCAAACCAAACAAGATTGAATCTAACCTATAGTTTGATCTACGATCCTAGTTAGTTTTTAAGAACATCGTCCATGGCCTTGCGCCAAAGTATCAACAAGATCTAATTATATTTACTAGACCCAGTATTATATTTAGGGGTTTGAATGGTAGGAAAAAGAACTAAATAGAAGGGTAAATTTTACTTTAATAAATCTCTTCCATTGTTTTGTTGGTTTAAGAGAGGATTAAATTAAAAAAAAAAAAAAAGCAAGCTTTAAGAGGAAGGAGAGGAAAAAGTAGCAAACAAAAGCATTAAGCATAGTGAAAATTTTCACACTCTTTTCTCTCTCTCTCTCTTTTCATTAATGTTTTGAAAACCGGCCAGTCCGATTTGTTGAAACATCGACTGATCAAGTATCCGGTCTGGATATCCCTCAAAAACCATTTGGAGCTAGAACCCTAGGGATGGCAACAGGGAGGGTCGGGGTGGATACCACTATCCCCGTCCCCGATCCCCGAACCCAAATCCCTCCCCATCCCCGCCCCGATCCCCACTGGAGATTTATTTTTACCCTCCATCCCCGCCCCAAACGGGGAACGGGGATCCCCGTGGGGAATCGGGGATCCAAAGATTCCAAAACTTTTTAAAAAAAAAGTCACCTGCCATTAGAAAATACAAACCATGAAACTAAATTCCAAAAAAAACACAATCTAGGTTGCCATTACAATTGATAACCAGTGTCAATTTCAACTTTCATCAAGTTTTGGGAAACAGAAAGCCTCTAAAAAAACGCTTCATGTAGTACTTTTGACATGAACCATTTGTTCATTGGTTAATTGGAGGAGTACAATAATCAAAATATTTCCTACTACCATTTAACACAAAATAGTCCAACAGGAATCAGAGTAAAAATTATGTGTACATATAGTAGGCTAGTGGAATGGGGCTCGGGAACCCTAACTTATGTATATATAATTATTATATACAGTAATATTGTAGGCTAGTGGGGCGGGGATGGAGCGGGTACTAACTCATACCCACCCCCTACCCGTTCCCCACTTTTTTAAAAAAATTATCCCCATACACTACCCGTTTGGGGCGGGGAACGGATCGAGTTGGGTCGGGTAGGCCGAAATTGCCATCCCTATTAAGAACCCGTATAGCTGATCAATCACGTCACGGTCCAACTGCGATTCAGCTACAGTTGAACCGTACCGAAGTTAAAACCAATGGCGCATCTGTGTTTAGGCATCTTAATCCCACATGAAAAATAGGAGTAACAAACACAGATCGAGAGCTATACGAACACAGAGCGAGGAGGCAGAAAGCATGAGAGAGACGACGGACAGAAGGAAAGAGAGACAGAGATATTACCTGTTTTTCTTATCTTTGCCAGAGACGCCGGTCGCTGCTAAGCTTTGCTGCATTTATAGATGGAGTAATGACATGAGGCCGGGCTGATTTCCTATTATTCTTACGGGTAATTTCCTAAAATAAGTTCGAGCTTTTTTTATAAACAAAAAGCCTAACTAATTTTCAAAAAAAAAATTCAGGCTACTTTTGATAAATAACTTGACTTTTTACCACTTTTATTTAATTCATTTTCTTTACAAACTTTTAGCACTTTTGGGAAAACAATTTAGATTTTTTTTTAAAGTGGTTTAGCACTTTGAATACTTTACCACTTTTTAAAAACTACCCCTTAGTTTGACAAGGAACCGGGGTGTGCTGCGCAGCGTGCTGTGCGGTCCATAACTCCGCCGTGCGGGCGGTGGTCGGACGATTGGAGACGTTCACCGCGTAGAGCTCGTCGAATACTATTAATGTACCAAAAATCAGCCCGATTGAAAACTGATATGTGCCTCATCAGGACACAAATAACTTGAAAAAAAAATGGAACACTTATATTCTGGAACACTGGATCAAAAATTAGTAAGCCCATTTTTTCAAGTTATTTGTGTCCCGGTGAGGCACTAATCAGTTTTCAATCGGGCTTATTTTTGGTACACATGTAGTATTCAACGAGCTCTACGCGGTGAACGTCTCCGATCGTCCGCCCGCATGGCGGCGTAAAGGGCCGCGCAGCACGAGGCTGCGCAACAGCCCCCCCGGTTCCGTTTGACAAATATTAACCTGGCAAAATTTTTGCGGAGTAATTTTTGCACTCCCCTTTAAAAGTTGGAGAGTGCCAAAATTAATTTGAAGAATGTCAAAATTAATTTCAATTTTTTTTAATATAACAGATATACCCTCATAAACTTATTTTCATTAATTGGATCATTGCCCGCACAGTGTTCCAAATTTGTTGCACTTGTGCCCGTATTGCAGAGATTGTCTTGAGGAAATTTTCGCATGTCGGTTGGGTACCGAGCCACGTGGTACTCAGCACAATTCGAGCCGTTTAAACTTGTTTGACGGCCGATATCTATTCCTTCCTTCTCTGCTCTGAGTCGAACACTCTTTCTTACTTCTCTCTCTCTAAAATTTGGTCCGTCCAAAACAAGTTTGGAAGGCTCGAATCGTGTCGGGTACCATGTCACTCGGTACCCTACCAGCATACAAAAAAAATCCTCGAGGAGTGTCTGGTCCAAAAATAATAAGCCCTACTATGTGTACACCAAACTAGCGTTTGTGCTCGTTTAAAGCGCGGGATAAAAAAGTCAACAGCTTTTTTTTTTGGTCTCTTGCATCGAACAAGCACTATGCTAGTTGATAAAAGATATATATACTTTAACTTTTTTTCGGTCTCCTGCTCAATGAATGCTAGCATTATTCCCATTTCATTCCCTGAAAGACATAAGTGTGGAGAATGAGTTTAAGACACCACGTGGCGATGTTCCAGACATATAGAATAATTTTTCCTCCATTCAATTTTGCTTACCCCACTTAAAAAAGAGAATGAACATTACCTACCACCTCATTGGTTGATATTAACTCATGAAACCTACTTTACTTAACTATGGTTATGTTTTTAAAATAGTAACACTGATAAGATCTCAATTAGCTTACCTATTTACACTGTTTTTAAAGGAAAGGTTTCTTATTTACTTTGAAATAATTATTCACTCAACTTTCAGTGTGAAAACTTTGACACACAAAATCCCAGCCAAAATTCTAAAAATTGTCCATAAATTGTTAGTGATACTCTCCTGTGCATAAATGAGTCAATATGTTCTAATAAAACAATTCGTTCTCGGTAAATCAATTTAACTTTTACCCTAATCTTGTAATCTTTTGATATTTCGTCACTACTTAGAAATCGACAAACTAAAATTACATAAAACTAATCTTGCAAGAAATCCATCACATAAGCATATAAGTCCGTCCGGCCGTAACTTTCCCATTTTGGTCAATATTTTTCAACTTTAAGTTCCATTTATCGAGACCAACCCCAAAAGATCAACTTTGCTAGGGCAACCGATCATGGGTACTGACGGGTACGCGGGACCCACTCCGGGTCTCGCACGGATGATCCTAACCGTTCAATTTTATTTTTTTTTAAAACCAAGTGGATTCACGAGAAATCAGCTCAATTCGATATGCGTAGGTGCTCGGATCAATCTTTCTATTTATTGATCTGAGAACCACACATATCTGGTTGAGCTGATTTCTCATGAGCCTACTTGGATTTTTTTAATAATTATTGAATGGTTCGGATCATCCGTGCGGAACCCGGATTGAATGGGTCCCTCGTGCTCGTCGATGCCCATGGTCGGTTGCCGTAGGATTTTCGCCAAAAGATATGATGTTAAGAGCATCTGCAATGAAATAATCAAAACCCAAGAGTTGCTAAAATTAAAAATATTTGCTCAAAAAAGTGCTCACAGTGGAATAATCAAAACTAACAACCACTTTACCAAAAATCAAATTTGACCATTTGAATAAGCAAAACTAACAATTTAGGCCATCCACAGTGGTATAATCAAAAAAGGATAACCAAAAGTTGACACATCGGCTTTTGATTATTCACTTAAGAGGTTGCTAAGCTTAACAATGTTAAGCTTCACAATAGTCACTTCTAGTTCATAACCAAAATAAGGGGTCCACTACAATCTCTCTCTCTCTCCCTTTGTTTCTCGCGCATTCACTTCCCTCCATTTATGTTTTTTTGGGCAAAAATATAGCGATTTCCTCTTTTAATTTTGGGAAAAAAACGGTGACTTTCTTCCCTTCTATTATGAATTTATTTTTATTTTTTTGGGGGGGAGGGGGGGAAATAGAAACGGGAAAGAATAGTAAAATACCTTAATCCGGCGACAATGGGTTAGATTGTAGATGATCGAAAGATATGAGTTTCACTTTTAAAGGGAAAGAAAGAGAAATAATTTGTCGGTAAAGTGAAGAAGATATAGAGTAGGCAAAGAAGAGAATAAGGCTCCGTTCCAGAAACGGAATAAGCTCTTCTTTTTTGTCCAATAAGAAGGGGAGTTCCTGAAAAATAAGAAGGCTTGGAAGAATTTATATAGGTTCCATGAGGGCTGGCGGAGGGAAATCGGTCCGGCGGCCGCGCCGGGCCGTCTCCGGCAACCGGACGGCCGATCCGAGCCGTCCAAAAATTCTATAAAAAAAAACCAAGGGGGCTTACGCGGGAATCAACGGCATCCGAGGTGTGTAGGGTGCTTGATCCGAGCACCCCTTTTCCGTGTACATATGAAACTTCATATGTACACGGAAAAGGGGTGCTCGGATCAAGCACCCTACACACCTCGGATGCCGTTGATTCCCGCGTAAGCCCCCTTGGTTTTTTTTTATAGAATTTTTGGACGGCTCGGATCGGCCGTCCGGTTGCCGGAGACGGCCCGGCGCGGCCGCCGGACCGATTTCCCTCCACCGGGCCTCATATTGGTAAAAACAGTCTTCTTTTTGTAAAGGCAACTTCAAGCTCAAAAATCATGTGTTTACGCAAATAATTTTCCTATCACAATGGATCTTGTTTGATAGATCTCATTGAGATCTTTAATACGGTGAAAAAAAAATTAATTTTTTTTTTTTCATTTACATTATTTTTGAGTTTGAAAATGTGAAAGAAACTTTTTGTTTGGAAAAAATAAGAAGGGTGGATTATTTTTGAATGAGAAGTGAAGGAAATAAGTACTTATTTTTTAAGAAGGTTTCCGGAACGGAGCCTAAGAAAATACCAGTTGAAACACGCGTGTATACAAATTTTGGAACTAGTTAACTTATGTGGTGTGAAGTCCACAAATTTTGATTATTGAAAAAAGTTGCTAGTTTTGGTTATCCAAAGCCTAAAATTTGATTATTTCTAAGGATGTTGCTAAGTTTGATTATACCATTGTGAGCCATTTTTTGCACAAACATTGTTAACTTTAAAAACAATTGACTTTTGATTATACCACTGTGGATGGCCTTAGAGCATCAGCAGTGGAATAAGCAAATGTAAATAATCAAAACATGCCACGTCAGATTTTGATTATCCATTTAGAGGTTTCTAAAGTTAGCAATGTCAAATCCCACATTGGTTATTTTTTGCCCATAATCAAAACCAATGGGCCCTCCAAACTTTTTCCCTTCATTTCACACATATTTTTTGAAAAAACGGTTTTGGAAGGAAAAAAAAAACAGTTTATGTTAGAAACAGTTCAAAAAAAATAGTTTTCCGAAACAAAAAATAGTTTTTCAAAAAACACACACTTTGTTCACTTAAGAACTGTAAATATTTTGAAAGAATTGTATTTACACAAATAGTTTTGAAATTTTAAAAACTATAAATATAGTTTTTTTAAAACAGATTTTGTGTAAAAAACGGTTTTTTGAAAAACACACTTTATTTACTTACAGTTTTTAAAATTTTTGAAAAATTTGTTTTTTGTAAAAAAAAAGTTTCTGAAAAAAACAGAAAAAAAATCTGAAAGTTACAGTTTTTTAAAATTATTTTTTGAAAACATTGTTGAGAGAGAGAGAATGGAAGAGAGAGAAGGTTTTTGTGTAATGTAGGTGTACTTGATTGAGAGATAAAATTTGATTATTGACAAAATATTGCTAGCTTTGATTATTGAAGAGTCAAAATTTGATGAGTTATTAAGAGATTGTTAGGTTTGGTTATTCCAATGTAAGTATTTTTTTGATCCAACATTGCTAACTTTAACAATTTTTTGTTTTGCTTATTCCACTGTGGATGCTCTTAGAGCATCCACAATGGTGGATAATCAAAACAAATACTCAAACATGTTTTGATTATCCATTTTACCAATACTCAAATTTAACAACTGACTCATCACATGATATCTAAGATGTGGTCAGCATATATGGTCACCATAGCATGATTCTCGAAAAAATGGTATCACAAATGACAAAACCAATACAAACAAATCCTATATTTAGAGTACTTTTCAAAGAATGGGTATCCATTTTTTTCGTTGACGTTTTTATTTTTATTTTTTATGCTGCGTTTAATCATTTTTACAAGCTCAAATTGGCCCAACATAGAAAAAAATATCGATACGAGGAAATAGGGCCGGGCCCCTCTGTTGCAAGTGGCCTGGTGTTTCCAAATGTACAAGGCCATGCATACTCTACATCTCCATTTGATACATATCAAGCCCCTCCAACCCATCCTCATCATCTCAACCCTTCTCTATTTTAGAGTATAACATTTTACTTCACTGTATTTAGAAGATGAGAGAAAATATAATCATCTCTTATAATACGTACTATTCACCTTTTTAAATGACATTTTTAATCTGTTCTCGTGAGCTTGTACTAATAAACTGTTATACTAGCCATATATACCCCATGAGAGTATCAAAATAAGAATTTTTTGTTCAGAGAAAAAAAGACAATTTGTGGTTGGGGTAAAGATGAATAATTTTTTTTTCCCTGCAAAAGAATATTTTATAAAACTCAAAGAGAATATATCGAGGGGGAAGGGAAGGGAGAACAGAGATTTTCACCGCAACCCAGAGATGAATAGTAATTTTCTCTAAGTAAAAAATATTATTTTGATACTTTCCAATGGAGCATTGGGTTGAAGATGCTCTAATCAAAAAATATTATTTTGATAAATCATTTGCTAAGTTGCTAACACATTCGCACGTCGATTTTGTTCTCAATAAACAGGTTTGATGGACACCGTTTCAATCTCCTCCAAGAGGGATCTGCAGCCAAAGCAATATATTATTAAGGAAATGATTTGCCATATTATGATCGTTAAATGTTTAATTAGTTGGAGAACACCCAGTGCATCTATTTCTAAAACGTGCTCCTCCTTTGCAAAGACAAGCCCATCTCAAGCCCGTGTTTCAGCCACGAGACTGGAATTTGCTAACATGTTTCTGTGGGCTTTTCTTCTTCTTCTACATGCAGGGATGGAGCTAGGGAGGGGTCAGTAGGGACAGTCGCCCCTGCAAAAAGAAAAAAAAACTTTACTTATTATATGTAAAATAAAAAATTTCTATGAAAGTATAGAAGCTCGCCCCCCTCTAGTATTTTGGGGGAAAAGAATCAAATGGTAGTAAGTAGTTAGTAACCTTTGAAATTCAAGGATACCAACGTTAATTTTGTGAACGCTATGGGTTAAATAAAACAAAATATAGTGAGGGTTAACATAGTGAGTACTCAAATATTTAACTCCCAATTTTTATCCATAAAAATCCCTAATCGTTAAGAGGGTTTCATACGTTTTATTCTCTCTGCCTAAAAAATCACCATGGCACACCAAACCTCTCTCCCTCTTTCTTGGCACAAGAATCCCACATCGTCAAAACTTTGAAGGTAGTTTCGAGAAAATAAGAATATAAGAGAAGAGATTTTGAGAACTCTAAGTAATCTTGGCGAAATCTAAATTGTAACTATGAAATGAGTGAATACTAGACTCCGCAACACGATGGGGGATGAATTTTAGCAAGTTTCTAAATCACTTACATGGAGAGGGATAATGCGAAAAGGTTTTATGTCGATTCTATCATCAATATTTTTAATGATATGAAAAAGTGGAATGCAATTGAAGATGCATCATTTTACTAGATAAGCTGAGGTAAGTCGTTAATACTTTTGCAATATATATCAACTTCCGTGATGACACTGTTGATAACGATCATCATCATTTTGTTGTCAGTAGTAATCTTAGCTTTACCACTTTGGATTTTTGTGTTCCATTGTTTGGGAGGGGGAAACATGCTAATAGAACTTCCTAGGAAGTAGCTCCTTACGTAGGCAATGCATAATCAATTTCTTTTATATGCTTGCCGCTTTATCTTTTTTAATGTTGTTTGATTTTTTATCTTGAAGGTATGGTGCAAAGGTCGTTGCCGCATCAGGCATCCCGCATAGGCTCGACACGTTTAAGAATGTCACACCACGACAAATGCACAGCACGAGCACGAAAAAAGCACGGGCACGACACAACATGATTGAAAATTTAAATATATAAAATAATTAATCACAAAAGTAGACGTATGCTACGTGTACACTCCTTGTCCTATAATTGATGTGTCACAACGTTGATGATTACAAATAAAAAAGTATTACATTCATTTTTAAATTTGCAATTGATTGTTGATTAAAAGGTGAGTAGAAGCTAACTTAGTTAAAATGTACTCAAACTATAGTGATGCAACTCTTACCTATTTACATTCATTGTATTACGAAATTGCAATTTTTCATAATATTTTGTATTTTTTCAGTTTAATGTTTTATTTTAGTATTTTTATGTAGAATTGGTTGCATATTTTATTTAAATTCTTTTGGAAGCATAATTTATGAAAAGCATAATTAAGTGCGGAGTAGTCGTGTTACTATTTTTTACATTTTTGAGTTTTAATGTATTCACGTTGTTATGCACGTTTCTTTTTTTTTTTTTTGTCTCGCATACATGGTCGTTCCTGTGTAGTGAAATTCCTGACACATGCATGAATTGTTGCGTCCTTGTTAAGGCTTCTCGTGAAACCCCAACGGACTTACCACCAAGCGGTGGTGCCGCTTGCCCAACGATGGGGTGGGGGCTGGCATTCCATATCAGGCCTGAGAGAGAAATCCGGCCTCAAATCCTCCACCCAAACACCTGACTTTGCAGTGGGACCCACCCTCCATATCCGGCCTGCTTCCATCTCCGGCCTCAACTCCTTCAGCCAAACACGCCGTAGTAGGAGTAGTACTATATAGACTCCTATATCTATTTTTTTTAGAAGACGTTGGATGCATTGGATGCCACTTTCCTTGGGCAATGTAAAAGAAGCCAGAAGGAATGAAGTTCTCGAACTGTGCAACGGCAATTACTACTACGAGAAATACATTAATCTACCACCCCCAACTACCTCCCATATACCACCATTACGGTCCGTTTGGATGGAGGATATGATTTTGGGTGGATATAGAAGGAGGGTGGATATGAGGGTGGATATGTAAGGAGGGTGGACCCACCTCTTAAGAATGGTGGATTTGTAATCCAGTGTTTGGATGAGTTTTTTAGAAGAGGGATTTGGAGGGTGGATATGATAGGATAAGATGTGAAATGACTTTATTGCCCCCAATTTATTAATTTAATGGATAATTTAAGTTAAATTAATTAAAATTAAAATAAATACATATTTATCAAAAAAAAATGGATAAAAATATATCAATTTATCTGTAAAATGTTTAAACCTTAATTTATATTTTTTTTTTATTTTTTAAAAAATGGATGATATGATGTAATATTTGTAAAATAATTCAATTATTATGAAAATTATTTTTAAAAACAGATTACGTTTTTTTTATTTTTAAAAAAAAATCTTCATAGTCGAATGGGGGTAAATGGTGGTTGGATCATGTGAGTGGTAGTTTAACCATGTGGATAGTAGGTTCAACAAACCAAAATTTCTATAAATAAGTTTTTCCTTCATCTCATCCCACATATCATCTCTATTTTAATTTTTAGTTTTACATTCTCATTTTTTTTTTCATCATTTCAATGGCACACCGGGAGTGGAGCGAGGAGGAGGAGGAGACGTTAGAAAATCGCATGACAATGTACATAATCAACAAGCTTTTTTTTTTGAACAGCGAAAAAAGGAATTTTATTAATCACGATAATGTAGTACATCAACCCAAACAGATTACAAGATAAACACCCAGAAAAGGCTATCAAAGTATGAATTAGAAGTTGAAGCTTCCCCCTAGGCTGGTAGGTCAACAAATAATAAAAGCCTCAGTATTCAGCCATTGAATTAATAAGCTGGATAATCATGATAATGGTAGCATAAGGCTTCTAAATTAGCAATAGCAGTGGCAGCATCAAGCTATAGCAGCAGCAGCATCAAAAAATCAATAGCATCACTCTTCACAAACAAATATCAGCAAGTTCCAATGTAATCCAGTAGCACCAAACCAAAGTTTAGTAGTTCAAAGCTCAACAGCAGCAGTACAAGCCCCAACTATGCTTGGTTTCCATGGCTCAGATATTTGCTTAAGCGGCACATTGGACACTCATTTGGCTACAACTTATGTTGCCGAGCGGTGATTAACCATTGGCCCTCATAAGTTGTCCCGCCAAGACAAGTGTTTCGCCTTCGAATTTGTAATATCATCATAGCCATTCACCAAAACCAGCAATAAAACCAACCAAAATCCAGCAGCAAAACTCCCAACAAACCAACTACAACCCAGCACCAAAAACAGAAATAAAACCAGCCAAAAAAGCAAGCAGAAACCAGTAAAAAACCAGCCAAAAAACCAAGCAAAATCAGAAAAAAAAACCCAGCCAGAACCCTGCCAAAAAACCAGCCAGAAACTTGCCAAAAAACGAAGACAGAAACCTGCCAAAAACCAAGCAAAAACTAGAAATAAACCAGCCAGAACCCAGCCAAAAAACCAAGCTGAAACCAGCAAATAACCACCCAAAAACCTGCAAAAAAAATCATTCACAAACCAGCCAAAAAACTATCTAAAACCTCCACCAAAACTGCCACACAAAACCAGCGAGAACCCAGCCAATAAACCCAGCAGAAACCATCATACACTCACCAGCCAAAAACTTGCAAAAAACCATCCACAAACCAGCAAATCCACTATTCAAAACCTCCACCATAACTGTACCAAACCAGGAATTAAACCAACCACAACCCAGCAACAATACAGCAACCAAAATCTGCACCAAAACTGTACCAAACCAGCAATGAAACCAGCCACAACCCACCAGTAAAACTCCCAACAAACCAGCCAAGAAATGAGACTGCACACACACAGAGTCCAGTGACTGGCAAAACCCATAAATGGGACTGCACACAGTCACACACAGAGAGTCCAGTGACTGGGAAAACCCATAAATGGGACTGCAACTTGCACACTGGATAGCAAAAACATATTTTAGATGTTGCCCTAATTTCATATTGTATCAAGAGGAAACTTATCCCATTTGGCTCAGAAAAATGTCATCATTGCCACCATAGCAACCAGATTTGGCTCAGGTAAAAATACATCATAGCCATCAATAAAATTAGCAGTAATATGAAATTAGGGCAAAAATGAATTTACGGCACAACTCAGAAATTAGGGCAAATCTGAATTTAGGCCACAACTCAGAAATTAGGGCAAATCTGAACAACTCAGAAATTGGGGAAATTCTGAAATTTTGGCACAAATATCAAATTAGGGCACAAATCTGAATATTTGACCAATGAATTCAGAAATTAGGGCTTAGATTAGGACGCAAACCAACTCGCGATTTAGCTTTAAAATCTGAAATTTTAGGGCACAAATCTGAAGCTAAATCGAAAATCAAATCACGAAACAAGAATGAGTTCAGATCGCGAAACCACCACCAGTTCAAACCCTACAACAATGGAGCTTAACAATACCTGAAGAAGAAGAAGGAAGACAAGGTAGAGAGCTGGAACTGTCGACGTACGAATGGAAAAGGGCAACCTCGTCTTTCAACAACGCCGCATAGCCAACGATGGGGGGTACCCCTGTCGTTGGTAATCCACCCGCATACACCCCGCAGGTGGATATGTAATCCAGACTCACCTCTAATCCGACTTCCGTTTTTGCCAGCCAAAGACCGGAGAAGAGGAAGGGAGGGATTTGTAATCCGGCCGCTTGGTATATCCGGGGGCTAATCCCCCATCCAAACAGCCCGTTACTGTACTCATACTCCATTTTCGAACCCAATGGGCAATAAAGAGGGGGGGCTGCTGTGCACGGGCAGCCGTCCGATCGGACGGCTCAGATCTCATCTCGGCTACTTTACATCCGGACCGTTGGTTGGCGAAGTGATCAAGATGAGATCTGAGCCGTCCGATCTGACGGCTCCCCGTGCACAACACAGTGCACAGCCCCCCCAATTCCAATAAAGGTTGCTATCTCTCCTTACTCTCTCTCTCCCTTCTTCACGAAAAAGGTTGCTATCGTTCCAGTTTACCAAAAAAAAGAAGAGCCCAGGAAGCAATTTCTCCTTCCTTCCTCCCCAGGCGCATCTAATTCTACTCCAAATATGGTATTCTTGCACTTTCTTTTTAAATCCCATTCCCCAGGTTTTTTAGTCTTTCTTTTATTGTAGAACAAGGAAAGACATATTTGCATAATAGTATATACATACAATGATAAAGGATAATATAGTAGAAATTACAAATAAAGAGTATGATTTTTTTGCAAATCGATAGTGTATATTTTTACAATATCGGAAGTCATTTTCTTCTAGTCTCTGTTATTTCCATTTCTATGTCTCTTTCTTAAAGGCATCTCGGGGATGCAAGGAGATCATCAACATGGGCCTCCTGTAGTTGCCCTGTTGTTTCTCTCCCTCTACAACCTCTTTCTCTCTCTCTCTGTGCATTTCATTTTCAAAATTCATTTTTTCTTCTTATGGTTATTTTGAGTGTGATGTATTCATTTGATCCCAGTTTCCTAATCTTCCAACCCAGACTAATATAAATTTAGTTTAATAAATCGTTTGATTTACTCACAACCAAACCAACTACACTAGTCTTCAAAAATACTCCCAACCAAAACAACAATGTCTTCCCCTTCCTCTGTTGTCATTCTGGAGAAAACAAGTATCGCTGCTCCGGGCAACACAAACACCTACGTGAAGCTGGAGGCTCCCAGCGCTGATGCCCTGCTCAAGTATCAGCCTTCATGTGACGAGGTCACAGATGTCTTGGCCAAGAGCTCTTGCTCTGCGGAGGAAATCACTGCCATAAAGGGGGTGTGCCTGAACCTAGGCTACACCTTTGCTGGTGTCCAGGCTGATCCGGCTCCGGAAACTACGGTGGAGTCCGACTCTCATGGTGAAGGCTCTGAGTCGGAGTAGGAGAACCGAGGAGAGGAGAAAATAGCGTTAGTTCACTGTTTAGGCTGTCTTTTTCATTTTCTTTTTTTGATATTATGATCCTTGTTATAATCTATATCTTTTTCTTTTTTATTTTAGGTGTGTGTGTTCTATCACCCACCTTTGGAATAAAATGAACTAACGCTCTCCGTTCTCTCTTTAGTGTTTCATTTCGTGGACTTTAACATCATACATAATATTTTCTCTTCAAAATGATTCAGTATTAGAACCCATGAAAATGTTCGTTGTAGTAAGAAAAATAAAAGAAGAAAGAAATACGGGTTTTGCGAGATGGGCTTTAGTCAAATTAAAAGCAAATTGTTAAACAAAAATAAAAGTAGAAATAAATGATAGTTTTTTGTTTTTTTTTTGGTCAAGAATAAACGAATAGTCCAAAATTTGTTGATGATGCATTGATGCTCTTAGTTGTTCACCTACCAAAAGAACTCAGGGCTTCTCTTCTTCTTCTTCTACGTGCATGAATTGTTGCGTCCTTGTTAAGGCTTCTCGTGAACAACTAAGAGCTTCAATTCATCATCAACAAATTTTGGACTATTCTTTTTTTCTTGACAAAACAAAAAACAAAAAACTATCCTTTGTTTCTACTTTTATTTTTGTTTAACAATTTGCTTTTAATTTGACTAAAGCCTATCTCGCAAAGCCCGTATTTCTTTCTTCTTTTATTTTTCTTACTACAACGAACATTTTCATGGGTTCTAATACTGAATCATTTTGAAGAGAAAATATTATGCATGATGTTAAAGTCCACGAAATGAAACACTAAAGAGAGAACGGAGAGCGTTAGTTCATTTTATTCCAAAGGTGGTGATAGAACACACACACCTAAAATAAAAAAGAAAAAGATATAGATCCTAACAAGGATCATAATATCAAAAAAAGAAAATGAAAAAGACAGCCTAAACAGTGAACTAACGCTATTTTCTCCTCTCCTCGGTTCTCCTACTCCGACCCGGAGCCTTCACCATGAGAGTCGGACTCCACTGTAGTTTCGGGAGCCGGATCAGCCTGTACACCAGCAAAGGTGTAGCCTAGGTTCAGGCACACCCCCTTTATGGTAGTGATTTCCTCCGCAGAGCAAGAGCTCTTGGCCAAGACATCCGTGACCTCGTCACATGAAGGCTGATACTTGAGCAGGGCATCAGCGTTGGGAGCCTCTAGCTTCACGTAGGTGTCTGTGTTGCCCGGAGCAGCGATACTTGTTTTCTCCAGAATGACAACAGAGGAAGGGGAAGACATGATTGTTGTTTTGGTTGGGAGTATTTTTGAAGACAAGTGTAGTGTAGTTGGTTTGGTTGTGAGTACGTAAAATCAAACGATTTATTAAATTAAATTTATATTAGTTTGTGTTGGAAGATTAGGAAACTGGAATCAAATGAATACATCACACTCAAAATAACCATAAGAAGAAAAAATGAATGTTGAAAATGAAATGCACAGAGAGAGAGAGAGAGGTCGTAGAGGGAGAGAAACAAAAGGGCAGCTGCAGGAGGCCCATGTTGATGATCTCCTTGCATCCCCGAGATGCCTTTAAGAAAGAGACATAGAAATGGAAATAACAGAGACTTGAAGAAAATGACTTCCGATGTTGTAAAAATATACACTATCGATTTGCAAAAAAAAAATCATACTTTTTATTTGTAATTTCTACTATATTATCCTTTATCATTGTATGTATATACTATTATGCAAATATGTCTTTCCTTGTTCTACAATAAAAGAAAGACTAAAAAACTTGGGGAAGGGGATTTAAAAAGAAAGTGCAAGAATACCATATTTGGAGTGGAATTAGATGCGCCTGGGGAGGAAGGAATGAGAAATTGCTTCCCGGACTCTTCTTTTTTTTGGTAAACTGGAACGACAACAACCTTTTTCGTGCAGAAGGGAGAGAGAGAGAGAGGGGGTAAGGAGAGATAGCAACATTTATTGGAACTTGAGGCCGGGGCACCCGCGATGCGTGTGCAAGTCGAATTTTCACAATATTTGTGAAAATTTGATCAAACAATAAGTGGGAAGCATTTTTACAAAAATGTTGTGAAAATCCGAGTTGCATACACATCGCGTGTGCCCCGGCCTCTAGTTGCAAATAAAGAGGGTAAGGATTTTCTTTCCCAAAAAGTTGCCGTTCTAAGGGGGTGGGTAGGGGCTGATGTGCCTTGGAGTTGGCAGCAGAGCCCTGGGTCCGCTCTGAGAGACATCAAATGCTACAGATAATTTTGACAGTAGCTGTGGTATTACCTGTGGTATTACCGCATATTTAAAATCATGCGATGCATGTGCAACTCAAATTTTGGCAGAAAATGGCAAAATTCGATCAAAATATGCACAAATGCTTCCCATTTGTTATTTGATCAAACTTTGTTAAAATTGAACTTGCACACGCTTCGCGTGTGCCCCGGCCTCTAGGGAAATAATGTAAAGCGTGTAATTGTGTTTTCTTTTCTGTTTCTATACCTTAGGAAATAGAAAAATGCACACGCGCACACAGGCTGCAGGCTCAAAAAAACCTTCTATAGTGCAGTCGTGCGATACTTTTTTTTAACTCTTAAACTGGTTGAATTAAAAGAATAATTAACAACCGGAAAAAGTAGAAGGGAGAAAAGAATACTGATTGAATTAATTCCAGAGCATGTATGTTAAATTTTTAACTCAGACCCAAAATTTGAAATTAACATTGATTTTGACGGAAAACTGATGCATGATAACCAAAAAAAGAACACAAAAGAAAGACTTATTAATTATTTCTACCACCACATCATCAAACTGCTTCATAAGTTCTCTTTCTCACTTAACTCTTAAACTTCAAAAACTGATGCATGATACTAAAAAAAAACACTCAACATGGAGAAAAAAGACAGTGAAATTCGGTGGGTAAAAGTGAATTTTGCAGAAAATAAAAAGGAATGAAGTAGAAAACTAAACTTGAATTTGGTAAAGGACGTAAAGTACCTGGTTCAACCTGTGCTTTATTTGCTTTTGTGGAAGTGGTAGATAGTCAGAGACGATTACATTTCAGTGTGGATGGATGACCAAGGCAGCCATAGTTTTTTGGGTTTTGCTTTACAGTATGAGGGAGGATATATAACTGTTGAGAGTTCAGTAACTGCATTTATACATGGGGGTAGTGTGCACTACTTTGTCCAATCAGTTATTGCACGGGAAGAGAGAGAGGAGAGGAGGAGGAGACCCGGACATATTTGCCCATGAATTTTTGAACATTTTGTTCACACATTTGATGGGTACTTTTGGAAATAAAAATACATGACAGGAGACACCAAATTGGTGCTCTCCCTTTATATATTAGAATAGATTGGGGGAGGGCTGGGGGCTGCTGTTCGTGCTGTGCACGGGCAGCCATCCAATCTCAGATCGGACGGCTCAGATCTCATCTCGATCACTTCGCCAACCAACGGTCTGGATGTAAAGTAGCCGAGATGAGATCTGGGCTGTCCGATCTCAAATCGGACGACTGCTCGTGCACAGCAGCCCCCTCTTTATTGCCCATTGGGTTCGAAAATGGAGTATGAGTACAGTAATGGTGGTATAGGGGAGGTAGTTGGGAGTGGTAGATTAATGTATTTCTCATAGTAGTAAATGCCATTCCACAGTTTGAGAACTTCAGGCCTTCTGGCTTCTGTTACATTGCCCGAGGAAAGTGGCATCCAATGCATCCAACGTCTTCTAAAAAAAATTAGATATAGGAGTCTATATAGTACTACTCCTACTACGGCGTGTTTGGCTGAAGGAGTTGAGGCCGGATATGGAGGGTGGGTCCCACTGCAAAGTCAGGTGTTTGGGTGGAGGATTTGAGGCCAGATTTCATCTCCGGCCTGGCCGGATTTCTCTCTCAGGCCTGATATGGAACGCCAGCCCCCACCCCATCGTTGGGCAAGCGGCACCACCGCTTGGTGGTAATTTACGAAATTGCCCTCCATTTTGGGAGGGAAATTACGCCCGTGCCCTTCGTTCTTCCTGGTTTGGGTACGAAAGAGGATGGAGAGAAGAGCAGAGAGAGAGAGAGAGAGAGGGGGGGAGGAGGAGGATACCAGAGAGGAGGAGGTCGGTTTGGGTACGGGAACAGCACGTCGCCGTCGACGCCGGGAGGCCGTCGCCGTCGTCGATCTAAAGCTTGTTGTTGCCGTCGACGCCGGGAGGCTGTTTCGTCGACTAGTTTCTATGTTCTCTTCTTCTTCTTCTCCTCTCTTCTCTCTCTCTCTCTCTCTCTCTCTGCGTATGTGGGTGTTTGATCAAAAGAGGAGATTGATCAAAAAAATAAAAGAGGAGAAAAATTATTGGGTGTTTCCAACTCACGGTTTTCATACAATTTTTCAAAATCAAATCTAATTAAATTATAAATTTTTCTTTTTCTTTAAAAAAGTATTCACTTCCTAATTTTTTTAAATCTGGAAATAATATTATTTAATATAAATTATAGTTTTACTATATTTTATGTATTTATTCTAATTATTGGGGGCAATTGAGTCATTTTTCCTCCTATCCCATTATATCCACCCTCCAAATCTACCCTCTCAAAAAATCATCCAAATACCTCATATACAAATCCACCTTCTTAGAAGTGGGACCCGTCCTCATTACAAATCCGCCCTCGTTACGAATCCACCCTCAAATTCGCCCTCATTTCAAATCTATCCAAATCGAATCCTTCAGCCGAAGGGGCCGCTAGAGTAGTAGCTTTCTGTTTAAATCTTTGAAAATAGTTTTGCCTCGAACGTGAATAAACATAATTTAAAGGTGCTAACAAAAGAATAATTAAAGTATACATATGTCAACATAGTTTAATACTCCTCTCGGTCTGTGTTTGTTGGTTCGTTTGGAGAACAACTTATTAAGGAGACAAAATGACAACACATAATTATGGCACTTTTTGTGAGGCAAATTCCCTTTTTAGCCCTTCTACAAATGATGGTAATGGTTAATATGAAAAAGAACGGTAAAAGAATTATCTCAATCTAGTTTGTACTTTGATTTGACTATATAAACAAGTATAGAAAAAAGTAGTATGTTTGTTGACTATAGAGGTGGCAAATGGGCGGGTCTGGGCGGGTTGAAACGGGTCGTGTGTCAAATATGGGTCAAATAATAAACGGGTTGGAACGGGTCGGGTCAAATATGGGTCAAGTCAAACTCAAACCCGCCCGACCCGACCCGTTTTCCTCTTCTTTTTTTTTTTTTTTTTTCTCCCTCCCCTCTCTTCTCTCACCCCCACCCCTCCCCTCCCTTTTTCCCCTTCCTTCTGATTTGTCTCAATAAAATGAATCAGAAAAGTAAAAAATTAAGATTAAAACTCAATTTTTTTTTGAATAATACTGGGTCTTTACAATTTCTGTCCCTGAATTTCGTAGTGTGTCACAATGGTAACCCTCTGTTGATAGTGCTCCAAAGAGCCGAATTTGAAAATGTTCGAACTCGGCTTGTTCACTGGATTACAAAAATTGGAGCAGAGCTGCGACTATTTTGACCACAAAAAAAAAAACTAGACCATTTTTTTGCAAGATTTGATCGACTTTATCATTCAAAAAACGAAAAAGAAAAAAAAAATTGGACCATTTTTTACAAGATTTGATCAACTTTATCATTCAAAAAACGAAAAAAAAAAAAAGAAAAAAAAACTGGACCATTTTTTGCAAGATTTGATCGACTTTATAAGTAGAGTGGATCCGGATCGTAACTATACGTCACACTTCCCCTGGCTGTGCAGAGCGGGTATTTTTTGGACGGTTCGGATTGAAATCCTCTCTCTCCTCTCATCTCAACACTTTTTCTCTCTTTTTTTTCTCTTTAAATCTGAGCCGTTCAAATATGAAATGAACGGCTCAAATGCACGAGCGGGCACCATGTGGTACCCGCTTGGCACTGAAAATTTTTACCCCTGGCTGTTAAACTGATAAAAGTTAGAGAGAGTGTGTGTAAGAGAAAAAGTTAGAGAGAGAATGTGTGTGAGAGAGAGAGAAGAGGAACATGTGTGACTTGTATTTTGTTTTGTGAGGGCCGACTGACTGTCCTCTTTATTGATGGCAATTTTGTAATTAGTTTGACCTTTACTTCCCTGTTTTGTGTTTCCTTCCTTGTTTTGACGGGCTGTGGGTGTTTTAGTCTCAACCCATATTGAACTCATTTTTAATCCATCTAAACCCATATAAATATGGGTTTATATGGGTTCAACCCATATAAATCCATTATATAATATGGGCGGATTGGGTTGGGTTATAAGTGGGCGGGTTGGGCGGGTTAAAAAAATATGGGTTGGAATTGCCACCTCTAGTTGACTATAACAATCGTGGACGGATGGAGTATTTTTTCAACCTTAATACTAACGTCTAGCAATCAGGGATGGTGCTGCGCACATTCAGGTCGTCCGTTGCTCAGATGAACAATCCAGATTCTATATCGACGCTGAACAAAATAAACGATACAAATGCAAGGGAGTCGAGATGAAATTTGGACCGCTCTTCCGAGCAACAACCAACCCGATATGCGCAGCACCATCCCGTTCAACATCTAGTAGGCTGTTTTTAGCATTTTCCAATTAAGAAAGTATAACTGTCTTGTTCTACAGTTAAATAAGTTCTGCAAAATTTTATAGGAGTATTCATTTTTTATAAATTTTAATTTTCGAAATATGCGTTATTAAAGATTGAAGCCTGGCCTTAAAACTGATTTGATTATTCAGTGCCTTTAAAAAACCGAGATGACCATGTACATTTTATTACCCAACTTTGCTACCGCCACACTCACTTACACATCCAATCACCCACGTGCACTCACATCAGTGGTAGGCCCTGAATACACTGCACACTCTAGTGTTTGCGGGACTCACAACTCATGTGAGTGTGAACCGTGTGGTTGTGTAATTGAGTATGTAAATGGGTGTTACTACTATTTTTCATCGCATATATATATAGGCTTGTTCTTCAAAAAAAGTCAAAGTGGCTTATTTTTTGTCCTTATTCAAATTTTTTTCGTATCACTTGGCTTATCATCATTTTTTGGGGATTATTGCATCCTCATGACGAGAGGAATTTAAAAAGTAAAATTTTTTGATCGAAATCCAATATTTTTTGAATAAAGACGAAAAAAGTGGCTTATTGGCTTATTTTTCGTCTTTATTCAAAAAATTAGATTTCGATCAAAATTTTTTACTTTTTAGATTCCTCTCGTCATGAGGATGTAATAATCCCAAAAAAAATGATGATAAGCCAAGTGATACGAAAAAATTTGAATAAAAACAAAAAAATAAGGCACTTCGGCTTTTTTAAAAGAACAACCGATCTATGTTTGTCTTGTCTTGTGGTGGGATCAATAATTTTTCCTTGAAACGCGTGACAAAAAAATTTGTAAATAAAAATGCTACAGGCACATCAGGTGTGACACACCTCAACGACACCCCCTCACATACAGATGGGTCCCACTGAAACGGGTTCCACCTGTATGTGAGGGGATGTGACTGAGGTATGCCACACCTGATATGCCTGTAGCCCCTCTCATTTGTAAAATCCATCTTAATTTTATGCAGGGGGAGGAAGAGTGGGGTGACCCATCATGGTGCATTGGCCGAGGAAAGGGGCATCTAAAAGACCCATCATGGTGCATTTACCCAATGCTACATGCTGAAGTTTTTGCCTCGATTTGCAAAGCCTGGGAAAAATTACACTGGGGCTTACTTGTAAGAGAGGAGACAAAGTCAAGACACGCAGACATGGACACAAACATGACATGGAAAAATCCCTGTTATCAGAAACAAGATACTACATCATAAGTGCTATCAAGGTGCTCAATATAGTACAATTTAGCAAAAAAGCCTGAGAGCATCTTTATCGGGCTCAGCAGATTTTGGATCAAATTAATTCTCAAAACTCACTTTTCTATTTTAGCTAGTTAATTTTACATAATTACACAAAATCAAGCTCTTTACTCTCACTCAGTACTCAATTAAATATTCAAATTCATCCCAATAAAATATTCAAACCCACCTCAAGAGAGGAGAAAGAGAGGGAGAGAAATAATTAAATAAGGAGAAATGGGTGAATAGTAACTCAGCTATTTTGTTGGATTTTTTTACTGTAGCAAATGTCAATTAAATATGGAATTGTTTTGTATAGGCTGATTTTGTGAATTTTTGTAGTGTTTGGTTAGCTAAATATAGTTTGTCAAAGATTTTGTTGAGCCACATGAGGATGGTCTTATCATCAAAACATGTCCGTAGTAATATTCTTTCTGTTCGATCATTAGCCTTGGCAACAAAAGGACATCATCAGCCTAAGAAAAGGTGGCCAAATAAGGCCATTAGGGCCTGTTTGGATGCCACTAAAGAAAGATGTATTGTTTTATACCCCCTTACAATACACCTTCCCTCATCTAATACAGGGTTTGGCAAGCTCAAAACAGGGGGGATTCCTCAATACCCCGGCTCCATAACCCCTCCTAATACACCCTAAGGGGGGATTACACATGGCTAGGTTTTGAGATGGCTATGTGGAATCCCCCCTTATAATACCTCCTCTCTCTTCCATTCAACTACAAAACAACCTTATCCCTCCATTTTATACCTCATCCAAACCAAGTATTATTTAATCCCCCCGTCACATCAATGTGGACCTATCATTCTTACATAATACCCCTTACTATTCAATCCCCCCTTCTTACATAATACCTCCAAACCTAATATCTCATCCAAGCGAGCCCTTAGAAAAGAAGCTCTTAGCAAAAAAAGGACATCAGTCACATGTTCTAAACACAACCTGGCACCATACTGTTGTGACCTTAGTTTACACCAAATTTTGCGGATTTCAAATCTGAAAGTTGTTCCCTCACTCTTTGTCCCAATACAAATCTTTTTTCAGATCAACAAGAGGAGACGAAAGTTCCATACTGTCGTGATTTCCTTCTCATAAAAAGTTTGGGGATTGATTTTGCAGTCCCCATATTGTTACTGCAATTGATATGCCAAAAGTTAACAACTTGGGGAGTATGAAAATTAACTTTTATTGATTTTCACAATCTCAATGGGAGGGGTGGTTAACAAATTGGAGAGTGCAAAAATTACTCCCCAACAGTTTTTCTCAAAATAATGAATTTCGTACTTTAACATGCATCATGTTTAAGTGCACTTGAACTATTCAAAATCCCCAACATCAAGTTCGAGCCCCAGTAGAAATTTGTTTTCCCAAAATAATGAATTTCCTATTTTAAAATTCATGTTTAAGTGCATTTGTGTACCAAAAGATCAAAGGAAAATTACGGCCCGGGATACGTTTTGGCACTTAATACCCGTTAAGGACACCTATTTGGCATTAATACCCATCAAGGAAAAACTTTCAAGTTTTGTAAAAAATTATCATGCATGATATGTGCCCTTGACCGCTTGATGGGTCTTAAGTGTCAATAAATGTCCTGGGCCATAATTGTCCCAAAGATTAAGTGCATTTGAACTATGCTAAAAACCCACATCAAGCACCAGCCCAAGAAGATCAGATGGATAGCACACAAGGGTAATTCTACTTTTCTTTTCAAAGCCCAATTAAAGTGGACAGCACACAAGTGTTCTTCTACTTTTCTTTGCTAGAACTTTCAGAAGCAAGTACTGTTTAGATCAAACAACGGTTTTGCTAGCAGGAGAGGCTCCTGTCCAGTTTCCCTTCGTCCATTTCGGGGTCTAGTTTGGGCCTTTGTGGGCCCATATTATGCCTTTGTCCATTTTGGGGTTCAATTTGGGTCTTTGTGGGCTCAAAATAGGCCTTCGACAATGATCGGAATTATTCATTTTGTAGAGCTTATTGAGTTTGTCTTTGAAAATAAGTTTGATCGAATATCAGTAGATACATTATCGAAATATATTAGAACAAGATAAAAATGGAAAATTTAAGTTTGGATTTATTTTTTTCATCCCATTTTTTTGTACAAATCTGTTTTGATCATATATCTCCCGATGTTCGATCAAGCTTATTTTTTACGCGAATGACCATCTCGACGAGCTCTACAAAATAAATATTTTCGATCAATGTAGTGGGCCCAGAATGAGCTTACAAAGCCCAAACTGGACACCAAACTAGATAAAGGCAAGTTGTGGACACGAGCCTCCCCGTTTTGCTAGCCTAACAGACGAGTGTACGTGTCCAATTGCTTAACTAAAACAAAATAAAAATTCTAAAGTTAACAATATTGGTCTAAAATATGCTTCACAATAATATAAATAAATTTAACAACCCCTTAACTAATAGTAACTAAATTGTGGCATTTGGAAGAAGTTGGAAGGTGACTTGGATGATAAGTATTACCTATTTTTTATTCTTTATTCTAGAACATATAAGTCCCGTTCTCTGTTTGTTGGCTACCTAAATAGATAATTAGTAGGGCTGCTCATGGTCCGGATCGGATCGAATTTTTAGGAATCCAATCCTAATTTGTGAGTCACGATTTTTCAAAAATGATAGTATTCGTGTTTGGACCAAAAGTCCCACAGTTCGGTTCTAATTCAATCCGCAAGTCACGGATCGGTTATGGTTTTATCTACGGATTACATGTCATAACGCAAATAAGCAACTAACAAATAAAAAAAAAACTAGCAATTTCTGAAATCAAGTATGTGGTCTTCACACAAACCACACATCTAATGTGTGTGGGTGTAGTTGTAGAGTTATTGGTCAAGAAAATCTCCAACTCCAACCCTCAAGCCCGGCCCTAGAGCAAGGGCACCCAATTAATAAAGAACCACCATTTTCCTAGCCAATGTAGGGCCTTAACTTTTTAAGTAAACTTGCATTTTAATGACCAGTCCATCTTATACCTGCGATTGAACCTGGGCCTCCAAGCAAGTGGTTTTGAGTTCAAAACTTGCTACTCATGCTTGGTTTTTGATGCTTAATAGTTGGGAAAGAAACCTTCCTCACAGACTTCAGCTTTGGGGGATTTGAACATAGAACAATAAGGGCTAATTGAAAAACCACTAATACTTTGGTAACCATCTCTAATGGCCACAATATAGACATAGATACCATGTGATCCTTTTACTATATTGGTAGAGTACGACTCCTTTATCATGAATTCTATCAATGTAGTATTGACAAATCACATGACATCTAAGATGTGGTCAGCATATATGGTCACCATAACATGATTCTCGAAAAAATGGTATCACAAATGACAAAACCAATACGAACAAATCCTATATTTAGAGTACTTTTCAAAGAATGGGTATCCATTTTTTCGTTGACCTTTTTTTTTTTTTTTTTAATGCTGCGTTTAATCATTTTTACAAGCTCAAATTGGCCCAACATAGAAAAAAATATCGATACGAGGAAATAGGGCCGGGCCCCTCTTTTGCAAGTGGCCTGGTGTTTCCAAATGTACAAGGCCATGCATACTCTACATCTCCATTTGATACATATCAAAGCCCCTCCAACCCATCCTCATCATCTCAACCCTTCTCTATTTTAGAGTATAACATTTTACTTCACTGTATTTAGAAGATGAGAGAAAATATAATCATCTCTTATAATACGTACTATTCAGAGCCGGCTAAAGGCAAAGGCAAGGGAAGCATGGGCTTCGGGCCCCCAAAAAATGTTTAAAATGAGGGTCCCGAAAATTATAGGACTCCTATATTTATGGCCCAAAAAAAATTTGCACTAAGCTTCCTTACACGAAATAGGCCCAATTAAAATTTAGGAGCCACAAAATAGGCCCAACGGTGAAATTACTAATGAGAAACACGGAGGCGATTAAAAAAAAAAAAGAAGAAACGCTAGTTATGTGGAGTTGGAGGACTCCAAACTACGGCAACCCAGTTCGAGCACTATGGGAAGATTTATTTTCAGAATTAAAAGTCTTGAAGGAGTTTTGCCAAAAGATTAAAGAAAGCTAATTGATGCGTTGAATTACTTGAAGACAATGGATGGTTGTTTCCTGAATGCATGGATTGCATATAGAATATTGTTGACTCTACCGGTTACAGTTGCATCAAGGGAAAGAAGCTTTTCAAAGTTAAAATTGATAAAAAATTATATAGCTTCGATCAACCATGTCTCAAGAAAGATTAAATGGATTGGGTATATTGTCTATCGAGAAGGAGTTGGTGACGCAGCTTGACTATAGAGACTAATTAGTACGTTTGTAGCAAAAAGTGCAAGAAGACAAATTTTCAAATGATAGATTTTGAGGTATTGTAATAGTTGTATTTTTTTGGGATAATTATATATATACTTATATTTTGTAATGATAAATCTTTTACAATATTTTTTTTATGAGACTCTTTGTAAACTGACTTTTGTATGAAAAATAAAGGGAGGCCTCATTCAAGAGGTTCGCTTCCGGCCTCCAAAACCTATGAGCCGGCCCTGGTACTATTCACCTTTTTAAATGACATTTTTAATCTGTTCTCGTGAGCTTGTACTAATAAACTGTTATACTAGCCATATATACCCCATGAGAGTATCAAAATAAGAATTTTTTGTTCAGAGAAAAAAAGACAATTTGTGGTTGGGGTAAAGATGAATAATATATATTTTTTCCCTGCAAAAGAATATTTTATAAAACTCGAAGAGAATATATCGAGGGGGAAGGGAAGGGAGAACAGAGATTTTCACCGCAACCCAGAAGATGAATAGTAACTTTCTCTAAGTAAAAAATATTATTTTGATACTTTCCAATGGAGCATTGGGTTAAAGATGCTCTAATCAAAAAATATTATTTTGATAAATCATTTGCTAAGTTGCTAACATATTCGCACGTCGATTTTATTCTCAATAAATAGGTTTGATGGACACCGTTTCAATCTCCTCCAAGAGGGATCTGCAGCCAAAGCAATATATTATTAAGGAAATGATTTGCCATATTATGATCGTTAAATGTTTAATTAGTTGGAGAACACCCAGTGCATCTATTTCTAAAACGTGCTCCTCCTTTGCAAAGACAAGCCCATCTCGCAAAGCCCGTGTTTTAGCCATGAGACTGGAATTTGCTAACATGTTTCTGTGGGCTTTTCTTCTTCTTCTACATGCATGAATTGTTGCGTCCTTGTTAAGGCTTCTCGTGAAACCCCAACGGATTCTCGGGACCAGCCCTGAGTTCTTTTGGTAGGTGAACAACTAAGAGCATCAATGCATCATCAACAAATTTTGGACTATTCTTTTTTTCTTGACAAAACAAAAAACAAAAAGCTATCCTTTGTTTCTACTTTTATTTTTGTTTAACAATATGCTTTTAATTTGACTAAAGCCCATCTCGCAAAGCCCGTATTTCTTTCTTCTTTTATTTTTCTTACTACAAAGAAAATTTTCATGGGTTCTAATACTGAATCATTTTGAAGAGAAAATATTATGCATGATGTTAAAGTCCACGAAATGAAACACTAAAGAGAGAACGGAGAGCGTTAGTTCATTTTATTCCAAAGGTAGTGATAGAACACACACACCTAAAATAAAAAATAAAAAGATATAGATCCTAACAAGGATCATAATATCAAAAAATGAAAATGAAAAAGACAGCCTAAACAGTACTGAACTAACGCTATTTTCTCCTCTCCTCGGTTCTCCTACTCCAACTCGGAGCCTTCACCATGAGAGTCGGACTCCACCGTAGTTTTCGGAGCCGGATCAGCCTGGACACCAGCAAAGGTGTAGCCTAGGTTCAGGCACACCCCCTTTATGGCAGTGATTTCCTCCGCAGAGCAAGAGCTCTTGGCCAAGACATCCGTGACCTCGTCACGTGGAGGCTGATACTTGTGCAGGGCATCAGCGTTGGGAGCCTCCAGCTTCACGTAGGTGTCTGTGTTGCCCGGAGCAGCGATACTTGTTTTCTCCAGAATCACAACCAAACCAACTACACTACACTTGTCTTCAAAAATACTCCCAACCAAAACAACAATGTCTTCCCCTTCCTCTGTTGTCATTCTGGAGAAAACAAGTATCGCTGCTCCGAGCAACACAGACACCTACGTGAAGCTGGAGGCTCCCAACGCTGATGTCCTGCTCAAGTAGCCTTCACGTGACGAGGTCACGGATGTCTTGGCCAAGAGCTCTTGCTCTGCGGAGGAAATCACTGCCATAAAGGGGGTGTGCCTGAACCTAGGCTACACCTTTGCTGGTGTCCAGGCTGATCCGGCTCCAGAAACTATGGTGGAGTCCGACTCTCATGGTGAAGGCTCCGAGTCGGAGTAGGAGAACCAAGGAGAGGAGAAAATAGCGTTAGTTCACTGTTTAGGCTGTCTTTTTCATTTTCTTATTTTGATATTATGATCCTTGTTAGGATCTATATCTTTTTCTTTTATTTTATTTATTTATTTTAGGTGTGTGTTCTATCACCACCTTCGGAATAAAATGAACTAACGCTCCGGGGACACAACCAAGCTTTCCCTGCCTAGCAACCTGCCAAGTGGGCAAAACGGAGTCGTTTGACCACCATGCAAGCAGTTGCCAATTGACAAACGACGTCGTTACCATGCAAGCATTACTTGTTTCGTTGGTAGAACAAAGTGTTATTCAATTTCTAATTTTGTGGGTTTCATTACGGGTTCCACAAAGATGATTTAAATCACAAGTTATTCTTAAAATATTTTTTATGGGTTCTTGAAAAAAAAAAAATCTGCTCAATGTGATATCGGTAAATGCTGTTTTAGAATTCGTAGGGTGCCCTACGAATTCTGAAACATCCTATGAATTTTGAAACAATCCTTACCAATATAGGATCGTGCTAATTTTTTTTTCAGGAACCCATAAAAAACATTTTGAAAATAGCAGTTATTTTCAACTGCTGGTCAAAATGAATAGCAGTTATTTTCAAAATGTTTTTTTATGGGTTCCTGAAAAAAAAATTAGCACGATCCTATATTGGTAAGGATTGTTTCAAAATTCATAGGATGTTTCAGAATTCGTAGGGCACCCTACGAATTCTAAAACAGCATTTACCGATATCACATTGAGCAGATTTTTTTTTTTCAAGAACCCATAAAAAGTATTTTAAGAATAACTTGTGATTTGAATCATCTTTGTGGAATCCGTAATGAAACCCACAAAATTAGAAAATCAATAACACTTTGTTCTACCAATGAAACAAGTAATGCTTGCATGGTAACGACGCCGTTTGTCAACTGGCAACTGCTTGCATGGTCAAACGACTCCGTTTTGCCCGCTTGGCAGGTTGATAGGCAGGGAAAGCTTGGCTGTGTCCCCGGTTCCATTCCAAAGGTGGTGATAGAACACACACACCTAAAATAAAAAAGAAAAAGATATAGATCCTAACAAGGATCATAATATCAAAAAATGAAAATGAAAAAGACAGCCTAAACAGTGAACTAACGCTATTTTCTCCTCTCCTCGGTTCTCCTACTCTGACTCGGAGCCTTCACCATGAGAGTCGGACTCCACCGTAGTTTCCGGAGCCGGATCAGCCTGGACACTAGCAAAGGTGTAGCCTAGGTTCAGGCACACCCCCTTTATGGCAGTGATTTCCTCTGCAGAGCAAGAGCTCTTGGCCAAGACATCCGTGACCTCGTCACGTGAAGGCTGATACTTGAGCAGGGCATCAGCGCTGGGAGCCTCCACTTCACGTAGGTGTCTGTTTTGCCCGGAGCAGCGATACTTATTTTCTCTCTCCAGAATGACAACAGAGGAAGGGGAAGACATTGTTGTTTTGGTTGGGAGTATTTTTGAAAACAAGTGTAGTGTAGTTGGTTTGGTTGTGAGTACGTAAAATCAAACGATTTATTAAACTAAATTTATATTAGTCTGGGTTGGAAGATTAGGAAACTGGGATCAAATGAATACATCACACTCAAAATAACCATAAGAAGAAAAAATGAATGTTGAAAATGAAATGCACAGAGAGAGAGAGAGAGAGAGAGAGAAAGAGGTTGTAGAGGGAGAGAAACAACAGGGCAGCTGCAGGACGCCCATGTTGATGATCTCCTTGCATCCCCGAGATGCCTTTAAGAAAGAGACATAGAAATGGAAATAACAGAGACTTGAAGAAAATGACTTCCGATGTTGTAAAAATATACACTATTAATTTGCAAAAAAAATCATACTCTTTATTTGTAATTTCTACTATATTATCCTTTATCATTGTATGTATATACTATTATGCAAATATGTCTTTCCTTGTTCTACAATAAAAGAAAGACTTAAAAACCTGGGGAAGGGGATTTAAAAAGAAAGTGAAAGAATACCATATTTGGAGTGGAATTAGATGCGCCTGGGGAGGAAGGAAGGAGAAATTGCTTCCTGGACTCTTCTTTTTTTTGGTAAACTGGAACGATAGCAACATTTTTCGTGCAGAAGGGAGAGAGAGAGAGAGAGAGAGAGAGAGAGTAAGGAGAGATAGCAACCAGGGTTCGAAGATGGAGTATGAGTACAGTAATGGTGGTATAGGGGAGGTAGTTGGGGGGGTGGTAGATTAATGTATTTCTCGGAGTAGTAAATGCCATTGCACAGTTCGAGAACTTTAGGCCTTCTGGCTTCTTTTACATTGCCCGAGGAAAGTGGCATCCAATGCATCCAACGTCTTCTAAAAAAAAATAGATATAGGAGTCCAGTGGCGGCTCCAGAAAAACTAAGAAGGGTGTTCAAAATCTTTACTACCTCTAAAAATCACAACTGCATATAAATAAAATTTATTTATAATGCCACTCAAATACTAGGAAGTATACTCTATTTGTTACAAAAAGTTAGTCCATTACAAAAGACATGCAATTGAACAAGACATAAAGTAATTGCGTTGAATGGAAACACATCGCTATCCCGTTTTCGTCACCCCGGAGTGGACGTACTATTCTTGTTAAATGGTGTCCGCCTCACACAGGTTGTTTTAAATTGAACACTGATGGTGCTTGTAAGACAAACATCAATCAAGCTACGGGAGGAGGTCTTATCCGTGACTCTTATGGGACCTGGGTTATCGGCTTCCACCGCTCTTTGAGGCCAATGCATAGCTTGGAGGCAGAGCTGTGGGCTGTTAGGGATGGCTTGCAATTGGCCATCAACAATCAGGTTGCTCCAATTTGCGTGGAGATGGATGCTTTGGCAGCCATCCAACTCATTATGGGACCAACTCAACCGCGACACAGCCTGAGTAATATTATCCATGATTGCAGGTACTTGATGAGGCAGCTGGGAGTGGAAAAAATTGATCATGTTTACCGCGAAGGAAACAAGTGTGCGGACCTATTAGCTAATATGGATTTCAATGATGGCTTAGACTTTCATATTTTTGATGTTGCTCCAGATTGTATTATTTCGCATCTTTGCGATGACCAAAATGGGGTCGAGTACCCTAGACTATTGTATGACTCTTAATTAGTTTATGTTATGTTCCTGGTTTACCCAAAAAAAAAAGTAATTGCGTTTACAAGTTTTTTAATTTTTCATGCCAAATTAAATTCGTTTTTGTGTGTTAAAATTTGAAAAATTATGCATGGAAGTACTTTGTCTTCTATCCAAAAATTGCAAGTATATTGCACATAAATTGCACGTATAATGCACGTATTGGACTTATATTGCACATATATTGCACGTATAATGCACATATATTGCACGTATAATGCACATATATTGCACGTATAATGCACATATATTGCACGTATTGGACTTATATTGCACATATATTGCACGTATAATGCACATATATTGCACGTATATTGCACATATTGGACTAACTTTTTGGGACGAATGAGTATACTACAATTTTTCTCGACACAATTTCATATTTTGAAACCGTTGTGTCACGCCCCGTCCTGCAAACGACAACCAAAGTGGGCCCGAGTCGGCACGACCACGTGGCATTCCACACAGAAGACCAAATCACACCTCACAACCTATCAGAAATAAACACCCAGCTGAAGACTTATCACCTCATAATAAAAATGAGTCAACGTATTGACCAACCAACTACAACTTCAATTACAATACTCTACAAAATTTCGTACTTCAATATGTCCATCGACAACTTAATTACAACTTAAATAAATCAACTACTTAGTTCACTACCTACAACCAACTCGCTCATCCACATCATCCAACGCTAGCCCAAACACTTTTCAACACGATAACCAGTAGTGGACCCATTCTAAACAACCTGCTACCTGGCAAACCAAAAAGGAAAGCCAGAATGTGTGAGATATAGAAATGCTCAACATAATACCACAATACCCGAAGGAATATTAACCAGAATGCACATCACCAACGTAACTGAAATACTCGAATGTATACAACAGTTATAACCAACATATCCACCCAACTGAGCAATAATAATCAATACACAACAATATGAATATAATCATATCACATGCAGTGGCACGTCTGCCACATCCCATGTACCCAAGGTATTGTGTCCCGCACACCATATTCCCATTCACCGTTAATTAGACGGCACGGCCCACGACATGGTGTGACTCACTCCACAATCCTTAAGCGGGTACAATCAACACACCACAACATACATATCAATAACTAAACCTCGGTTAGCATGATATACTACCTCCAAGCATACATATCATCATGCATGCATATCAACAGCTAAATCATCTGTTAGCATGATATACACCCACCACTACAGCAATATCCCATCAAAGATAACCATATCGAAAGCTAACTATGATTAGCAAGATATACACTCACCACCACAACAGTATTTCATAAAAGATAACCATATCGAAAGCTAACTATGATTAACAAGATATACACTCACCACTACAAAAATATTATATTGAGGAGAACCATATCAAACACACTCACCTTTGCATCGACCGAGATACCCAAACTTACGGTTTCGGCACCTCCTATCTGACCAGCTCGTTACCTAGTCACAAGCTAACTCCTATTAGCATATGAATCCCTTCGAATATTTAAGTAAATATATGATACACCCCATAATATATTTACGATGCTAACAAGTGTCAAAAAGATTAACAAGGTCACCAACACCTCTTAAACCATTTAACAACCATTTGATAGCAAATTATAAAACTAATAAGGTATTAGACGATACCCAACGAATACAAATATGTCCATCTTAATGCCTATAAGTGCCCCCAATCAAACGTAAGAGAATAAATATGACATAACTCTTAAAATCGGTTTGAAAACCATGACCATCCTTTCGTATTTTGACCATAACTTCTTATTAGTTTAGAACCAGGTCATGAGACCACCACCATTAGAAAGTACACCTCTGGTACTTGAATTTTGATATAAAATTTGCTTAAAACGGAGTCCGGACGACAAAGTTATGCTTGTCCGAAATTACACACACAACTACCCAAAATTGCAGATTCTGCACGTCTATCAACTTTAAATCAAAAACTTATTTAACCTAGTCCATATAACAAGGGAGGGGAGGTATCTAAAAGATTCTACAAAAATATTCCTTTTCCTCCCATCTCAATCCTTCATTTCTCCACATCCAAGGGTTCAAAAAATGTCCCTCTCACAAACTTTACCATGGCATTACTGTAAATACTTGGCATTTTTAAGGACAAAATTAGAGCACCAATTTACTAGCTCGCCTCACGCACCAGATCTGAAAAATCTCCCTCTCTCTCTCTCTCTCTCTCTCTCTCCAGTTCAAGTGCTCGAGTTCGAGTGCTCAACAAATTCATGCTATCAGTATATTGTTTCCATGATGGAAGATTTTTTGGCTGATCTTAGGTAGCTTTCTTACAAGGACTCCTTCAACTTTTGTGCAATGGTCCTAATTTTTCCTCCATTAAAAGTGCAAAGCTTAAAAAATTTCCAGGTACGAGTACAACTGAGTTATTATTCATTCCCTGTTCCAAGGTGTTTTTTCCTTCGAGGATACTCGATTAGTAAATGGTATAAACAAGAGAGGAAAGAGAACACGGTTTATTGGCCAATGCTTTGTTTTATGGGTTTTCATTGCCCAAATTGCTTTTCGCAAAGAAACCTGATATTGGATGATAACTTTATATATTGGTCTTAAATATGCGAGCTTGCTTCTTTGTGGGAAAAACCTGTACAAGTATGTGAAAAGTGAAAACCTTTGCTTTTTTTTTTCCAGATGAATGAGGAAAGGATCTACATGGTGGATGTTCTACCATACCCAAAAATGGTCCTCTCAATGCTAATGAGTGGATAGGTAACTTTCTATCTCTTACTCCTGTATTGCTTTGTGTGTATGGATAAATATAACTTAGAAGGAAAATGGAAATATGATAAGAACTCATATAAAAACTGTGGGTGCTGAAAAGCTCACAAGTATGTGAAAAGTGAAAACCTTTGCTTCTTTTTTTTTTTCTTTTCAGATGAATGAGGAAAGGATCTACATGGTGGATGTTCTACCATACCCAAAAATGGTCCTCTCAATGCTAATGAGTGGATAGGTAACTTTCTATCTCTTACTCCTATATTGCTTTGTGTGTATGGATAAATATAACTTGGAAGGAAAATGGAATTATGATAAGAACTCATTTAAAAACGTATAGAGAGGTGACACATTATGTACAAAAGCCTCAACAATGGTGTACAGAGCTTTTCAGCACCCACAGTTTCTCAAGGTCATTGAATCTTATGTGTGGCTTACGTTTACGGATTGTCATGATTATTCTATGGAATACTGTGGTGGATAACTAGAATAAACCCAACCAAATCAAATCGAGCCTTATATCCTAATCAATTGGGGTCGGCTACATAAATCTTTTTTTCTTTATTGAGCTATGTCGTAATCATATTTGGATTCATGTCAATATGTCATAAAGATCTGACGGGCTTTTTACGTATTGGTACCTGTGGGCACATGCCCCAAAAAAATCTCACATTTTTAATGTATGTAAAATCGGGTGCGCCCTAACTCGCGGAAAGCGCGGCGAAATGCTTCGCAGTTCAGAGAGTCGCCACTCGGGTTTTGCGGAAAGTACCTAAGAAACCAAGTTTTGAAAACGTTTGGATTATGTTTGATTGAGTTTGAAAAAGACTTGTAGACTGGACCGTCGTCACCTTCGATATCTGAGGTTCGGGAGCCAAGTTACGAGAGGGGAAGGGTTTTATGGCACCTCTCTCGCCCAATCCGGAGATCGGTCTCTACTCGGGCATTTTATAAAAACGTTCATTTTTCTCTCTTATTCGATCATTTTAGCCAGTTAGAACGGGGGAACAGTTAATGGGGATTTAAAAACTGTAACACGTTTGCATTTGTATACAAAAATGTGATAAAATGGATGTTTATTGGATGTTTGATCTAAAATGAGCATAATAGATTGAGAACAAGCTGTTGTGGACGTTTTAGACAAACTAGTGCACGCTATCTGTGCAGCAGTGCACACAGAAACAAGCTTGCATGCACTGGCCAGGCCACTGCATGCAGTCATGACCTGCGTGCGCCACCACACGACTGGCGTGCGCCGGTGAGCCTAAATCCACAGCTTCTGTTATCAACCCTCTGGGCTCTGGAAAGGACCAGTGCACACCCAGGACAAACCACGCAGTTGATATACTAACAGCTATATACAGTTACAGACAGATAAGGGCTTAAGAGTCACCAAATGAATAGAAAACCCCTTAAACAGTGAGGGGAGGAGAAACAGAGGCCAGGGGCCTAGTTGCCATGCAAGGGCCAGCCACTAGTCAAGGAGTGATAGGCGCACGCAGGTACATGGTACCGTGCGCCAGTTGACACTACTCGGCCAGTGCTTGGCTTTGCACCATCTGGGCTCTGGAACATGACCAGAAGGCTCCCAGAGGCATTCCAAAGCAACAGAATGGAAAAACTAAGTACTATGCTTAAACAGTTCTAAAATACAGAAAGCAGTAGACTGATTTTTATCATGCATCAGGGTGACCAGAACATAAATAAGACAAAAGAAGGATGATCAGTGATCCCCACGTCAGTTTTGCCATACAGCCATGACTGGCGTACGGCATATATAACTGGCGTGCGCCACCTGATCATCACGCACGGTTTTGAAACCTTGCTAGCATTAGGGCTAGGACTGGTATAGATTACCAGCCTTGACCCTGCCAGCCCCCCTCAGGGGTCAGAACAGAAAACAGAAACAAAAGGTGGTATACCTTTGCCTGTGAGTTTTGAGAAAGAGCTTGAGCTTTGAGCTTGGAGATGATGGATGGATGGTGAATATAGTGAGTGTTATGGGCTAGAAGAAGTTTTCCTTGCTTGCTCTTTCTATGGAGAAGAAAGGAAACAAGGGAAACAAGAGGAGAATAAGCCTTGGCCTCTTAATGGTGCTAACCCCTTGCAAATGAATGCAAGGGGGGTATTTATAGGCTAGAAGACAATTGATCAAGGCTGGGATCAGTTGGGCTTAAGGGTTTGTTTGGTTAGTTAGGGCAAGGAGGAGCCTCCCATGCATTTAATGCATGGGACAAGGTGATGGAAGTTGTAGGAGAGAGAGGGGGACGGCCCTGGCCGAGATAATCATCAGGAGACTGTGGCTGACGTAGAAGTGGCCACAAAAGTCCCGCGCGTCTGGCTGAATAAAGTTGATTTGACTGGCATTGACTGGCGTACCCCTCTTGTTGAGTGGCGTGCGCCAGTAACGGGCGATGACTGACACGTGGCATTGCTTCCAGCACACGCTAGTCCATCATCAGCGTACTCCAGTAGGGTTTTGCTGTGGCCATTTAGTTCTGGCTTGAGGGTTCAACAAGGAGTTCGGAAAGGTTTGGATGAGGTTCGGGACGCTCAAAGCTCAAACTCATTAACAAACTCGGGATGTTCTTGACCTTAATCATCATCGGGGAATCAAAGACCGTAAATAAACTATTCTGGAAAGTCCAAAATAGGGTGTCTACAGTACCCAACACACAACCCTTTTCCTTTATCCGGGCTTAGACGGGTTGAGAAAAAAATATAAGGCTCTCAGCACGAACTGGGTGGAGTTGATGGATGAATGAACAATAGGAGATTATTCGCAAGGAGCGGGAGGAGTTAAATTATGTTACTAAGGAGCTGCATGAGTCACATTAAGAGTGAGAGAAGTGCGCACGACTGTGGTAATGGCTTAGATTACACGATGGAGATGGAGTATCACATAATTGTTATATAGATTGTTGCTTACTTGGTTACAAAGAAGCTTGAATATTGATAACATAAGCTAAATGTGTTCTTAATTTTTGCATCTGTGATGTGTTCTCTGAATGTGTGATTTTTTTGCATTGCTTTCAAACATATGTTTAGCAAACAATTACACGTATTTTTGATGCACGGATTCGAAGACAAACACGGCAGGTGACTCGGACAGATACAAGGCGCTACAATTCTAAAAAAAGGGAGACACAGACTGAAAATTTTCTACTTCTTTTTTAGTTATGCAAACCTATATTTAGTCACTAATTAATTAGGATAATACTCTTATAGAGTGCATTATCGGCTGATTGTACATGCCTATATACATACGCAAATGTGCACAGTATTACTTTTGTGTCCCATTACTTTTGCAGTTAAAAAAGATTTTACCTGATAAATATTAAATTTTTTATAAAATCAGCATGTTTTGTCCCCTGCGTGCCAGCGTGTCCCACGATTACAACCATGATAATTTAATGGGCACACCCCATATGTGTCTCATAGGTGTCCTCGACGCTTCGGGGGTACCTATCATCGACTTGGGTTTATAACTTCGCACGCCGCTATTTAAATAAGTTCGTGTACCCAGCTCCGGTTCGTAAGGGCAAATCTTTTGTGGTCCGGTATAGCCACCTGTGTTTCGCCTAAGGTGTTGTCTCTTTTGCTTTGCGACATCTTAAGCGAAACATGGGGAGAAAAGTAGTACCCGTATAATCACATGACGATTCGGTGGTTTAAATACTTGTTTGTAATAATCTTTTGTGCCGGGCTATCACGAGCCGGCGGTACTAATGTCTTTTGTCTCCTAGTAGGTGGTCGGTTCTTAAGCCTTTTGCAGGAATGAGCTTTGGAAGCTTTGCTAAGGACGAACGGTGACAATGGTGCAAAATCCTCCAACTTGGTCGAGGTATTGTGTGGTTGACATTCTACCCCGTCGGTACATTTTTTTTTGTCTCCCTCTCCTTATTTTATGTCTTTGTGCATCGAGGACGCTGCTCATTTCAAGTTGGGGGGGAGAGATTAAGTTTATACTTTACCTTTATACTTTACGTTTTTGTTTTTGCGTAGAAATTTTTAAATTTTTTGTGCAATCTTCCCATGTTTGAAGTGAATTGCTCGTGAAGCTACGTTGCATATGCTCGTTTTGAAGTCGAGAATGGCAAAAGCACCGGTTTGAATGAACCAAATTTTTGTTTTTGGAAATAACCAACTCATTTCAGTAGCATGTTCATGTAGTATGAGGATCGAATTGTGCTAAGTGCATTTGAGTCAGCTAAACGCGTCGAGTAAAGGTTCAATTTTTGTTGTATCCCATGTTTTTGAATTCCGTACCCGTAGTTTGGTAAATAACTTCTCTTGTACATACTTGAGTACCTTTGATTTCGGTTATGCATTGTAATGGAGTCGTGAGCGTGCTTGGAAAATGACACAAGGCAATCTTTTTGTGATTAAACCTCATATTTTCACCGTTGCACCATGTTGTATCCTAGTCCGTGTCTTCTCTCTTTTTGTTTAGCCTAAGAAACCGGACGTTTGGAGGGTTGTTTGGAGAGGTGGAACGGGGTGTAGTCTTTTGGGAATCATTTTGAGGGGTTTGGAACATGTTCGGAGAAGTGTAACCAAGGTCGGGCCAGTCGAACAAAGGAAGCAGAATTTCAGGTCCAGAGAGAACCGGGATCGATCCCCCAGTCATTAGGGATCGATCTCCCTTCAGTCCAGTTGAGTCTAGAGGCAGCTGGGATCGATCCCCCTTTCACTAGGGATCGATCCCCCAGGCGTTTTTCTAAAAAAAAATTCTGCAGATTTCGGCCCACCATATAAACCTCCCATCCTCCCTCTCTCCATTCCCACGCCACTTTTTCTCTCCAAACCCTAACTCCATAGCCATATCTCTCACTCTTTCACCCATAACTCCCTCAAATCACTACCAAATCCCAAACTTCTTTCACCAATCTTCAAGAAACTCTCAAGGCTTCAAGATCCAAGCATCAATTTCAAGAGTTTTCTCACCAATCAAGGTAACCCACTTCTCTCTCTCTAGTCTAAAAATTCCATCCCCATCCTATTACCCACGTTTTTTCTCATCTACCCCCATACAAACCACCCCAAAATCTCTCAAATGGCTAGAATCTCACCCAATCTCAACCCCTCAACCCCCAACCCAAAAATTTCGACCCTCTTTGCATGGGTCCTCATGTTTTTAGTGGGTATGGGACTGCTTTCAATGGTTGTAGTTGGAATGGCCGGTGGGAAAAAGAAGGTTACTGCAAAAAGGGCTCGTGGCGGTGGTTCGAACCGGGCTGTGGAAATTGAGGAAGAGGAGATTGATATGGAAATGGAAGAGCCCGAGGGGTCTCAACAAGTCACTCGAAAGAATTGGAAGAGCGGAATGTCCGAAAGGGGGTTTAAGTGCGAGCGCCAAGTCGATATCAAAAGTTTGGGCACCGAGCTTCATGGCATCCCACACATCACCCGTAGAGGTTTGAACTTTTGGTTTAAGCAGTTAAAAGGATTTAATAAGGTATGTGTGGTAGAATTTTATCAGAATATGGTGTCAATTTTGGATGTGCCTGTGGAAGATATGCGTATTGAGTCAATGCTTGATAATGTGCGTGTCGTATTGACCCCCGATATTATTGCTAAGTACCTGGGATACACTCGCCCCCCTCTCTCAACTGTGAACTACCCACTCCCCGGTGGAGCGTACATTGACCCGGCCATTATTAACAATGCACTTTACCCCGACATTAGATTATATGATGGTCACCACAAACCGGGCTTTTTTAGGGAAGAATATCGCCTCTTGAATAAGGTTATCCATGTGAATTTATTCTCAAGGGGCTCCGCGCACCATCCGCAGCAGAGGGGAGCGGAGTTGTTGTTTATGTTCGCTAGTGGGGAGTATGTTTTTGATGCCGCATTGTGGATATTCTACCAGGTTCACAATTTCCAGGCCAAGTCCCAAAGTTCAGCCCGTATGCCCTTCCCGTGCATGATAAGCAAAATTTATAAGAATCAAAAGGTGAGAGGACCGTGGTTTGCTCATCTTGAACCACTTAAACCCGGGCCTCTTGATACTTCATCCGTGACTAAAAGCAAATCCCAATCCCATGACCCTCTGAGCCCGAAAAGGAAAGGCAAGTTTGCCGAGATGACAGAGAAGCCCAGGCCCAAAGAAAAACAGGACTCGTGGATCAAGAAAATGTTTTGCATGGTGGTTCACTTGGTGAAGGAGAACCGGGAAATGAAAAAGGAGAGGAAGCTGGACCGGAAGATGCTTTCAAGGCAGGCTCACAAAGTGGATTGGTTAGTTGAACAATGCCCTGCGGCGGCGGAGTACGTGGCCCCTCCGGAAGTTGAATCTGAGGATAGCGATGAGGATGGGGATGAGGAAGACGAGGAGTTGAATCCGGGCATGTTTCGAGGGGAGGGTACAGAGTTTGTTGTTGGTCTTGGCTCGAGTGGTGAGCAAGCTGATGAGTAGGGGTAGTTGATTGGTGGCAGTGGTAGTAGTAGTACTATGTTGATTTTTTTTTTGTTTTTCCGTTGAGTCGGTGGTCGTGTCTATTGTGTCCTTACTTTTCGAGTCTTGGTTTATCTTTCATTTAGTAGTCTTGTTTGGTTGGTTGGTAGCATGATGAGTAGGGTAGTTGTAGGTTATGGTTACCGGTCATGGGGTAGTTATTTTCGAGCTAGCATAGACCAGCAACCGTTTTGTGTAACCTATTCTTTGTAATCCGTTCTCATTAAAAGCTGATGAAAGTCCTTAGTTGATTTCGGGTACGCCTATGTTGTCCATGTTATGCATTCCCAAAAGCTTGTGGTACTTAGCTGTGCATGGTCATATTTCCTTTTCCGTATCTTGTGCATAATAAGCTCTTACTTCGTTGCAAGCGAATTCCTTGAATGATGTGCATAACTTTTTGTTTCGGTTAATGCATAAACCTTTCTTGCTTGATCATGGGATACATGTTGCATCGTTTGAGAGATTCCTTTGTTGAGTGATTACCCCGGTGAGGTTTGGAACCGAGGCTCTTTGTGTTTAGCTCCCTCAAATGTTTCTGTAATAAAGTTTGAGAACCATGGTGCATGGCATGCTTGCGAATGAGTTGTAATCTCTGTTGTTGGGGAAACTTTTTAGACTTTTTCCATTCCGGAAAATGGTGAGCATATGCCTTGTATCTTACGGTTAGTTGGGAAGATTGCATAGTACATACTTAGTTTTCTTTTGTTTGCTCGGGATGAGCATAGTCCACGTTGGGGGGTGTGATAAGCCTTGGATAATGTAATTTGATAGGCTTATCTTCCTTTGTTTTGTCACACTTGCATGCATATTCGCCCGTTTTTGTTTGATTTCGCACGCAAGGTGTGTTTTTGTTGTTCGTCAGGTAATCGGAGTAAATATGGGCGTTCCCAAGGTTTCCAAGAATCCCCGGAGGAGTTCGGATGTGCTTGATGTGCGTGAGGGGCCTCGAGAGGTCATTCCGAGTCCTAAATGAAGTGTCCAAAGCAATGGCGGAAGACTCGGAGCAGCCGAAGGCAGCAGCAAAAGCTTGGCTGCAGCATCCAATGGCCACCGGGATCGATCCCCCTTTCACTAGGGATCGATCCCCCAATCCAGCAGAGCAATCCAGTTTCACCAGGGATCGATCCCCCTCTGACCAGGGATCGATCCCTCACTCCTGCGCGGACATTTCAGTGGCATTTTTGTAAATTTTTTGTTAAGGGGGTATATATACCAGCCCTTGTCCGAAATGTAGGGCACTTCTACTTTTGCACTTTCTCTCTCTACCTCCATTAATGGAGCTCCAACCTCTCTCTTCATTTATGCTTTGAAGTGGTATTTTAAGCACGATCCGTTTACTTCCGAAGCATTTCGCCTTCATTAAAGTTGTAAGGAATCTTTTCCTCTTCGAGGATCTTGTGTTTATTTCATATTTAACCCATATTTAGCATTTTCCTTATCTTTACCCTAGCTCATTTCATGTCTTCTTTCGATATGTGTGAGTAGTGTAGTAAGGTTAGGTTGTTGAATGGTTAGCATCCCGTAACCAGGGATGTGGCTTGGTCTTCTCTTGTAAAATCCCGTTTTCTAGCTTAAACATGGCATAGGGCTGATTTTATGTATCAAAATGTAGAGGTGTTAATCTCTTTGATCAAGTGTAGGCAAGGGCTAAGCTATTTGTCACATTTGATACTTTGAGCTATGTCCCTCTTCGGGTTTGTCAAATTGAACCAAAAAGAGCCTTAGTCATGTTTAACATCTTTGTGAAGAAGAGAAGAATTGAGTTCACCCTTGAGTTATGGGTGTTAATTATCCCTAAACCTAGCCTTTAGTTTAAATCTCCAGTAAAAAGCTGTAGTTAGGTTAAGTAGCCATTTACCTAAAATTCTTAGTTGGCCGTCTCAACGCCAAAGGTTGGTTGGCGGTCCTAACGCCGAAATCTCTACACAAGCTAATCTCTGAAACAAGTTATGGATACGATCCATGTGGATTCGACCTCGGACTTCCAGGTATTATTATGCTTTCAACCGACCTAACCCTATGCTTGGGGTATTATTATTCTAGCACTCAAATTGGTCGCAAGCAGTTACTTGGAATGATTGGACTTGATTTATTAAATTTCAGGACGAAATTTTTTTTAAGGAGGATAGAATGTAGAGATCCGTAAATTATTTCATTTTCTTTAATCGTTTGAATATGTGGAATATTCTATTTTGAGGTTGTATTGATGTTTGGAAGTGTTGGAAGCAAATGTGGTTTGATTCGGTGTCCGTTGCAAAAATTCATTTTATGTCCAGCTTGAACCGGTACTGGCTGTTGCCCAGTACCGGTACATGATGTCCAGAAGTTGTGTTTTTTGGCCTTTTGAAGGCTCTTAACCGGTACTGGGAGTCGCCCAGTACCAGTACACGCTGTGTTTTTCTACAATTTGCAGCTCGCATTTCAGCTCACTATAAATAGACCCCTCATGTTATTTTCTCACTCCTAGACCTCGAACCAAGCCCTAAAATCGCCTTTCTCCCTTCTCTCTTCAATCTCTCACCCAAATCTTTGGATTTGCACATCAAACATCTCAAAATCTTCAAGATCTATGGGTTGTTCATCCTAATCTCATCCAGAGTCAAGGTTATTGCACTCAAAGAGATAAGAACTCCATCATTTTCGGATTTCTCTCTCTCTCTCCTCTCAATCACTTGTTTCTCTTGATCTTGGGAAATCTTGGACCTAGGTCTCGTATTGTAGCTCGGGAGAAGCTAAATCTTGGTGTTTCAAGCTTGGGTTACTTAGGATTTTGCTCAAAACCCATTGTGGTAGGGATTTCTTACTCTTGTTACACGATTATGTGATGTTTATGTACCTAGATCGTGCTTTGTTTTGTGCTTGAGGTTGGGTCTTGCGTTTCGGTCAAATCTGGGAATTTCAGCCCGTTTTTGGGTTACAGCCCAACTTCGAATGACCATAACTTCTTCATCCGATGTCTGTTTCTTACAAATTTTATGTCGACTCGAAGGTCTTGAAGTCAGCTTTCATTTGCCGCCGGAATTACCTTAGAACTCATAGTACACTGAAAGTTATGACCATTCGAATAGAGGTGTGTCAGTTTGCAAATGTCTGTCGGCTATTCCTAAGTTGTTTTCGTTCCGTGCTATGACTCCCTACATGATTACGATATGTTTAAGTCACTCTTGAGTATGATTGCTTGTGACCTAATGACTCGTTGTTCGATTGTGTCTCTTAGCACTCGTTAAAGTATAATCTTAGTATCGTTAGTTGGAGAACATACTGCGAGGTTGATAGGAGTACTGTGGACAACAAGGGGTAATGTGGTGAGTGTTATGGGTAGGCATGAGCTTGTCTAGTGGTCCGATGAGTAGTATTGATACTTGTATCCTCGTGTCTCGTCTTGTTGAGCTCCCTTGGTTCCTTTGGCACTCGTTCTATATGATTTCCGTTTAGAACCTAGTAGGTGGTGTGTCGTGGAGTCTATGTGGATTCGGTACGTGGCAGATAGATTTAGAGGACTAACGTGGACTTAAGCTATGTGTCAATGTACGATGGAGTGTGTTTATAAGTTTGTAATCCATTTAGTGTTGATAAATGAAAGAATGCGAAATTGAGAAATGTTGTCCTTTGAATATGGATTGGTATTGCTTGTGTGTATGTATGAGTTGATAATTGTGAATTGAGGGTCCTGCAATGCAAGGTGTGGAAATGCGGTGACTCTAGAGGGCCCGTTATGCAAGATGGAAACCCGGGTAGAAGGAGAGAATTCCCTGTAACACAAGGTGTGGTATTACAGTTGAATGTCTTTCCTGATGAAAGAAGTTATGATTGATTATGAAAGTTCATGTTGTTGTTGTTTGGGGCTGTGATGTGCCTGAGATTGTAACTGTTGAAAAAGGGAATAAACATTGATTCCATCAAAGTTTGTGAAAAGGAAGGAATTTGGTTTTGAAAAAGGATTTTTATGAAAATCCTCCTGCTATTCTTAAGCGAATCAACGGTTTTCGGTATTTGGGCACAAATCAACGGACTGCGGCTATTTAAGCTCGAATCACGGAGCTTGACCCGTAAAGGTCGAGAGTTTTCTCGAAATTGTTTTGGTAACCAAAAAGGAATGTTTTATGAAAATGGGCTTAATAACGAATGGTAAGATATGAGGAAGCAAACTGTGGTGTTCTTTGAGGAGTCCTTAAATGGCTTGAGAAATTGTTGGAGGTTATTTAGATTGATGTGTGCCTAATGCTATCCCTAGCTTGATGTACGAATGGTTAAAGATGTCTTTAAGATGTATAGAATCCCGTAGTCGTAGTTTGTCGGTTCGCTGTGGTGCCCCTTTGTATTTCATATCCATTTATTGGAACTCACTCATACTAGATGCATAACTCATCACATTTTCATATAGCTTGTGTAAAGATTCTCTACTGGGCTAGTGTAGCTCAACAAAATCTTTCTTTTCAGGTTCAAGTGCTGGGTAGTTGCTTGCATTGCATCGTGTGCTCAATGTGGAAGACATTTTCTTTGGAAGCTAGCTTCATTCCTTACTTAATCGTTTTGTAATGATCACCCTTTTGTTAAAGATGGTTTTGTAACTAAAAACTTTTTGACTTTCCTTGACCAAACCGCTTGTAATCCAATAACTTGTTCGTACTTGTACTTAAGTTAATTTGAGCCGTGGTGCCATGGATGTAATGTTCTAAACTTGGGGACTTTGTTTTTAAATTAAATAGGTGGAAGACTCTTTTGGGTATGAGAAAATTACCTTTATATCCCTTCGACTTATGTGAAAAGTTCAGCTTAGTCCTTCCAGTTTCAATTTCACCCAAATAAATCTTCGACTTTAAAAATTAATTCAATGTGATCCTTCCGTTGGCCCCCGTCTGTAATTTGGACGGAAAAGCACCATGTGCCCATCACGTGACCCACCCCAGGGGCAAATTTGCCCATTCCCCATCAATGGTTAGCAAGTGGGTTTTGTTCCAGTTAGGCCCGTTATTGACCCTCGGCGACCCTCGGCTTACCGAAACTAATCGAAGAACTCACCGTCCACAGCTTCCGCCTCCCTCCCTCCCTCGTCAAAAACGACTACAAACGACTCTACGATTTCTTCTACAACGCGTCAACGCCAATCCTCGAGGAGGCCGAACGGATCGGGGTTTCGCGCGAGGAGGCCTGTCACAATTTGTTATTCGCAACGTGAACCCCCATTTCAGCAACACCAAGCAGGTTCAAAAAACCCAATTCCCACACTACCAAGACAGATCAAATTCTAAACACAATTCATACTAATAGCAAACAAGTCCACAGCAATTAAGGACCATTTGCATGACAACCAACAACAGAGCACTCAAAGAATCAGCTCAAATTGCCCACAGGAATGAAAACCCACCAAATAGATGAGTGAAAAACACACAAAAACAAGTACAGAGATGGGGGCATACCAACCTTTTTTCCGAGGGATCAAAACACCATCAGATTAAGGTGCACAAGGGGGGTGCAGAGGAGAGGGATGGATAGATTAGGGCACAGAGGCAGGTGGATGAGAGATACGAGGAGAGAGAGAGCGGGGAGGGCAGGAGACAAATAAAATAAAGAGAGAGAGAGAGTTGTAGAGAGAGTATACGGATACGCCGGGGTCATAGGACGGGGTTAACAGTGACATGGCAGCAGGTGGGATCCCCGGGGGAGAAGGGAAAAGCACACAGCCAGTGGCAACTCGCCACGTGGATGCTGTTCGGGTTCCAGCCGTTCGCGACCAAGGACCCGAAGATCTTCGAGAGGTCCGAGGAGTTCATGCCGGGCCGGTTCGTCGGGGAGGAGGGGGAGGGGCTGCTGAGGCACGTGTTGTGGAGCAACGGGCCGGAGACGGAGAGCCCGACGGCGGGGAACAAGCAGTGCGCTGGGAAGGATTTCGTGGTGCTGGTGTCGAGGCTGCTCGTGGTGGAGTTTTTCCTGAGGTATGATTTGTTCGAGATCGAGGTTGGGAAGTCGCCGTTGGGGGCAAATTTGCTTGTTGTTGAAGATGAAGAATGGTGCTTTTTTTTTTTTTTTTTTGATCGGTAAGAATGGTGCTCTTGTGATGGGCAAATTTGCAGGGAGGGAGGGGAATGGGCAAATTTGCCCCTGGGGGTGGGTCACGTGATGGGCACATGGTGCTTTTCCGTCCAAATTACAGACGGGGGCCAACGGAAGGATCACATTGAATTAATTTTTAAAGTCGAAGGTTTATTTGGGTGAAATTGAAACTAGAAGGACTAAGCTGAACTTTTCACATAAGTCGAAGGGATATAAAGGTAATTTTCTCTTTGGGTATTATCTATGATATGCGAGAGAATTTTTATTAAAAATGGATTATTTATGTTGAAAATCGAGGGCGTGACATATATTCATAGATATGCATGTAGTACCATGTACTAGTGGGAGAGAGAGAGAGAGAGAGAGAGAGGCCGAGAGAGAGACAGAGAGAATCCAAGAGAGAGATATTGCTAGGATCTCTTCCAACCTTCCAAAGGTACAAGATATATACATATCCATGTACTTGTGAGTGAGTGAGTGAGAGATAGGAAAGAGAGAGGGAGAGAGATATTATTGTACCTTGATATGTAAAGAACAAGAAACCCTAGATTTCCTTCTACCAACTCATGTTATATATATATATAGGTACCATGTACTAGAGAGAGAGAGAGAGAGAGAGAGGCCGAGAGAGGAGAGAGAGAATGGAGGGAGATCGAGAAGTAGATTTTTAGGGAAAGATTGAGTTGTACTCCCTTGACCTCCCAACCTATATTCTTATACCTTTGTACAAGTGTATCTAACCACCATTGTACCCTTTCATATCCTTTTCAAAACCAAATCTAGCTATGTCACCTTTCACCCAAAGATCTTTCCAAAACCTAACCCAAAGTACCTAAGAAACCTAGCTTCTAAGTACCTACACTAGCCATGCAAGCCAAAAACTAGGTAGAAACTTGCACACAAAGCCTAACCTACCCCATCAAGCTTTCAATCAAGCTTGACAAGTCAAAAAAATGAGAGATATAGAGAGAGAGAGAGAGAGTTTCGGCCAAAGGGGGGAGAGAAGGGATGCCTTGGCCTATAAATAGGAGGCCATTCTAGCTTCAACCTCACACCTTCTTCACTTGCTCTCACTTCTCAAGAATTCTTAAGTTTAAAGTGCAAGATTCTTGAGTTTTCTTTGAAATTCTTGAGAGCTACCACCAAACCACCTCCGAAACCACCCCTAGATATTTAAAGTAGCTTAGTTTAGTTAGCAAAGTTGTTTCTAGGAAGAGAAAATCCATTTCTCTTCCTTTCGAAGCAAATCGGAGCCGTTACGCCGCCAAATCGCAAATCCGACGGACGTTTCGATAAACCGACGAGCGACTTCCAAAACCCGACCAACCGCCTAGAAGAACGGTAGAAACTCTTATTCTACTTATCTAAGTATAGTGTGATGATCTATGAATATAGAAAGTTTGATTGCGATGCATGTTAGTACATAGATATCGTTAATCTGCTGATTCGCATGCTAAAAGATATACTGTAGCTATTTCCTGACTACTTGCCTAAAATATACTGTGATTACCGTTATGCTGATTACGCTAAGTGTACTAAGCATGTTAGATATAACGTTATCTGTTGGCATGCTAGAACCTATAAGTATTATGAAGCATGTTAAAAGATATACAGTAACCCTATCCTACGATCTTGCAGAATGTTATCCGCCATGAATAGTTATTATGCTAGTGATAACGTTGTTAGTATGTGTGTAATAAACCCAAAGCATAAGTGGTTGATCCGCTCCAAAGGCATTCGCACATGTGGCGTTATGCTTTGTAGGTGACTATGTACAATAATACGTGACTTATAACCTATCAGCGACGATAATCAAATAGAACGATACGAACTAGGGTTTTATACGACGAATCGATGATGCATGTTGACGAGACACGAAAAACGAGAAACGATGCATGTTTATGAGACACGAGTCACGAGGTCTAAAGTTAAAGAATATGGAAAAGTGTGATTTTCATAAAAGTTTTTTAAATGTGTGTGTGCCAATGAGAGTCCGAACCAGCGGAATCATTGTGCATGCCAATGGGAGCCCGAAGCAGCGGAACCAGGGTTGGGTGTGTTAAATGTTTTGAAAAGTTTTTATGTGCCAATGAGAGTCCAGCCCAGCGGAATCATTGTGCCTGCCAACGAGAGTCCGGACCAGCGGAATCGTTGTGCATAAGGATTGATCGCCCGTCATTCTGAAAGAGGGAGTAAACATAATCAATGCCTTAGGACCGTCATTCTGGAAGAGGGAGTAAACGGATCCTGTATTTTGTTGAAAATGTGTTGTGTTGTGATTTTCGAAAGTGTGGAGAATTTTCGAAAAGTGTTTTCATAAGATAATAGAAAGTGGAATTGAAATGCGTGACTGTGACACAGTCTAGAGAAAAAGTAAGAGAAACGCTGTGTAGGAGAAACTCTGATTATTCGACTTTGACGCTAGATGATTAGGGAATGTGCATGTGTTATTGTTAATTGAAGTTGTTGAATGCGCATGTGATAGCTCAGTTCCTGTTTGATGACGTGAAAGGTTTTAAAAGGCAGCAAGGTAAGGGATCGATTACCCATGGCCTAGCCGTTTCACGTTCCTCTTTGATCGTGTATAGGGATCGATTGCCATTCCTACACACGATCAAGAAGTTAACAACTAAATGCTTTGATAAACAATAAGAGATTCAAACCATTTACGTACTAAACTTTAAGCTCGATAATAAGAGGAAACATTAAACGACTAATTCATGAGGCAAACATCACCCCGTGACCGAGCCAAGCATAAATTGAGATACGAGATTTAACCAACAAAAACGAAAATAAATTAGATTTATATAAGGATCCAAGCTGTAGCTACAACTTTAATAAACGAGAAAACAACAAACGAGAATTAAACAAACAAGTTCTTGAAGAAACTTACACTAAACAACAATAGAGGAACTTCGAGCTGTAGAAACTAAAAAGGTAGAAGATGAGAGTGAGAGAGAGAGAGAGATGTGAGGAAGTTTCCATAAACGAAAGGTTGAAAAAGTGGCAAAAATTTGCCTAGGAGCCCATTGTATCGATACCCTAGGCAAGGGGTATCGATACCGAGCAGTTAAGGCTGTGTAAAACTTGACGAAGGAAGCCTATATCGATACCTTTTTTAGGGGGTATCGATACCTAAAGTTTTGGACAAAATCCTGATGTTGTAATATCAATACCTCCCCTAGGGGTATGGTTACTACATTGTTAGCCCTGCATCTTCCTTTATCTTCGTTTCTTCATTCTTGGGCCTCGGTGGAGGTGTGCCACGTGACCTCGAGACCTTGGAATCAAACCTTAGCATCAAAATACGCCTTATTCTTCCGAAAAATCTGTAACGGGCATAAACAACACCTTCACGCAATATCATTTAAATCGACAAGTTATACGCGTGCGTGTGACAAAATGAAGTATTTAGGCACTTATATTTACAACATCACGTGCCTATCATTCGTGCCACATAGGGAAAGTCATATTTTGCTAGTGTAAGGGGGGGAGTGGTGTGCAACCTACCAACCTCCTGGGTGTCAGCTTTGGGCATATAAGTGGGCAACTTGGGGGCGGACTTTAAGCATCTGAAGGGGTGCCTAAGAGTCTCCGTGTGTGGGTTTGGGAGCCCCATGGATAGTGCCATCAATAGCAAGAGTGCCGACACTGCGTGGTCCTATGGGGACAGAGGTTATGGATAAATACACTTAATTATCCCCGCGTGCCAACCCCTCAGATTACTATTCTAGACCGAATGGGCTATCGAGGCACCACTCTATGTGCCAACTCATGGGCATCGGCTTGGGTTTGGCCATGCTTGTGGGATCAGTGGCTTAAGACGTGCGACATAGAGGCAACGTTGCACTTGTTGGATACCGAATAACACATGAAGCTATGATGCGTGTCGAGTACCATGTGTTTGGTTAGTAGAAATGTGTAATGCTACTTGTTGGCTATGGATTAACGAATTGCCTTACTTGGGCGGCACAATAATGCAATGCTATCGGCATGCAATGGCCTTAATGGGCAACTAGCAGCAAGTGAGCTCGCACGAGAATTACGTCGTGGGCGCGCAACCAACCCTCGATGCTTCGCGGGCAGAAGAAGACCTCGCGAGCGACCTAACGGGATGCGCATAAGGATGACCCAATAGATGTTGCAAGCTTGTTGGCTAAGTCAAGTAACTTTTCTATGCACAGGTTGTGTGGCTTGGAAGCCTTGATAACGAGGACCTCAGTTAGGCGAGTGCCTTGCTTGTGAGCAAGCTTGGTGCAAGGATGCGACTGTTGGTGCAGAATTTGTCGAGTCGATGAATGAGGATAAACACTGAGTGAAATAAGGAGATGCTTCAAGTTACGTTACGTCGTCGCTGTCTGCAAGACGATATTCGCCCCCACCAATTCGAGAGAATCTGGTGTGCACCGAGTTACAGCAAATTTGTCCCCAAGATAAAATGAAGCCCTGCCTCTAAACTGTTGTCTAACTGCGTCATGCACTAACGAAGAAAGACCCGAACACCTTCAGATTTGTGAGCCCATCAAGAATAAATTAGGAGATAATTTAAAGAGATGAATAATCAGATTTGTTCTGATCAACTACTCCAATTGGTAGAACCCCTGCCTTTATATAGGCATGGATCATGACTATTAGCCAAAGATCGCATCTCTTTGATTAATTTCAATAGCCATCACTACAAGAAAATCTGCAATTACTGGCGTTTTCAAAACATGGGGAAAAGCCCGACAAACGTCACAATATAAAAATCCGACGTTTTTTTATTACGCCGACTATAGGTGGGGTCGGCATAAGTTGACGACGTTTTATAAATGCCGGGCTAGAGGCTAGCCGACGTTTTCGTAAACGCCTTCTAAGGATGACGTCATTCTACTGTTTAGGCTTCTGGGGAAGCATTGCTGCAGACTGCAGACTGCAGAAGCGTGCTTTAGACCCATGCTTTCCCCTTTTCCAATTCCAATGTACCCCATCCCAATACTAAAAACAGCAAATTCTGACAAATTTTCAAATTAACACAAGTCAAATTGTCACAGCTGTCATAAAGTATAACAACAAATTACACATAAAACCCTGAACTTCTCTCTTGACATACAAAAAATCAAGTTCAAAAAATATACAAAAATAGTTTCTCCTATACGGCAAATCACACAATTCTTCCAATCCACACTAAAGGTCTTCATGTTCGCAAGGTTTGATCAATTGAAAAATTAAGACATCTCCCTCGAGTAATTTTGAGCAATTGAGAACGCTCTCCATCCGCCACTGAACAAGCTCTTCGCAACCAAATACTTTATTCGGTATTCTTCTTGATCACTTGCATCCACCAAAACACAAGAAGCATCGTGCCCGGGCATATGCAAATCAAAAAATGGCCTCGAAAGCTTCTGCAATCAGAGAAACTAGAACATGAAAAACAAAATTGTTCGAACGTCTAATTGAGTGATGGAAACTATTTTTGCCTTACCAGTACAAGAAAAGTAGTTTCCAAAAAGCCATTTGAATTCTAGTCACTGACCTTTTAGGTTGCCCATAAAAAACAACCTGCACAATGATTTGCCATTGCTAAATCAGTTCAAAACATGAAGACCCAATTTGAAACTCAGTTCCCAACGAATACAAAAATCAATCTGCAATGAACCTCAATAAAAGAGAGAAAACCTACCGTTAAAAGTAATCCCGCACCTAATCCGCCTAACCAGCCTAATTGAGTAACGAAGTTGCAATTGGTTCCGTATCGACTACCTCTTGATGATCATCTCGACTACCTAATATCTTCTATTTGGAAAGAGATAAAACCTTGAAGTCTAGAGAATTACATATTATGAATACGGGGTTGCAAGACGAAGGGACAGGTACCACCTTAGCTCCGAGACAACTCCATCGAGGGCTTTAATGGTGAAATCACAGATTAGTACAACTCAAACCTGCAAAACTGCAAACACAAAATCAGATACAGGTTCCATTGAAGCAGAAGTTGCATAAATGTCATCAAAAAAACACATGAATGTTGCCGGCTCAAGCTGATAAAGTGGCAAAAAAAGATATTCAAGCCTATGGTTTAAAAAAATAGAGAACAATTACCAAGTCATCGACCAAAAATCTAAAACTCTGCAGCCAAGGACTACAAAAAATCTACAAGACAGGGAGATTAAGGCTCATATCTCCGCTCAATCTGATCCGCTCTGTGCCACCAAAACTGGTTGTCAAGAAAAGAAGCATGAAGTGCTCTGTATCCAACAAAACTGCAACAATACATTAAAATGATGCTCCGTTAACTTTCTCAAGGATCTGATTGCTCAAGAATTCTTCTTCTATACCAATGAGTTTGCTTTCACTACTCAGAATACACACAATTATACTCAACTTAAATACTCCTCAAAACCCCAAAACTCCGAAATAACAGATCCTTGAGATATGTATACGTATAACACTTTTTAAGGGAATAATATCGTCGATTAGAAGTAGAATGCTTACCACTTGCGTCTTTGAGCTGCAAAATTGAAAAACAGAAAGGGAAAACGACCTAAACAACTGAAACTCTAACAATATAGAAAGGGAAAACGATCGAAAAACAGAAAGATTGAAGAAGCGATTGACAAATAGAAAGGGAGAAATCTATATAGACATATATATAATTATACATATAGATATACGCAGAGAGAGAGAGAGAGAGAGATACTTGTATAGAGAGGTTAGGGCTTCGCGAAATTCGTGTCTTCAAGTCTACAGATGTCAGGGAAATGGCGATTCATGCAAACCAAAACATCAATACTTTCATTCGCAAAATAATCAATAAAAACCTATTATAAGTCTTAAACTCTGATTACATTTGGAAAATCCTCATCGAATCATATACATAAGCCGTATTGTTTAATTCCAGCTCCTCAACTAGTACAGTACATAATTCTTGTGATTTACAAATTTAGGCTCCCATTCCATGTACTACCATTTGATTTCATGCCCTAAATTACACGAGAGATGAAGTTATTGAAGATCAACATTAGGGCTTTTAGACTTAAGTGTGAAGCTCCAAAATCTGAAACTCAACAAAATTTGAAACTAGAAATTCGAGAAAGAAACAGAGTCTATGCTTACCTTTGAATTTCAGGGCTTTCAGATTTAAACAACACCCTGCAAACAACAAAATCACCAAATTTGGGCTTTAAAAAAACGTACACAAAAACACCACAAATAACAAACAGGACTTCAGAAACTACTCGAATTGCACATTTTGATCCAAATCGAACGAGGATTCAAGTATGCCTGAAAAGAATTGGTTAGAGAGTGAGACAGAGAATAAATTGGAACCTCCTGAAGCTCGAATAGTCTTACACTTGAAGACAATCGGCAACTTAACAGAAAAACAAGCCGCATGTACTACAATACATCAACCGTTGGATGATTCTAAGAATCTCGACCATCAAACCTCAATTTGTGATCAAGGATCTTGAAACAAGCCAATCTCATACCGTCAAAATATGAGTTACACATGGTCTGAACAAGACTTATTATTCAACAACAAAGAAAATGGCCAAAAAAGAGGAGGCAGTTACAAGTAGGGAACCTGTGTATCAAGAAGTTTAATACACTCAGGAGAGATGCGAGGCTCAATGCCAACAGTACAGTGCCTGGCCATTGCTCTGGTTTCCTCCGACCGTATCGCAAAAGGCGGCAACATTCCTACATGATAGACAAGCCAGTGTTAATCATCCATTTGAAAATGCAGCACAGTTTTCCAACAAAACCGCCTTAACACTCCAAAGATCCTACATTTTCTTCCCACAATTTGAAATTCCCTGCCAAAGAGTGACAGCATGGATTACTTACCAGGTGAGGTATCAATTAACGCTGATTTAACCTAATATTGACATACCTAGGGCTGTGACATGGCTCTCGATGATCATCTCGACTACCTTTCGCCATCAGAATCTTCAGCGATTACTTCCGGCGATCAGCCCTTTCATCATTTTCCTAATCAGCGAAGAGTAACGAAGTTGCAATTGGTGCCGTTAGGGATTCAGATTTCATCGGAATTAAGTATTCAAGTCAATCTCATACGTACCTAGGGTTTCGATGTAGATATCATTATCAACGATCTCTCGAAAGAAGCCAATCTCATACCTAGGGTTTCAACGTAGCATAAACGAACTCGAAACAAGCCAGTTCTAAGAATCTCGACCGTCAAGCCTCGATTTGGTCGCCATGCGAGAGAGGATCGGGCAGAGAAGGCGGAGGTGGAGGCAAACGAGTAAACGAGGGGAGAGAGAGAGAGAGAGAGAGAGTCCGTGCGTACTTTTATGTTTCCAAAGTTTAGAGAAGCGGTGATATACAACGGGTTATCTGACACCTAATAAATTATCACAGGAAAAAAATCACAGAACCGGGTCAACGAAAATTGGGGAAATTGTGCGAAGGAATACGGCGCTTTTTTAAAGGAAACGTTGGGTAACGTCTGGCGCTTTGGAAAACGCCGATCAATTAACGCCGGGAGATGCTACTTTTCTTGTAGTGCATGTCTATTCGTAATAGTCATGTCTATTCTTTTACTCTAATAGTCATATCTTTTGATTTGATCATATCTATCCATTTAACCTGAATAAACATTTCTTTTCTTCTTAAATCCAATAGTAAAATCTTCTCCATATAACATGAATAGACACCTATTGGATTAAAACCATTCACCAATAATTTATTTACTATTCATTAAATATTTTTAAAATGTTCCAACAGCTATTGTTGCCATGAATGGAGAGACTTGGGAGACGTCAAGTCTTTAGTTGGCTTCTGTGATATGGGGTTAACCTGGGTTGGTTAACCCGCCCTCACCATTTTTTAAGCCTCTCACGGTTTGGCCGCATACATCTGACATAAATGATAACGGTACAGATATCAAATCTGTAGCAGCGCACATAAACCCATTTTGGGTTTAAAAAAAAATAATCGGAGTCGCTCATCTTATTTACGTTAAACATTTTGTTTATGGTCCATACCAAAAATCAACTCAATCCGATATTGGTAAGGACGTTTAGGAAACATCCAACTTTTGCTTTAAAATTTAAGCCTGAATTGTAAGACCAAGTACTGAACATTTAATGGGGTAAAAGTATCTGAAGACATTCTAGGCACTTTGGTGGAAAGTAGCGGATTACATCAAATTACATGCCTGTTTGATCACCCTCGGAGAAGACACTCTTGACTGCCGCAAATACCTCTTCAATAGATCGCTCACCATCAATCTAAACACAAGATAGAAATAAAACAACAAGGACAGTCAATTGATACTCGACATAATAGAATGTAAACGTAAAACATATTGATAAGGGAGGGCTAAATATTTTTGCTTGATTCTTCAAATGAATGAGAGGAGTTTATGGAGGTGGAGGAAATAGCAAAAGCGGCAAAGATAGAGCAGAAAAATCAGAGGATCATTCAAAAAACTACCGCGAAAAGAAAACTACAGCCACTCCTGTTAGTATTCACAATTGCCGAATTACAAACAGTAGCCACGTACCTTTCGTACTTTTCCGTTTGAGGTGTAGTAACTAACTACAGGTATAGTAGATTCGCAAAAAACCTTGAGTCGTTTCTGTATTGTCACACTGTTGAATCCATGAACATTTTCATAGTTTAGTCAGTTTCAGCGTCCATACACCAGCTGCACAAGCTCCATTTGCTATTGATAAGCGGAGGTCAATGTAATTACGCCGCCTTGTGGCGCTTCTACCGATTTTTCCCGTACCTTCGAGGTGGTGATTATCCAATTTACTAAAAGCCTCATTTTGTTTTAGCAAACATGAACATTAATTGTACACAGTAACATTTACAAGCTCCAGTTGACAAGCAAAAAGACCATGGGTCACACAAAAACTACAAAATAGTAGGAGAGTAGAAAGAACTCAGATGTCATACCCAATGTCTGATCCAGACTTGACTTCTTCTTCAAGTAGGTCACCAGCGCTAAGATGGTGGAACCCAAAGTGTGAAGCAATCATAGAGCATTGTGTACCCTTTCCACTTCCTGGACCACCTGGCAGATATTGACCATTTACAGGATGCACAACTAAGCATTACAACCAACTTAAGATCTAATAAGATCAAAGACAAATAGGCTCAACGCGTTCTAGTGTTCACAATGGCATCTGATAACATACTAGTGCATAGATTCCTTAATATCAACGTACAATCGTTTTCATCTCCTGTTGTATAACTTGCTTTCACTTCCCTAGGGTGCCCAAAGTGAAGAGCACAATGCTTAAGGAGACTAAAAAAACTAAGGTAATGCGCCAAACACACCAACAGTCAAACTAAGAAGATTGCATAAGACATGGTAAAAGAACTAGGGGCAAAGCAAAACAGACCAATTCGTAGAGCGATAGGAGGACTCATAAAAGGATATCAATATAAGTAGGAAACCTTTTGGCCATCTCATGTAACAAAGGATTGAAATGAACCTTTAAGAGGATTCAATTGTGATAACCAACGCAAAAATGCTTCCACTGAACTGTAGGTCGTGGTAAATCAATGAATTCAAGGGTTGCTTACCAAAGGGTTACAAAACACATTAGGAGTATTTAACAACCTGCAACTATGTTGTCTACTAAACTAAACAAAATAAAACAATTTCGGCATTTTTTGTTCGTGCATTTCAAAATGGACCAAATCTATTACCATACCAAAGGGTTGCATGCTTATGCAGTTGGTTGTAAATATTGTTAATTCATTGGTTTTGGATTGATTGCTGTTGTAGGACATGAGACAGAAAGTAGTATTGTTTAAATCTTTGGACATTGTGGATGGATTTTTGCTTCCAGTTGAATTCCATTTTGTGATTGTTTAGACCCTTTCAACTTTCATTGAAAAGATATTCGCGGAGGGATTTAAATGGGTCAATCTATCATCTAGGAACCTAAAATAATGTTTTCTTTACACAGAAATGGCATAATAACAGATTAAAAGGTTTACTCATTTGATGTGTCTACCATTGATTGAGATTCCCCTTCAATGAGGAGCTTGAAGAGTGAAGCGAGCCTCGCTACATGTAGTTTCAACTGCTTCGGTTACGCATAGGGGAAGGAGGGCTACTGGTGGTATAGGTTGGCTGCTGCTTGCTCCTTTCGCTCCCATTTCACGTTGTTGGTATATATATTCATGTACTCTCTCTGGCAATACCATCTGTCTACCAGGAAACTATTTTGCTAACACAAGCATTTAATGCACACCACACCCACCAAATAGAGTCCAATTTCAAAAAAATCGTTCAAAATAGATTCCAAAATATCCCTCTATATCATAAGCATTCACCGCTCCTCCACCCATTTTGTCCATAGAATCCTATCATTCAGGTACCTCCACATTTCAATGAGGGGCATTGCATACTGCACAAATCAGGGGCATTGCGCATGAAAAAAGAGTGTCCTCATAATGTCCATGTCTTTATGGTTTTCCCCCAGGCAAGTGAGAGTAGTCCCAAGAAAGTTTCTTGTAATCTGATCGTACAATTCTTTGAAGACCATATACCAAAGTCCTAATCTAGCATATATAGCCTGGCACTTCTCATCTTCTAGATGTCAACAAATCGAGAAGACTGTGCAAAGCATTTAACATGATCCCTGAGGCTTTAAAAAACAAGCAGTAGACATAATTATATATCTATCAAATATCAAACACGGTCATCAACTGTACAAATGACCAAATTGGACACAAGTCAAATCAACAAGGTTGTATATACCAAACTGAACCGGTCTGGTACAGCCAGTATGTACCATTTCATTAGAAAACTGGTTCTGTTTCATTCCAGGCCTCTGGCTATCATTCTGGCCATTCTGAGGTAATATCGGCGTTCCGGGCATATGAAATGTACCAGTCAATCTCACAAGAGAGAGAATTAAAAAGAGAGAGAGTTTCACCTAGTCACTTGTGCGCTGTTGACTTACTGCAGATAGAAATAATTAAAAAGCCTCACCTTGTAGTTATCTGTTCAGTGACAACACAATTCACTTCCCCATTACAGGACAGAAAATTGGACGTGACATGTGAGGTCCAGTGATGTCCTAATTTTTTTGGGGGAATTTATTTACAGAGACATGGCTTATTTATAGAGACATGCATGAAGGTTGAGAATACCTGGTGTCATGGTAAGAGGAGAAATTATTGCAAAGACATGGAAGTAAAATTTTGATTAGACAAATTTACCCCCGTGTGATGACTGTAATTGGCACCCCGAGTGGAATGTACTAGCTCCTCCAGTCAAAGTTAGTAACTCCCTCTAATGAGTGTCATGCACATAAATGCAACTCCTGGAAGCTCAATGCTGGGTCATGTAAGCCTTTAGTGAGTTTGGAAGCTAGTGACTGGCACCCTGAGCTAATGACGCTAGTTTCTCTTGTCAAACTTACAACGTCCTTCAATGTGGTGCTCAGGGGTTCGGAAAGGATTGGGGATTTTGACCGTCAGGCTGCGAATGAATTTAGTCAATGTTTGTTTGATACTGATATGGAGGGGATGGTAACTAGGGGTTTTGGTTTACCTGGACCAATCGTAGAGGTGGTGAGGGTGCTAATATGAGCAGACTTGATAGAGTTGTGGTTAATGCAAGTTGGCTAGACACGTTCCCTAAACAATTTATTTCAATAGTTGAAGTAATCGATAGCTATATAAATACACAACCAAAACATCCAGCAAACAGAACCAAATAAAGCAAAAATTCCTTCTACGAGAAACTCCGAACACACAGAAACACCCATCTTCTAATGAACGAAATGAACAAACGTACAAACCATTCACACCCAGAACTCATGCAAAAGCAAGATCGATTCAACCCAATGATAGCAAGACTCCATTGAAGACCCAAACTAAACACATTGTACATCAAAACATCCAACTCACTTTAAACATGCAAAGAATTTCTCAGAACCAAAATCCTTTAGCCGAAATTGTGCTCATAGGACAACTCAAACAGGCTCGACCCACATGCAAACAAGCAAAATATAGCAGCAATTGCATCACGAATAGTACTCACCGTGAATCGCAGTAGTAACCGCAGCAACACTTGGAGGCAAAACCAAACCCTAAATGCTACTCCTATTTGCATAAGCCTTTGGTTCTGTCTGGCCTGAAGTAATTTATGCGACTTCTCACATTTCTGAAATCTGATGGTGGTACTGTGCTAGTCTTGATTATTATGGATTGCATTCTTGTGTTTATTTTCTATTTAACTTGTCTGACCAAGGTTTTGTAGAGCTAAAAATTGATTGCTTTGTGTACTCCTTAAAATGTTTAATACCAATTTCTGGTAGATATCTGCTCAAATAAGTAGAAAAACATATAATCTGTGTATATAATAGTAACAGGTTCTAACGCAGAATAAGGAATAGAGGGGGAAAAAACTATTCTGCATGTAGTTGACTATTCTGTTTCTCATCTATTCTCTTTATGCACACGAATAAGCGCCACTGGGCCCACAAAGACATGAAGTCAACTCAGGTTTGCAGTACCAACGCTAATACCAGTGCTAATTGGCAGATAAACACTCCAGAGTACATATGTATGACTTTTGCATAACTTTGTTGCATATGCACGAAGACAGAATCACAAAAGGAATGGCATTATGGCACAATGATGCATATACAGAAACAAAACTTCATCAAGACACTGCATTATCCACTGCCTAAGAAGCACGGATACGGATACGGGATACGGACACGATACGATACGGATACGTGGATACGTGATTTTTTCAAAAAGAAGGATACGATACGTTGGGGGATACGTTGAATATAAAAGTAAATAAAATATATATTATATATATAATTCTTAATTCCTAAAATTTCATTAATGATTAAAGTTTTCCATTACACAAGTTCACCATTTCATATGTCGAGAGAGATATATTTACATCTACTTATATATATACATACACACAACGAGAGAGAGACTTACAAGGTTGTCGAGAGAGATGAGAGACGAAAGAGAGGATATAATCCGTGTGTTTCTAGTGTCGATTGGTGGGAGAAAAAGAAAAATATAGTTCTAACTACAATTATTTTAACCCATATATTTTAAGTAATAACATATTTACCCTCGCGCGTATCCAAAATGTATCCGAGCGTATCCAACACGCATCCGTGCGTATCCGAAATGTATCGGGATACCAAAAAATAATTCTAAAAGCAGGATACTTCAAAAAAACATAGCAGATACGTATCCGGAGAGTATCCGAGAGTATCGGTATCCGATACGGATACGATACGTGATACGGAGGCCAAAATAGAGTATCCGTGCTTCATAGTACACTGCAATTATCAAACAATGTAGTTTGGCACAGTTACAGCCACATGTTCCTAAGAAAAGTTTAAATGCACCTCGTATCAAAACAATTTTCAGAATGGGAATCCTTTATTGTGTTTCTTCTTCGAGGATTCTGCCAGTCTCTTGACATCTTTTGCACTAGAGTAGAACTCCATCAATTCATCAGCAACTTCCTTTGGGTGACAAGTTACATAGAGCTTCAAAAACCGCTTCTCTTTCATCCTAAATGCCGTCAGCATTGAGGGTCCTTTAATTTGTGGAAGAAGACCCATATCCTGAATCTTTCCTGCCAGAAGCATCCGTGGCTTCAACACAGCCTCCAAATTGAAGAACAGCAAAAACGGGTAACCAAGGACCGCATTGGCTGGAAGTTTCATCATGCTTAATATGAAAGTCATGTTCCGTTGAACCTTGTCAATGGATAGTGTCAACATAAGAGGAGAGCGTCCAACAAGACCCAAAACCTCATCCTCTGAAAATCCAAACTTCTCAAAGTTTGCCAGCTTTGCACGGATTGTTTCAGTGCGTGAGATGGCAAACAGGGTGACCACATATTTGTACATTTTTGAATTCCTGGAGATCCCAGTCTTGCTAATGTACTCCAACTTCTCATCATTGATAGAGGTTCTGGGAATTAAAGTGGGGCGAGAAAGAAGCATAGCAATCAAATCCTTTCTACTAACACCCATGTCTTCGTATGTGGCAACGACAGGTTTGATTTTGGTATAAAAGTCATAGGTGAGGAGGGAAGGATTCCGTATAATGGCTTTTAGAAGTACTTCCGTTGACCCAAACAATTCTTGGAGATAAGCTAGGCGCCCGTCAAAGAACTTATTAATGTGACTACCAAGGAAGCGGGGGCGACAGTTAATGATCTTTACAAGGTCAGTAGATGAGAGGCCCAACCCAGAAAGCAAGTTGAGTTTGGACTGAAGGTTGGCAAGATCAACATTCCGCAAAGAAGGTCGCCGTTGAAATATCTTTGCTATATCACTATCACTGCAACCCCAACTCCGAAAAACATCTTTTGAGTCCTTTGGACGGGCTCCAACCCTTTCTACTGATACCTTTTCTTCTTGTGTTTCACTTGATGGAAACAAGGCAGTAGCAGCACCAGAGGCAAAGGTGCTCCAATACCAGGAAAGCTCCGAAGTTGGGGCTTTAGGAATCCGATATCCCAAAGCTAAGGGGAATAAGTTAACAGGGTTTCGTAACACAGAGATGGAATGCAGAAGAAAGAATGGTCTTCGATTCATCATTCTTATGTACTTGAGATCAAGGCCTCACAAATTTAACAATCTCAGAGCATCCAAACCTATGAACCAATATTAAAAAACATGTTAACATGATGTAAAACCGCTAAAATTCCTTCTTCAAATGTGCACATAAAAAAAGGAGAACAGAAAAGCAAAAGGGAAACTATGAATCCTTTTTAAACATCGCTAACAACTTCAACATATTAAAATAGCGAAATGAGAGTATAAAAATGACAATTTCGGAGGACAACACAGTAACCAACAACTTGTTTCCCCCCAAATTTGAAGCCCAAAATCCCGTCCTGCATCGTAGCTATACATTCAGCTAAACTAAGAGCGCCTGGTATACATTCAGCTATACATTCAGTTATGGACGTGCAGTGATACTAAGCATGTGAAATAAGATCTTAAACTCACCCCAACCAGAGCATGATCAACCAAAACATCTATTGCTGACAAGATTCCCCTGTCACAAAATCAAAAAATATGCTCATCTATTGCAGAATACAAAGTAAATTTCGAGCTTGGATTGGTTCTAATAAGATTGGAAATTTGTCATTGACCTCACTGTGGGAATAAATATTGCAGAATTCACAAGAGCTATTGAATAAGAGAACTGAATTGAAATACATACGGCATAGGAAACCAGATTCACAAGGTTTCTGTGATGCAACCTTCCCAATAACATGACCTGTTAACAAATAGAGGTAGCTACAGACTTCAGGAACTATATGTGATGCATTTATATGGGAGAAAGTAATGTCTCAGAACTAGTGTCAAAATCAATTTTGATTCGGTTTAGAAGCAGTTTTTAAATTTCTTTAAATGTTCCAAGAGTGTCATTCATCAAAAAAATAGTACTAAAGAGGGTTTTAGGAAATTAAATTGCCAACTAACGAGTGAATCACCAGACGCGTTAACTTCACGACACATGTTGTATATGGTAATATGTTTTGAACTCCACATGCCTCAAGTATTTGATCGATAACCACTAACCTCTGATTGGAACTCTTTTTCCCCTTGTCTTGAATCTGTTGCAAGCACTTTAACAGCAATTGTCGCGCCAGTTGACATCTGAGCTCCCTTGAACTATCAAGGTAGTAAAATTACAGGTTGCTTTGTGGAGATCCCTAGTAAGAAAAATACAAGTTAACACCACAAACAGAACCAAAAGATCAAAATCAAAAGACAACAAGCTCCTTTGCGATGCAATAGTTGTTTAGCAACCAGTCAAAGTATGTTTGGCTTTTGTTTATAACAGGAATTCAGAAACTGTTGCTATGATGTAAGATAAGTAGAAAGAAACCAAGAAGAACTCCACAAGCATAAAAACTAGAGCATCCATACTGTGTTGTAGCTAGACTTCATTGATCAAAGGTGTATGATGTTTAGCATCAGCGACCTCTTTCAGCTATTTCGAGAATAAATTAAAGCCCCAAATTGTCCACATGAAACTATTTTTGTCAACTACCCTTTCTTTTATAGCCGAACTTCTTATACATAAACTCACAATGTTTCAATCACGCCCCTACGAGAAGTGCTAATCCCTATCTGTGATATTTTTGTACAAGCATCACCACCCTTAGAGGTGGATTGAGATGGTTATAAAGGGGGTTATAAACGAGGTTTAAAACAAACGCCGGCAACAAGTGCCAGGAAAGCCTAGATTTGTTGTATCTCGTCGCAAGGACATCATATACACAAATTGATGCTGGTGAATACATAAAAGATTGCTTCAATTAAGGAGTAACCAATTTGCAAAGAACGAAGGAAACCAATAGAAATGGAAATATTGCAGGAAAATGGCATAGATTAATATTCAGAAACATTCAACACCAGCAAGTGGGCATGAAAGACTACTCTTTTATTTTTATTTTTCCTCTTTCTTCTCCATTCTGTGGGTCGAGAGGCAATGTGGCAATCGAGCATGTCAAGCAAACAAAACAAGAAAACCATATCAAGACTATGCAGCTAGAAAGCAAAATACAGAAACAACAAACCTGAAGATGGGATTTCAAGTGATAAAGGGTAAGAAATTTGTGTAAGACCTTTGACCCCTATTGTTCTCATAATTGTCTTTGGTGTTGCCTCTGCAATTCACATTAATGCAAGATTAAGAAACTTAGCTCTCTTAAACATAACTCAATTTATGAAAACCATTAATATAACAATACCTAAACTTTCACTATGCAATATTGAGCTAAAGAAAAATGATCTATTGACCAAGATACAGTATCTTTGAAGGTTCTAAATGCAAATCAAGTCGAGTAGAGTGATATGACTATAAGGCTGTCCGGAAAGTGCTGGCATCAAATCAACTACACGTGACTGCAGTTCAGAATATTGGCACAGCTTATTGCTCAAGAATTGGTGATGAGATCAGTAAGATATTTAAAAGAAGACCCTATCTTTCATGCAATAACTAACTAAAACATGTCAACCCACCAAGTTTTCATTTAGTTTTTGTAGGCATGCTTGCAATATACCATTGGTCTTGCGTAGTTAATATCTCCAACTGTTAGCCCCAGATCAACAGGATTTCTCCACCAAAGGTGCTGGCGCCATGGGGATACAAATTTTCCTTTGGGCAATTGAGTTTGTTACAATTTGCTTAGCAACTTAGTGGGGTATAACCACTGCCTCTTTTGGAAGAAATGAGGATCAAATAAGAACAGTTGGGTCACCAATCCAATGTTCTTGAATCTTAAATCATTTCAGGTTGCATTATTTGAGGCAGAGTACCCAGCGTTCGAGTTCTAAGTGGAACAATCAGTCTGAATCCAGACTCAAACCTACATTTTTTTTTTTCTGTACCAACAAAAACAACCACCAATTTGGAGAAACAAACTGCTACTACAATGACCTCCCATGTTGGGAAATGGGAAGAAATATCCTAATTTGCTTGGCTTATTTCTTTTGGGAATACAATTGAGCCAATGCTGACTTTCGCTACCCATCAGCTCACATGTCTTTGTTGTGGAACCATCACTGGAACCCTTGACTTGAGCATGTGCCTTAAGAGTGACATAGAAACAACAATGATCCAAACAAATAAATCAAATGTGCTGAGTAGCGAAGTCAGGTTTGGACTCAATTGTATTCTCAAAAGACAAAAGCCAAACAAATTAGGAAATTACTTTCCACCTCCCACCATGGGAGGTGCTAATACTAGCTTATTAGTCTCTTCAAATTGAATTTGCAGAACTGCTTAGTGAGGGAAACGCCGGATACGAAGGAGATAGAGAGAGAGACTTACAGAGATGGACTGGCGAGAGGCGATTCAAGCACTAGGGAAATTTTCTCTCTGCGCGAGAATGAAAAGTACCAAATCAGTCTGCAAGATCAAAACAATGAACCCTAAATCGACACAAAATCAACACATTCGTAAAGGTACAGAAAGAGGTACATACACACGCCAATACAATAAATCTCTGCCTATTGAACAAAAAAACTGGTCGTTTGGAACAAAGATAGAACTAGATTCGTACATGCAGAGCCGAAAACCCACCTGAAGCATTACGTTCTGCCAATTAATGTTGATCGAACTATACTAAGATGTCAATAGGGCAAAAAATCAAGGAATAAACAAGAAAACTAAAATAGGGGTGTTCGGTTCCAAGACTGCTGGCCGAACACGGCGTGGTTTGCGACCGAGGCCGGTGGGGTGCGTGCGTGCTTGTGTGTGTGTGAGAGAGAGAGAGAGAGAGAGAGATGCATGACTAACCGTTGGGAACGGACGAGGGAGGGCTTGGAGGACTGTGACGCACAGAGTGGTGGGGATGGAAGCCGTTGAGAGAGACGGAGGAAGGAGCTGCAGGCAGGAGAGAGCGCGAGTGAGTGAGAAGCGGGATTAATTTGGGGATTTCTCTTCAGAGCATCTCCAATCCAACACCCTCCAAATCTCTATTTACATCCTTCAAATCTCTATTTGAGAGGATCAAATTAATTTATTTTATTTAAAAAGTAAATTTAGAGGATTGTACTATTTATCTTAATTCCAACCTAACACTCTATTTCTCAACTCCAACACATATTTGGAGGAGATCTTCTATTTTTTCCTTCATCCTCTATATTTAGAGGATCAAAGTTCATCCTCCCAAATGGAGGAGAATTTTAGAAGATGGGTTGGAGAATGTTTTTCCTCCAAAATAAAAAAATGAAATATGGGTAGGAGATGCTCTCAGTGCCCTTTTGAGAGAGGCGCGAACAGATTTTAGGGCTTTCAAGAATTTGGGGCTTTCCTTCAGCGAGAGATAACAAATTTTAGGGATTTCAATTATTTTGGGGAATTAGGGCCAAAATAATTAAGCTTCCTCGTATCGAGCAATACAAACAAATTCCAAATTTAATAAGCCAACTATATTTTAATAGTGGTTGATCTAAATCATTAGAATTTCACGTCTTATTAATTCCATCAATATCACCAAAATCATAGATCATCGGATATAGGTGACCGCCTGATCGGACAACATTTGATACATCCCAAGGCATTAAAGTATTAGATTACAATATCCGATCCCACCTGAGTCTTTTTTTCTCGATCGGAACCGTCCATCTTTTACATATCATGGAGTACATAATTCATATAAAAAATGAAGTTAATCGAGTATCACTACACACTTGATCGGCCATACAAACTCATTTTGTTAACGAAATTGTGTCTCAATAAAGAAGCTTTTTAAACCCGATCGAGACAATTTTTAACGAGAATGTTATAATCAACAAGGAAAACAAAAGCAACAGTCTGGATCGTCGTATTTGTGTCACGGTCGAATGACTACCGTACGTTCAAGTATAACACAAGATTTAATTTGTTAACAATTATATTGAACGTATAGAATTTAAAGGCAATTACCAACTCAATTTTTACCGTGGTCGATCTGATCCATTAGGATTTCACGTCTCACTGATTTCATTTTTGTCACAAAAAACGGAGATCATCGGATATCGACAACCGCCTGATTTAACAACATTTGATGCATCCCGAGGCATTAAAGAATTAGACTACAAGACCTGACCCTCGCAAAGTCTTTATTTTTTTATTTGAACCGTCTATCTTATACATATATTTGAATTCATCATTCTTACCAAGAATTAAGTTGATCGGGTATCTTTACACATTTGATCGGACGATAACTATCATCCAAAAAATAAATTGTGTTCCAATCAAGGAGCTTTCTAAAGCCGATCAAGCCAAATTATTATGATAATGATTTAATCAATAAGTACAACAAAATCAACGGCCTCGGCTATTAAATTAGTTTTGTTTTATTGAGATTCGCTAAATAATTATATCGAAGGGTATTAAAAATGTATAACATGTAGTCATATTATTAGATACTGCATGATTGGGGCGAGTTTGTTTTTCATCGGGTCTATTCCAACGCTTTTTCTAAGCTGCTGGGAAAGGAGGGGTCTATTCCAACGCTTTTGCTTGGGCGCTGGAAAATGGTCAGCCTATTCCAGTGCTTTTGCTTTGGGCGCTGGGAAAGCTCTATTTTAGCAGCGGCTTGAAAAAGTGCTGGTGTAGACCTCCTATTGTAGCGCTTTTTGCAAGCGCTGATAGAAAAAGCGCTGGGAGATCCCAACTTTCTTGTAGTGAGTGGGTCTATCTATGGATGTTTAACAAGAACTTTTGTGTGATATGAATATTAGTCTATGGTGTTTAACATATCACACAAAAAGTTCTATGTTAAACATCCATAGATAGACCCACTGTGTGCCCACTAAACAAACGGATTTCGTTTGAAAACTTGTTCACACAGATTCAGACAAGCATATTTGCTCTATAAAGGTCTAGATATTCAAAGATCACTTTTAGATAATCTATAATCATAGAAGATTCTCAACCTAATAGAGTCTAACAAGACAGTAACCAAAACAATTGGAAAAACCCACAATATCAAAAGTGAACCAAAGGAAGGCCACGATTAAATTGAATATTTCCTACCAATAAACAATTATACCACTTAATATAGTTTCCGTAGATGTTATACAAACAGATTAAGGTTTCTAAAACAACAAACCCTCTTTGGTTTTAACGATGGATTATCAATTAACCGAATAATTCTGAATGATACCAGTAGTAAAACAGATTAACCAAAAGATTATTTCGTCTTAAGATTGTTAGCCAATCTGTATAGTACTATGCATAAAATAATCAAACAGAAATATTAAGTTAAACTCACAGGTTGCCGAATCCACGCTATTGAAGTTTCAGAAACAGGAAGACCAAATCTGAAACTAGAAACGAAACGTTAAGTAAAATTTGATCGAGGCTTGTGTTGGAAACAATCTCCTTAAGAAGAAATACGCCCTCGCTCTGGTGCTATGAGTTTGAAGAGGGGTGTAAAGGAGTCTAGTTCAAGGGATTTGATCACAGCTGATCCTAGCTCCACTTCAGTATCCACGTCAGCTGTATTAGAGGATTAATCTGTTAATCTATTAGTTAGTTAGGAAGTGGAGTGATTAGTTTGTTGTAAACAGAATTAGTGGTAAGTCGGTGTGGAACTATATGTATAAAGAGGGCTTTGCCCTTGTTTGTATTGATCCAGCAAAACAGAAATAAAATTGGGGGAATTCCACCTCTCTCTCTCTCTTCTTGACGTGTTCTTGATTCAGTTTTATTCTTTCCACTAAATTCCATATGTGCACGGACAGACATATAAAGAAAATGAATGCAAAATCATGCATTAATACTAACTGGAATCAAACCAATAACAAATTGCAGGCAGTGCATTATTTGGAATCAAAGATATTCAGTTTAATTGCTGGAAAAAGTTAATTTACAAATTGAAAATACGGTGGGCATAAGAGGTTCCATAATGTTGCTTCTTTGCAGGCTGCTATGGTCGTCAACGGTTTTCGAAGTGAGAGTGGCAGAAAATGGTTCTCGTTGTACTAGTGAGCTACCGATATCAAACGAGATTACAATTAACCTGAATTTTTACAAATACTTGACCCGAGCAGTCTGTTTCAAGTTTAAATTATAAGACTCTATGCACTTTTACAGAAGTGAACACGAGTAACATGATATGTTTAAGAAAGGTAGGAATAAAATAAATAAAAAATTAGCCTAGGGTCCACTATAGCATGTTTCTAACCCACTAGGTCCACTGATCAAGTTTCTAACCCACTAGGTCCACTAATATGTATTTGATAAGGCATAAAGTCCACTACATTTAAAAAGGGAAATAGTGTCTGACAAAATTACCCTTTCCATTCAAATCCCATACTTTTAGCCCATTATCCCCCATTATCCATTCTACGTTTGAAATCCCAGCAGTTACGTTGGAACAGAAGATTCTCCTTTTCTGATACACTGTATTGTACATATATAACGTTATATACTCGTTCATCAATTCACATTTAACGTGAGATAATGCTCGTTCATCAGTTCACATTTAACGTTAGATACTTAATTACATTTAAAGTTATATATTCATCAGCTCACATTTAAAGTTATATACTCATTCATCAGAACAATGGAATATTGACCTGGCCTCATATAACAATGTGAGAATACATTGTGATGAATTAAACATTGTAATTCCCAAATGTAACAGCCTGCCAACATTCCCAGATTGGTTAACATATTAACAACTTAAGCAGCCAAAAAATTCCATCATTGACAAATTCCATCATTTACAAAATGTACCATCTAAAACAGGCCATCACTAACAGCTCAGAGGCGAAGTCAATTCCGATCAAAATGTACAGACCCCTTAACCAAAGAAAACCCTAAACCAAAAAAGAATTTATCTCGGAAACACCATTTCACTATCTCTCTCACCATCTTGCCAACAATCGCTTAATCTGGCTCATTTTGAATCTGCCTGGCTTGCCATTCACTTCAAAACGTCAGTATCGCTCTTCCTTACGTAGGCCTCATCTAGCTTTGCTTCGACAATCCCAAACACAAGATCTGCAAAGGGTTTTCTTAATCTCTTATAGACCTGAATATATAACCATATATATTCACAGAACAAAATTACAACCGAACAAAATGATAAAATACCATACATCTTCACAGAACAAAATGACATTTATAAACAACCAACAGGAGAATATAAAAAGTTATATAATGTTATGCAATAGCATATAACATTACAATGTTTTATGTTATAACCTAATGTTATATATTTACATCCGGGGGTGTGGGGGCGGAGCCCCCACGGCACAAAGTGCCGTAGTTCGGGATGCGACTTTAGGAGCACTCCATCCCAGACAAGAAAATAGACATTGTCACTCCATTCAGGTCATATCACTCTACACAGGTCCGGATATTAACATTTTCTGGGAACTAAATCCAAGAGTAATAAAATTCGGCAGCTCTCTAACATGTTTTTGCAAGTAGAGGGAAATTTTGGTATTTGATTTTGTTCTGACAAGGATTCCTACCGCATGGCCTGGCAACATCTGATTGCAGCAAGAAGGTTTTTTGAGCAAATAACTAACTCGTGAAGATTAAGTGCATTATAAGCTCACCTTTGATATCCCACAAACATCAAGTTACTGCAACACAAATCAGGGTAAATTCTTCATTATCCAACAGGTCACACTGGCTTGATAAAAAAAAATACAAAAAAACAGGGCACACTGGTGTTAGGCTGTGGGCAACTGGTGGAATCACCCCAAACCATTTGGGATCTCCAACTGGAGCCGGCCGAAGGGGACAAGGGGCTATGCTTTTTAAGTTACTTTGGTTGATCGCATAAGACTCAGATTTCGTCTCGTCACACCAAAAAAAGTACGTAAATTAGGTTGGATGGTATGTCACAACCTTATCACAATCTACTTGTATGATGTAACTGAGATCCTTTTAGCATTTCAAGTCAAATCCGAAATGATAGACAGAGTCTTGTGAATGGAAAAACTGTAAGGAAACAAGAGTGACTATAGTTACTAAAGCAAACAAAAGATAAGAATGGGAACGAGAACTAAATACAGGACTAACAACATGAATCTTTGAATGTTACCAAGATCTTTTCGATTCAATGGATAAGATATTATATGACAAGGCCAATGCATAGATGTATGAGCTTCAAGAAGGACAGAACCATCTCCGACAGAATCATCTCCAGGAATGATCAATATTCACTTAAAAATCTACAATGGCATCCCAATACCATAATCAGAGGACATTTGTCAATCAAATTTGACCCATCATAAGCCTCTTTAAGGAGTACAGTAATCTTTGCACCTTTTTTAGTGATGTAAAAAAATACCATGATGCTTGATTAAGCAAAGCAACAATCTAGCAGGCAACCGATACTCCGAATGAAATGCTTCCAGTTGAGCAGATGTCAGCATCTTCTCCATAGTTAAACTTGGAGCTTGTGAAGCACTGCCACAATTGTCATCCTAACAGATCTGAGTATATAACCATATATGTTACCTAACAGCAGCTAACAAAAGTACAAAAAATAAAACTCTAACAAATCTAAACATATAACCATATATGTTTCCAACAGCAGCTAAACAAAAGTACAAAATACAAAACCCTATATATACCAATCATAGGGCAAATAGCTTAGATTTATAACCATATATACCAATCATAAAATTTCCCCATGCTATGTACAAAACTATCAATCACAGGGCAAATAACTTAGGTTTATAACCATATATACTCGCAATCAAAACCCTAAATTAACTTAGTCAAACCATTCATATAACCATATATACGAAGAGAAACATACCTAGTGTATCGATTACGACGTAGGATCTGACGAAGGCGATGGAGAAACGAAGGCGAAGAACGGCGACTAGCGCGACGTCGATGGCGTCCGACTGAAGCTAGGGCAAATCAAAGGCGACTTGTGCGACGGAGACGAATGTGGGTGAACGGGTGAGACCGTTGGAGATGATCGCGACTGAAGAAGGGCCGCCGACGACGAAGCCTGACGACGACGGATAACGGCAGACGAGGACGAAGAAGGCTGGGAAATCGTCTATGGTTTCTGCCAAATAATCTGGTTCGTCTGGAAAAGGAAGGGGGGGAAGGGTTTTGTAAGGGGAGACGAAGAAGGCCGACGAGTCTCGTTCTCGGACGAAGAACGCCGACGAGTCTCGTTCGTAATGGGAAATCGCCGAAGAATCTGGGTCATCTGGAAAATGGGGGGGGGGAAAGGGGGGAGGGGGGGGGGGGGGAGGAGTTTTGTAATGGGGAAGATTTTTTCGGATTAGGGTTTTTTTGAAATGGCTGAAAAAGGGGCTGAAAAAATGGGGCAAAACGTTTTAAAAAAAGCAGGGGTATATTAGACTAATCGGGGTTATTATATCCTTATTAATAGGTTAGTGGACTTAGGGGGTTATAGAATTTAGAAGTGGACTTATGGGGTTTGGAAAGTGGTATAGTGGACCTGGGAAAAATTCTCCCAAAAATAAACCCATCTGTCCACGACAAATTTATTTGGGGCCATCTGCCTTCCAATTTTCCAGAGAGATCATCAGGTAAGGCATCCAACAATCCAATTCAGCCACCAAACCATCTTAGTCGGTTTCTAATGTTTTGTGAACAAGCATGGCACTGCATGCACCAATACCTGCGGCACCGCCCCGCAACACAATCGAATGCAAGCAAAACTACCATGAACCAAAAACCTAGCACTAGATAAAAAATAAAAAAAAGAAGTGCTTAAATCGAAAGAATACTAAAAACAAGCCAGTCACAAACTTTGGAATGGTTAAATCCTACAGGGACAGGAACGGAATCCTATGTACCTTTTGTGGCTGATGAGGAGAGAAGAAATTAAGGACTCAATGAAACAGCAACTGACATACTAATATCTTACAAAAGAAAACTGAGTGCCCTGTATTAAAACCCTTGAAACTTCCTATGTAGAGAAAGAGTACACAACTGAAACATCTGGACTTGCACAATTTGCTGGAACCTGCATCTGGCAACAACAAAACATGTTCATATTGCAATCACTAATAAAGCACAGTAAACATTTGATCACACTAGCTAACAATTAGGGGTGGCAAATTGAACCCAAACCCATTAAGAAACCCAAACCCACCTATTAAAAAATAGACCCAACCCAACCCATTTATTAGTTGGGTTAGAATGGGTTCAAACCCATCTAACCCATTTATTATTGGGTCTTAATTGGGTCTCAATTGGGTCAACTTAAATGCCCAATGGATCATTAACATTACCCATCAAAAAATACATCAAACTTAGAGCAAACTTCTGATCCTAACAAAACTAAGTCCGTCCGTCACACAGTACACGCGTCCAACAACAGCTTTGGTGGCAACCCCTGAGCTATTCTGAATTTCCTATAAAATGGGCAGGCATCAGGTAGGACAAATACACATACTCTCTCTCTCTCCCCTCTCTCTCTCATCACTTTTTCCCTAAGAGGAATTCTTTTAGTTTTTTTTGTGTGTCTTTATTCAAAAAAAATCCGCATTTGTTAATTTTGCATCAAACTTTTGTGAAAGGGTTGTTCTGCTAAATAAGCCAAATGGCTTATTTTTTTGTCCTTATTCAAATTTTTTTCGTATTTTTAAGTTTTGCGTCAACTTTTTGGGGATTCTTGCATCTCCATGACAAGAGGAATCTAAAAAGTAAAAAATTTCGATCGAAACCTAATTTTTTTGAATAAAGACAAAAATAAGCCAATAAGTCAATTTTTTCGGCTTTATTAAAAAAAATTGGATTTTGATCAAAAAATTTTACTTTTTAGATTCCTCTCGTCATGGAGATGCAATAATCTCCAAAAAAATTGACACAAAACTAACAAATACGAAAAAAATTTAAATAAGGACAAAAATAAGCCACTTGGCTTATTTAGCTGAACGAGGATCAGAAAAGTAAAAAAATTTGATCGAAACTAATAAATTTTTTAAAGAAGACAAATAAGTGAAAAAGTTATATTATTGACTTATTTTTGTCTTTATTCAAAAAAGACAGATAAGTAAATATTTTTGTCTTAATTTTGCATCAAATGTTAAGTGTACAAAGGTAATTTGGTCATTTTAGTAGTAGAGGGATAGTAGGGTAATTTTAGTCATTCAAATTTATAGGGGTAATATAGTCATTTTAGTGTACATTGATATTTTAGTCATTTTAAATTTTAGTATATAATATGTAATTGGGCTAATGGGCGGGTCGGGTTTGCTTTTAAATAAATGGGTCAGGTTGGGTATGGGCAATTAGACTCATAATTAATGGGTCTAAATGGGTCAATGACCCATTAAAGACCCAACCCATTTGCAACTTGCCCATTTTGACCCAAACCCGCCCATTTGCCACCCCTACTAACAATCAAGGCTACTAACTTGAGAATCACATTACAGAAGGGGGAAGGAAACCCCCGAATAATTTTACCAACCTGCGAACCTACCCAGAACTAACTTTTTTTTTTTTTTGGGGGGGGGGGGGGTGGTTTTCTAAAATTAAGTACCCAGAACTAACTACATGCAAGTAAGTATAAACAAATTTGACATCACAGACATTCTCTAACCAGAGTTCCAAAACTTGCCAGATTTATAATCAATGCCATGCAGTGAAAGGATGGAAAAACACAACCTTAATTCTCAATAACACTTTCATAAATTTTTCCTCGTTTGAACTATAATTCTCTATGTAATTGCAAGGAACGAGGACGGCTTGAAATGGCATCTTTGGTGGTTATACGTGATAACTTGAGACCTAATTTAGTCATAAAAAGGGGTAGACACTTTGTTCTTCTTGGTTTTTCTCATGCAAGCTTTTCTTCAATAAAATCACTAGTAACCAAATGCTCCCCCCCTCCCCATCTTCATTCTGTGAAAAGGATTTGGGAGGAGGCCGTTTAATGTTTTTTTTTTTTTATAGCATTGCCGTGCTTGAGTCTCATGAGTAGTGACAATTTTCACATGAGGAGACCTAATTAATGCAATCTTTGTGTTCAATGGTTTATATTGTGTATGAGGAACTAGGAATGGTTGGATCATTTATTGTTGCATTTTCATTGTGTTGTGTTCAATTGTTTGTTATTTGTCTCTTTTTCCACTAGTTCCTGTTTCTAGGGATTCGAGGGTGGTGTGTGATATGTAGTTAGGAGCTTTATTTTCTTCTGTACTTGGGGGCAACATTGCCACTTTACGTGTAGTTAGAGGCAACATTGTCATCATTGTAAATGTGGAGCTAGCTAATTTTTAAGTTATGCTTTGGATCCAGAATGGATTTGAAAATCTGAAAGAGATTGAATGTTGTGGTCTTGTGGAGAATCTAGCCTGCCTACCTATCTCATCCGTTGGTTAATGCGGGCCAGCATCCTGCCCACGCGGGTCGAACCGTGACGCTTGGGGCCTGCTACGCTATGGTATAAGGAAATAGAGTTGCGCCTTTACCACTACCTGCGGGTTTTGGTAAGATGGTATGCGCTTGATCCTACATCATCCATTTTTACATTTCTTCAATTATTCACTAACATATAATTAAAAGTTTAACCAAGGAATTGATTATCGACCTTGCTCATGCAAAACCTTAAACATCAGAGTTGCCGTCTTTGTGCACACGTGTCTTGATGTTGTATTTCATGAGTATTAGGGTACAGAGGCGGGACAAAGAACAGTACTCTATGCTATGGCATGTTTGTTTGTAGGCTAAACGAGGTGATATTCCCCGTTCGGCTAAATAAGCCAATTGGTTTATTTTTTTGTTCTTATTCAATTTTTTTTCGTACTTGTTAATTTTTCGTCAATTTTTTGGGGATTATTGCATCGTCATGATGAGAGGAATCTCAAAAGTAAAAAATTATGATTGAAATCTAATTTTTTTTAATAAAGACGAAAAAATTAACTTATTGGCTTATTTTTGTCTTTATTCAAAAAAATTAGGTTTCGATAGTAATTTTTTACTTTTTAGATTTCTTTTGTCATGACGATGCAATAATCCCCAAAAAAATTGACGAAAAACTAGCAAATACGAAAAAAATTTGAATGAGGACAAAAAAAAAGCCAGTTGGCTTATTTAACCGAACAGGGTAGTTTTAAATTAGAAACTGGAATAACTTAAACCCCTGGGAGAGTGAGGGATTAGATCGGAATATATCCCATGATTTGACTCCGTCAACTTAAAATAATGCCTAATGTGTAGATAGTGCAGTGTTTCATTTTTTTATTTTATTGCAACCGCTTTTGGAAATTTCGGGTTCTCGATCCTCTGTAATTATATAGTTTTGCTACTCTTTTTCCATTTGACTCGTGCTTCACTAGTAGCTATGTTAGGTCAAGGAACCAAAGTTCCACTGATTTGATGGATTTATGTTTTTATTCATACAAAGAACATAATGCATGTCACAATGGAATTGAAATGCAGCTAGCCCTCATCCTTAGTGGATATTACTCATGCCCTTTGAACAGATTACTCATCCTTAGTGGAAATCAGAGCAATTGGCATATACCTAGCTATCTATATGAGGGAGAAAGATATTACTCATGCATGCCCTTTGAGTTCAATTGTGTTTAATATGATCGTTGCGAAGTCCATAGTATTCGTTAGAAGGACACAACTTACACTAACGAGCAAGGAATAGAGGATGATGAAGAATAAAGAATGACAGTTGATGAAAGTTACACTGACGAGCAAGGAATAGAGGATGATGAAGAATAAAGAATGACAGTTGATGAAAGTTAGTTTAAAAATGCCAAAAAGGCACCAGTTCATGGCCAGAAAATGGCAATGGCTGAAGCCACTGGGATTGTTCTAGACATCACTAAAAATTGTTGTTTTTTTATGTAGAGAGAAATATTGCAAGTAGCTCTCATCATAGTGGACATGCAATAAAAGCACCATTTGCCATTTGGGATGATAGATACTTGGACATCCGTAATGATTCCCACACAGATTTTTTTGAACATATCATGTACACACAGGAAAGCTCTTACCGATATCCGTTGGAGCTGATTTTTCACAAGAACCCTCCAAAAAATATTTTAAAAAATATGAGCGGTTCAGATCATTTTTGTGGGACCCGAAATGGGCCCCACAAAAATGTATGTGCATCATATGTGCACAAAAATTTGTGCTAGTAGCACGGTTGCATTGATATTCCATTACACCCATGATTATTTTTGTATGTCATATTGATGGTCCGAACATCTATTTGTGGATGTGTGATGTGCACAAGATGTCGTGCATCCAACAACTGCTCGAAACTCATCTCGGCAATGGACGACCGAGAGCCAACGGTGATGAACTCATCTCGAAACTCATCTCGGTTGCACGATCCGACGGCTCAGATCGTGCACACCATGCAAGTTGTGCACAAGCACAACAGCTCTCCCCCAATTCATCGTTCAAATGCCACTAAGAGAGCCTCCAAGGACCACTACCAGTGGTTTTTTAAGTCGATATAGTGGAGATTGGTGCATAGATTCTTCTCTTAGTGGTTGACTTGAAAGGTTGAATTAAAGTGTCTATATGTGTATATATAGCACAAGTGCTAATTGAGAGACTAATTAAGGAGGAAATAGGTCCGATGGCCAGTATTCCCATCACTATTGTCTCCATTGGCCATGTCTTGTATGCTTTTCTTGTTTCTCTTTCGATATTTCTGATCTCCTCCTCAAATAAGGTCTTTGCTGTTGGTGGTGGACAGACTTTTCATACAATTCAAGTTACCTCTCTCCTGCCATCTTCCGTTTGCAGCCCTTCTACCAAAGGTTAACATGCATGATTCTCTCTCTCTCTCTCTCTCTCTCTCTCTCATATATGTGTGTGTGCACGCGCCCATTCTTGGTGAAAATTTTTGGTCAAGTATTCGTCCCGACATGACAGTGTGGTAAAGTGCAAAAATTTGGACCGAAATTGAAAAAGTTCATAAAAAACGAACAAAATCACGGTAAAACTATCATTCTCAAATTTTTCCCCCCTTTAGTGAACCTTTTTTTTTTTTTGTTTTACTTTTTATAGGCCTTGTTTAGTAAATACACTTGGTTAATATATATAATTATTGGTGGATGTCAAACAAACGAATTCTTAATTGTGTAAGAAAACTTCTTTTCTTTCTTTTCTAGATCACAACAAAATCGGATCGCTGAAAGTTGTTCATAGACATGGACCATGCTCTCAACTCAACCAAGACCAAGCCAGTGTTCCAACTATGACTGAGATCCTCTCTCATGACCAATCCCGAGTCGAATCAATTCAACATCGACTCAGCTTCAGCAAGGCCCAAAATAGTTTCCGGGGGTCGCGAGCCACCCTCCCAGCCAAGTCTGGCAACTCAATCGGCTCGGGTAACTACATCGTAACAGTCGGACTCGGGACTCCTAAAAAGGACCTCTCTCTCATATTCGACACCGGTAGCGGCCTCACCTGGACTCAATGCGAGCCATGCGTAAAGTATTACTCGAGATTTAAGATTCTAGACTTCCATTTTAAATTTTTTGGGCAAACGACCAAAATCACCCCCAAAGTTTCTAAAAATTATTTCATGTCCCTCACCTTTGGAAAATTACAAAAGAAAAACTCCACTCTCGTAACTAATTAATCTCTTCTCGTGAAGCATATAGCCGCTAGAAAATTTGATGGAATTTGTCTGATTACATCAAATTCTACTTACAATGGACCAACTTACCTTTTTTTAGCTTTGTGAAGGCTATTTTCACCCCTCTGCATTTTGATCACAAGCCCCAAAAGGATAATGTGGTCCATCGTGTTAGAATTTGATAATGTCAGGCAGATTTTGTCGAATTTTCTAACGGTTACATCACGAAAATAGAATAATTTGTTTATAGACAGGGGTATTTTGTAATTTCCCATAGATGAGGGGCAATGTGTAATTTATAGAAACCTTGGGGTGATTTTATTAATTTACTCTGTTTACTCTTTTTGATACGTATATTTTGCAGGGCCCACTAGAATAATCATTTATTTTGTTTTATTTTGAATATTGGAGTAGGATTCAAGTTAAATAGCAACTTTTTAGTTTAAATTGAGTCTGTACTAATTTATGTATTTTCATGATAAATCCACACCAACGATTGACCAAACCAACGTAATTGGACCAACAATTGAGGGTGGAAAGTATAGGATTTTTGTGATTTTATTATAGTTTTTGACTATACCGTCACGTGGTACTCCGAATTATTTCACAACCAAACGTTCGTCTCGGATTCATTGTAAAATGGTCTGAAGTACCACGTAACGATACTTCCGAACTATATTGTATAATTTCAGCATTACTAATGTATGTATTTTCATGATAAATCCACACCAATAGGTGCTACCAACAACAAGAGCCCACCTTCAACCCTTCCTCGTCCAAATCATACAGAAACATAACTTGCGACTCACCACGGTGCTCCCAACTCGCCTCCGCCACCGGAGTCTCGCCGCGTTGCGCCACCACCACCTGCGTCTACGGCATCCAGTACGGCGACTCCTCCTTCTCGGTCGGCCTCCTCGGCTCCGAAAAACTGACGCTGACTCCCTCCGACGTCTTCCCTCGTTTTATCTTCGGCTGCGGCAAGAACAACCAAGGCCTCTTCCGCGGCGCGGCCGGACTACTAGGCCTCGACCGCGGCCCTTTCTCCACCGTCTCGCAAACCGCTTTCAAATACGGAAAGTACTTCTCCTATTGTCTCCCATCAGATTCGAGCTCAACTGGAACCCTAACGTTCGGGAAAGGAGGAACAAAGTCCACTTACTTGAAGTTTACTCCTTTACTGGTTAATCCAAAAGGGACAACGTTCTACTTTGTCGACATCGTCGGGATTGAAGTCGGCGGACAGAAGTTACCGATCTCCGAATCGGTGTTCAAGACTCCTGGGACGATTGTCGACTCCGGCACCGTCATCACCCGGCTTCAGCCGGGTGCATACGCCGCTCTCCGGACAAGTTTCCGGGAAGCGACCAAGGATTACAACAGAACCGAAGGTGTGTCGATTCTCGACACGTGCTACGATTTCACTGGCTACGATACGGTTAGGGTTCCGAAGATAAGCTTCTTGTTCGCCAGAAACATCGAGGTTCCCATTGACGCATCGGGGATACTCGTCTATGTCGGTTCATCGAGGTTTTGTCTTGCGTTCGCCGGTAACAGTGATGCCTCCGACGTGGGTATTTTTGGAAATGTGCAGCAACAGACTTTGGATGTGGTTTATGATGTTGCTGGTGGGAAGATAGGGTTTGGGACTGGAGGGTGTTCTTAATTATGTTAAAAGCTAACTTGAGAAAAGAAATGCCAGGCACAATTGTAAAGTCACATCTACTCTTATGTTCTCTCACAGGTGATGACGAGGACGAGGATATTTCACACCTGGTGATATGAATCTCGTATCCTCGTCGTCACCGATGAGAGCAAATAATATAAGAATGATGGTGTCTGGCATTACTCTATTAAATAAAAAGCTTGTGTACGTAGGTAAGAATAAGAATCAAATAAGGGTCAAGAGGTTGCTTGAATACCCTTTTGAGAAGCAGTATGTTAGAATATTGTATAAGAACATAGACTGAAAGAAGGGGATACAATGGGTTTTCCCTTTTGGTCCTTAATGTTTTGGTTGATGTTTTGCTTTCTTGGATGGCATTTGCTTTTGTGCCGGTAGTCCGTTTAATCTTTGTTTATCATCTTAAATGATTAGTAAATATCTTTTGCAGAGACAAAAAAGAAAGAAAAGAAAGTAGGGGATAGAATATTATTCTCACACATAACCCATATGCCATAACTGGAAACGGATTGGAAGAATTTTTTACACAAGCCATAATTGGAAATCGGACGGATCTAACCTATCTCAACTCTAAAACAATCGAGGCATTAGAAGAATTTAAATGGCAAAAGTACCTCCAAAACATATCCTATAAGCAAGGATGGAGCCAGCTGGAGGGTTAGTAGGGGTTGTTGCCCCCCTACAATTTTTAAAAACACTACTTTTACATTGGAAAAAAAATTATCATCAAAATTCGTTTCCTACGCAAAAATTCTGACTCCATCTTTGCCTATAAGTAATGGATTTTGCTAGTACTAGACACGTTGAGTAATTATTAGGTAGTCTCGGATGTCAAGTAATGATGCTCTGAGATGCTCCAACACCACATATTTATGTAAGGTCCATATACATACTTGGTCATAGACCACAGGAGTGACCAAAACACCACGTGCCCATGCTTCGGGAGCCATATATGTCCTATAGAGCCGTAGACGTCCCAAATTCATAAATCCTATTCGCGAAATACAAACACCTTCCTATAACCTATTGGTTGAACCCCACCAAACAACAGTTCAATATAAAGAGAAATGTGTCGTTGCTTCTGGTAGCAAGATTGAAAAGGCTCCTATTCCATAACTGTCCGTACACTAACGTGAGTTAATAAACGTCATTAAGGCCTTCAGTGCTTAACAGCATCAGTGGGTGCACTTAGGTGATAGGAGTAAGGAGATCAGGAATTCAATTTTTTATAAGGTGCTAATTTAATTCTTGTTCCTTTAATTTTGTTCCTCGTAATTGTAATAGGGTGGCTCATGTTTTAGCCAAATATGTCCCATCTCTGGAGACCCCTTTAGCTTGGCTTCAGGATTTTCCAAGCTGGGTTCATAGGGAAGCTAGCCTCCCTCGATGTTTCTTTGATGCAGCAATAAAAATAACCTATTACCGATTGAAAAAAAAAAAAAAAAAACTATACATACTATAACTTTCGCCGAGAAAAAAAAGAGAGGTAGTGATTGAATGTTGATTAATTTTCTACAAGGAAATGATGTCTCCATTATATACGGAGAGAAGTGTTGCAGCTAGCACTCATCATAATGGAGCTGCAGTAAAAAGGCACAATTTGGGATGATGTTTTGGCATTCTATTACACCCCATGACCTTGACTAGGAAGCTTCTCCTCTTATCTTATTAGTCCTAGGATACTAGGAAAAAGCTTATATTTACACTACTGCGTCTTATCATTAATTACCTGATTGCCTATTTGTGTATCAATCAATATCATGTGATTCAGATTTATTCTGGAGGTGGTCTCAATTCACCACATGCATTGAATGTGGGCCGGGCATGCACCATTTGGTCTCTTTATGTAATTGTTACTTTCCATTGTTTGGTTCCTTGTTTAATTTCAACCGGATAAAAAATTAATTGTATTCTTCAAATGATGTTGGACCCGGAGTGCCTTCATTTCTCCTACTCATTTTACAGCAACCAATTATGAGACCCTCCACGGAGTACCACCAGAGTTTTTCGAAGTGGGATAGTGGAGATTGGTCCCTAATTTGCCCATAAGAAATTAAGGATAATCTTTCTCTTAGTGCTTGACTTGAAAGGTTGAATCAAAGTCCATTATAAAATCCAGCATATACTCCGTAAATCGTAGTGCATGGTTTTACATAGTGGTATTGGGACACATAAGTCGTAATGATAACGTTCGAGGTGTAACGATATCGGAAGTAACGAATGATACATAACGAGAAGTTAGCGGCCGGTTGAATCGGTCGTAAATCTTTTAAAAAAAATTGACAGAAGAAAAATTTAAATGCCGCAACGGTAGCGGCTGTAAAGGCCATGATTCGATCTGTGAATCGTAAATGCACCATTACGTAACGGGAACCGGCCACTTTCCCCTCTCACCAATATACCGGGGTGTAACGGTATTGGCATCCTAAAAAACCGTTACGTATCGGTCGTTACGTTACTTTTCTCCCTCGTAATCTTATGTTTGACACCTCTCAAGCTTTATTAACTCTTATGGAGTTAGTCCATAACTTTAATTGGAATTCACGCAAGTGGGCGATGGGGTGGTCCCTCAAGATTAGTCGAATATCTGCGCAAACTGACCCGAGGCCACCTGAGTTATCAAAAAAAACCAGTATATATGTGTGTGTGTGGCAAGTGCTGTAATTGATAGAGAAACTAGGGAGGAAATAGGTTCGATGGCCACTCCCATTCATGGATCCATTAGCTTCCTCGTCTATGCTTTTTTGGTTTCTTTCTCCCTAACTATCTGCTCCCCAAATAAAGGATCTGCTTTGGGTGGTGGAGAGACTTTAAACACCAATTACGACTACCATGCTCTCTCTGTATATATAAGTGTGAAAAACTTTGTTATTCCTAGATCAAAGCAAGAGGGGATCACTGAAAGTTGTTCATCGACATGGACCATGCTCTCAAATAAATCAAGACCAAGCCAGTGCTCCAACAATGACCCAGATCCTCTCTCATGATCAATCCCGAGTCGCGTCAATTCAACGCCGACTTGGCTCGAAGAAGGCCCCAAACAGAACCCAGGGATCGCGAGCCACCCTCCCGGCCAATCCCGTTCATCGATTCGGCAAATTCTACGTGACGGTTGGACTTGGGACTCCCAAAAAGGATCTATCTCTCATCTTGGACACTGCTAGCAGTCTCACTTGGACTCAGTGTGAGCCATGCACAAAGTATATATTACTCGAGCTTTAAGATTCTAAACGTTCATGTAGCTCTCTTTCTGAACCGGGATATATGCTTTTAATTGCAACCATTAGTTTAAAACCGGGTGCAGCCTAGGGCTGGGCTAAAATCAGGCCAGGGCAGTGCTAGATTTTAATCGGCTCGGAAAGACTTCGGGCCACTGGGCCAAATTTACACACCTAATTGCTATATTGAAAATGCTCTTTCCGTCTCCATTCCTGATTTTCCTTCTGTGGCCGTTTTCATAATCGGATAAAAAATGCTAATCTATCATTTTAATCATTGTAACTTGTTTTAATGATTAATAAATTTTTTTTGCTGATTAAAAAAAAAATGCTACTCTATGGCAGTCAATTTTCTTAAACTTGTTTGTGCCGTCTAAACAATCTTATTTAGAACACTTAAACGGTGTTTTTAATTCAAGAACAATCTATAAACGATACAAATTTTTATTTATTTTTTGTTGGATACATAAATACCGTAAATGAACCAACAATTGAGGACAAAAGGTAAGATTCTTTTATGAGGCCCGGTAAGATTCACTTTCAACGGTCCAGATAGTTTCATATATAGTTTCATGAATCCAGTGTCATGGATCTTATCATTTTTGTTCTTTTACACTAGTTTTTCGACTGCTGGGCTATATCTAATGTAGAAAATAACATTTTGGACGATCCCGATTACAAACAAACTATTATCGGGAATAGATTTTTATTACCGGTAATAGTTTATACATATATCTTAACTATTGATTGTCGAAATGGACGACTGATATTGCACGGCCTGTGAATAAGTTATACCCATCTAAAATGAAATGTTTCTATTCTATATGATAAACTCATGCCAATATATAGGTGCTACAATCAGAGAGAGCCCATATTCAACCCGTCCGCGTCGAAATCATACAGAAACATAACTTGTGACGCACCGCAATGCTCCCAACTCACCTCCGCCACCGGAGTCTCAACCGATTGCTCCACCGCCACCTGCGCCTACGACATTCAAGACGGAGGAGATATCGAGGGCGACTCCTCCTCTGTTGGATTCCTCGGCTACGAAAAACTGACCATAACTCCCTCCAACGTTTTCCCCAATTTCATCTTCGGCTGCGGCAGAAACAACCAATACCCCTTCTACGATGCTGCCGGACTGCTCGGCCTCAGCCGCGACCCCTTATCCGCCGTCTCCCAAACCGCTTCGAAATACAGAAAGTACTTCTCCTACTGTCTTCCAACACCGATTAGCACCGGAACCCTAACTTTCGGAAAGGGGGGAACGACTTCCAAGAAAATCAAATTCACTCCGTCACCCGTCAATCCAAAAGCGCCGTCGTTTTACTTCGTCGACCTCATCGGGATTAAAGTCGGCGGACGTAGGATACCGGTCTCCGAATCAGTGTTCAAAACTCCCGGCACCATAATCGACACCGGCACCGTCATCACAAGACTTCCGTCCGCGGCTTACGCTGCTCTCCGTACAAGTTTTCTTGAAGCAACAGAGGGTAGCGGCTTCCGGTATGGAGGTTTTTCATTTTTAGACACGTGCTATAATTATAACGTGTACGATGCCGTGAAGATTCCTACGATAAGTTTCTTATTCGGCGGGAATATCGAGGTCCCGATCAGTGACGTGGGGATTCTCTACTTCCACACTTTGGATAAGGTTTGCCTTTCGTTCGCCGGAAACAGCGATGCCTCCGATGTGAGTATTTTGGGGAGTTTGCACCAGGAGACTTTGGATGTGGTTTATGATATTGCAGGTGAGAAGATAGGGTTTGGGACTGGAGGATGTTCCTAAATATGTTAAGCCAATCATGCTACAGACACTGCTTCTCAGCCAATCTCCAGAAGTTCCTCCCTCACAAGTAGTGAAGCCTACAGATGTGTGGAGCCCATTACTTGTGAGAGAGGAATATCTGTGAAGTGGCTGAGAGATGTGTTCCCAGCATTTCTGAAAACTACAAGAGTGAACGTGTCTAGTAGAATGTGAAATAAGATGGTCAGAAATAATCAGAGCAGTCTGTGGGTTTATGTGTGGTTTCTATATTAAGGTTTGGCAAGCAAATATGTACACATGTAATTCATGTTTGATGTGGAGCTTAATCATGCCAAGCTTAATACACCCCAAAGGAGTGGATCCCATTGTGAAAACTCCCTGGCAATCGGCGGGCCTGAACCTAACCTCAATGAGGTTAATCTTGATGGGAAAAATTTGGTTATGGCTGATTCTGAACCCTCGGAGCCTATTCTGGGTAATGGGGATGACGACATTATTGTTGATGACACAACTCCAACCTTGGATGATGTTGGTGTTGCAGAGTTTGACAATCTTTCAGAAGTGGGCTTTATAAATAATGAGGATGTAGTTGATTCTTTAGATGGTATCCGGCTATGTGTGGACCTCAATGCAGATGCAGAGGGGAAAGAGGTTAAGATTTCTAAGAAAGGAAAATGGAAGCAGAAGTCGATTGAACAAATCTTAGGCATTCCAAAAACCAAGAAGAAAGACGAAAAAAAGAAGCAAAGTTGTGTTCTATTTAGATCCGCTGTTGCAGCTGCTGCTTTACCAATTTCTTCTAAAGGGATCAGCAGGACTCACCTTGATGAGGCTCAGGCTATTTGGGAGGTAAACAAGATCATGGGCCTTAGTTGCATGGGCGATGAGAATGATGTTATTCGAAGAATTGCGATTATGGAAGCCGAAGATGAGGAACGAACAAAGGGTCATACTTCTCATCCGTTGATTGGCTCTTAGGTGTCTTTTTGGGTGTTGCTTGAATTATTAGGCTTTGGGTGGGGTGTTTCTTTTTTTGGATCTATGGATGTATCTCTTTAGGGTGTTCGTTTTGGGTCTTAGGCGTCAGGAGTCTATTTGGGATTGATGGTGCTCTGTCATTGTTGGTTTCTTGCCCACTTTTGGTTTGTCTTTCCCTCCCTTTGGGTCCTTCTCGGCATATGACTGCTGGAGTTTATTGTTTCCCCTTGTGGGTTTTTCTTTTTCTCCGGCTTGATGCTGCTTAGGGTCCTTTTAATCTTTGTAATTTGTTTTCAAAGATTAATAAATTTTTTCGCCTTTCAAAAAAAAAAAAAATTTCATGTTTGTGTTTGTAAGTTAAAATTAGTTGCGTGGTGGTGTTCATGAGGCAACTCAAGTCATGTTTGGTAGTTTGGATTTCCCATAACAAAGAAGGGAATAAAATATAACTACAAGATCCAATTCGTCGTATCGTGGTTGTCAGTACAATAGTTAAAGGATAATGCTATGGTGTCTCCGGTCATTTTGGGACAAAACATTTGCCAATACTTTTGACACTAAATCCTAACCATTGCTTTGGATGGCTAAGATTAAAAGTAAAAAGACCAAACTTTCTCTCTCTCCACTCCCTCCCTCACGCACCCCTCCCTCTCTCTCTCCCTCCCTCCTGTCAAGTGTCAACTGTAAATCCCAGATCCAAAAACAGGGGCACCCCAAACATGGACATAAATGAAAAACAAGCACAGTAATGGCGGAAAGTTTCAACAATTTATATAAGAAAATCCAAATGAAAATCTAGGCAAAACAAAAAAATGTATCTCACTTCTTCCACGACGATTAATTTTCACCAAACAAAACAAAAATGAACAATAAATACCAACAAGAGGATAGCATAGTTACATCAATTGAAAATAAAACACACCCATTTACAGATTTCGTTTGACACCTAAATTAAGTATGATGGTGTGCTGGAGTCGTCTGCTACCGTTGCCCGGAGCAGCCGAATCTGCATTTCTTTCCTGTTTTGTTTCTTTCAAAACGGGGAAGGTCGAGAGCAGGGGAGGGAGAGAGAGAGGTTCAACACATATAATGTCGCGGACAAGCTGCAATCGAGAGAGCCCATGGGTTGCATGTCTTCATCCGGTAATGCAATATCCCAAAAAATCTAGATCTTTTTACAAGTATATCTTATTTTTCCTTTTGATTTTGATGGATATTAGGGCGTAGTATCTAAATAATAGTGGGTGTAATTTTTGTGTACTTTGTCTATTTCTCTAATAAGATTTCTTGTGACATTATATGGGACATTATTCCTGGAGGTAATTTGGCAATGGGGTGTTGGTAAGAGAGAGAGAGAGAGAGAGAGAGAGAGAGAGAGAGAGAGAGAGGTACAACACGTGAGAAAGAGGGGGAGAGAGAGAAAGTCTTTTTACTTTTAATCCTAGCCATCCAAAACAATGGTTAGGATTTAGTGTCAAAAGTATTGGTAAATATTTTGTCCCTAGATCCATCCCCATATATATATATATACTAGTGCTAACCCGTGCCTACGGCACTACGCATCCCGGTTGGAAGGGGATGACAGTTGTGTGATTTAGGTGAAAACCATAGGCACTTAACCGGGAAGTGGGAGGATGCACTACAGCCTTTGGATCAAATGAATCTAAGCCGTTCCAACAATTTGTCCCCACACCCTTTTGTTTTATAATAGAGATACAGTCAGTCTCTTATGAGGACCACCTCATTTTAATAAAATACGGACCTCCCATTTTTCGATCGAATTTCGATGATCTAAGCCGCTCAATGTGTTCAAAATGTGATTTTAAGAGTACTTGAGAGAAATCAGCAACAAAAAAGATCGGGAAGGGCTTCATCCGAGCAGTTTTTGTTTATTTTTTTATCAAACGGTTCAAATAAAAACTGCTTGGATGAAGCTCTTCCCGATCTTTTTTTTTGCTGATTTCTTGCGAGTACCCTTAAAATCACGTTCTGAACACATTGAGTGGCTCGGATCATCGAAATTTGATCAGAAAATGAAAAAAATGAGAAGATCCGTATTTTAACTAAAATGAAAACTCCCTTATAGGAGACTATATATATTTTATTAAACATAACACGCTGACGTAGTGCCACCAATCTATTTATGTCTTGCCAATGAAGTGTGTTAGAGCATGTACACCAGTTTTTATGTAAAAATGCTAGTAAACAGTGCGATTTTTCATTTTACCTACTCATATTTCTTTCAACACCACATCAATACTATCTATTTTTCCTATCCTCTATTAGAATATCATTTCTTTCTTCATTCCTGAACCATTTCTTTCTTGGTTGCAGCTACTTGCAGGGAGAGAGAGAAAAATAAATAAATAAACAATGGGAACCGAATGAATAGTTCCACGGTAAAAGAAGCTCGGAACTGTTCACAAAGGAACTTTACCTTGTACTTTACCTATGCTGCTGCAGTTGAAAAGTTCCCACTTTAGTTAGGTAAAATAGATATATAGCTTGTTTACCGAATCTGGTAAACTTGCTCTTAGAGACTGAGTTACTGCCTACTCCGCCTCGGTACCAACCTTGTACAAACAGAGGGCCAAACATAAAATTGATCGATGCTACGTGAGCATGCCTCTCTGAAATCTTTTCTGTAACTATGAACACCCTCAAGTCCCAAACCCTATCTTCCCACCAGCAACATCATAAACCACATCCAAAGTCTGCTGCTGCCAATTCCCGAAAACTCCAAAGTCAGATGCATCGCTATTCCCAGCAAAAGCAAGACAATTTAGCTCTTTGCTGCCGGTTAGAATCCCGGGGAAGGCGATCGGGACCTCAACATCACCGCCGAACAGGAAGCTTATCGTCGGGACCTCCACCGTATCGCGATCACTGAAGTCGTAGCATGTGTCGAATGGTGGCCCACCCTGAGTCATCGTGTAGTTCATCATCAATTGCCGGAACCTCGTCCGGAGAGCATCATACGCCTCCGGCTGCAGATACGTAATGAAGGTGCCGGAGTCTATTATAGTGCCGGAAGAATTGAACACGAATTGAGAGATCGGTAGCAACTCTCCCGCGACTTTAATCCCCAAGACTTCGATGTAGTACAACCATGGGCTGTTTGAGTTGGTCAATAAGGGTGTGTAGTTTATACCTGCGGAGTTTGTAGTTCTGCCACCTTTTCCAAATACCAGAGTTCCGGATGAGGAAGATAATGTAGGAAGACAGTAGGAGAAGTAGCTTCCGTATTTCGAAGCGGTTTGCGCTACGAGGGAGGGGGGGCTGCGGCCAAGGCCGAGCAAGCCGGCTACGCTGCTGAAGCCGGTTTCGCCGCTGGAGGGGCCAGTGTTTTGTAGGCCGCAGCTGAAGGCGAAGCCGGGGATGACGTTGGAGGGGGTTAGCCGGTTAGGGTTTCGGTGGCGAAGAGTCCGATGGTGAAGAACCCGTCAGCGTAGATGACCTCGTACTCGCAGATGTTGGTGGCTCCGGTGCAGCCGTTGATGAGGAGTTGGGAGAACTGTGGTGCGGTGCAACTGAGGTTTTTGTAAGTTTGGGAGGCGGAGGGGTTGAAGATGGGTTCTTGCTGTTGGTAGCAACTGTTGGAGTGGAATTATAAGAAAATCAGCAAATTAGTTACGACTAATATTTGCAGCATTCGAAAAATATGTACGTATGTTGGAAGCAAGAACAAAGAAATGTGTAAAGATATGAATCCTGATCAAGTCCTCCAATACTCAAATTTGTATGTACAAGTTATTGATATGGTATTCATTACAAGTATAACAGAACCATAGCAAGGCATAACTTAGGCATAACTTGTTTGTTATGCCTTGGTTGGGTTTGGTTATACTTTGGTTGGTTTTTTGAATATTCCTTAGTTATGCCTTGTTTAGGTTTTGTTATGCTTGTATTGGATTTTGATTAAGCTTATAATGATTTTGTTATGCCAAAAATTACGGTGTCCCCAAAATGACCGGGGACACCATAGCATCATCCTTCAAATAAATATGATATCCAATAGTGCGTTTTTACTCTAAATTTTTTCTCTCTCTACAACCTTCCGCGTACAACAGAAGGTAAACCACCTAGGGTTTCGGTGGGGGAGGCGGCGCCTCCTCCCTCTCCACCCGTTCCCCTCCCCCGATCCTCCCTCACCAACACCACCCCGCCGCCATTGATCCCTCTCCTTCCCGACGCCGTTGCTCCCCTCTCGCTGTCGACGCAGCCCCCTTTCTCGCTGTTCTGCGTCGCCCCCTCTCTCCCTCGCATTGTCGATGCCGTCGTCCTCGTCCCCCTCTCGTTCCTATTTTGGTTCACCAGTGTGGCTCCGAAGTAAAAATTTCCCCAGTTGATCGGACCCCAGTTGTTCTCGTCGCCAGCAATTATCAGTATCGTTTGTGGGTTTAGTTGTTCGTCTGTTTTTCATCTTTAAAGTTTTTCACTGTTCCGATTAGGAACTTCCCGATCCAAGCGAGCTACGGGTCTGATGTAGGTGGCCATGCTGGTGCTTAATCTTTACTTGTGTACAGCTGGTTTAGGTTTTTGATTTTGACTCACCGATCTGAGTCGGCCGTCGTGAAAATGGGTATGATCTGACCAGCGGTTGGTCGTCTTTCTGGTTGTACGTACTCACCAGTGCCGGCTCTGAGTTTTTTGGGGCCGGATGCGAACTTTATATTTGAGGCCCATTATATAATACACACACAAAAAAAAAAAAGACTAGAAGAATTAAAAACAATGATAACACATAACTCAATAATCATTATATACTTTAATCCAAAATATATTACTTAAACATCACCCTTCTCGCATTTTTTGCAGCAAAAGTAGTAATTTATAAGCTATTATAATCAAGTTTCGACACCATATCTTTTTCAATGGATAACATAGCTAATCCATTTAACCTTCCTATACCTAAGGGTACAAAATATATAGGGGCCCACAAAATTCGTGAAAATTTGGGGGCCAGATGCGACCGCATCACTGGCGTATATCCAAAGCCGGCTCTGGTACTCACACACTTTCTTCATCACACACATGCACTAGTTTTTAGTTGACTGATCTGGACTGGCCGCTGTTACCTTCTTCTTTTTTAATGGCATCCGCCGTTACTTATGGGCGCGACCTGAACAGCGGTCTTGTAGTTTCGTGTCCGTTGTGTTGATTGTGGTTGGACGTCTCCGGGGTTGTTTGGGGCATGTTTCGTAGTTCGGCTTGACGTTTGCAGGTTGGCTTTTGTTTGTTGGCTGTTAGAGTGTTGTTTGGCGCATGGCCAAAGTTTCAGTTAGGCTTTGACGCTTGCGAGATTGGCATCGGTTTGTCGGTAGCATCTCGGGATTATTCGGCTTGGCAGTTTGGTTACTTGTTGTGGTTTGTAGGTGGTGGTTTTGGAACAGGAGTAGTTTTTAGATAAGTAGTGTTTTGTTGGGTGTGTGTAGAACAAATTTGTTATTACAGGTGAAAAGCTGTCACTAAAAATTTATAGCAACACATTTTTAGTGACAACCTTTTTTGTCACTGTCGCTCTTTTTTTTTTGTTTTTTGTTGTTGTAGTGGGAGTCACTTCGTTTGTATCGATCGGTTCTATATAGAAGCCTTGTCGAGAGTGAGACAACCGTGACAACTGCTTAACGTCATTCTGCATGCAATCTGCTAGCCGGATCAATTTATCGTTAAATGTATCCTTCATTTGATTTGGTTGTTTGGTTGTCTTTTTGTGTTCAATATGTCTTTGTTCCACTATATTACACACGGTAGCTAGGTTGTAATGTACTATTATCAATGCATTTGTAACATGTTCCCAAAAATAAAAATAAAAATAGCATGTATTAATTTGAATCGCTCATATTTTTGGAACAAATGTATATCAGTCCCCTTCTGTTGAAAGCGCCCTTAACTTGCTAAGTTAAGAAACTCTTGAGTTTGACATGGTTTCCGATCAAATTTTGATGATCCAAACTGTTCAATGTATTTAAAATGTAAATGCATTTTTATAAAAATCTGCTTGGATCAAGACTTTTTTGATTATATTTTTTGCCGATTTCTCGCCTTAAACCATAAAATCACATTTTAAACACATTGAACGGTTCAGATTATCAAAATTTGATTGAAAAAGGGGAAGTCCTTAACTTAACAAGTTAAGAGTGCCCTTAGTATAAGCTTGGTGTATATAATTGTAATCTAAATTAGAACCACAATAGGACTCGTCAATTCTTTTGGAAAATCTCGCCAAAAAGCCCCTCGCATTGGTCTATGTTAAATTAATAGTGGTAACTAAAAACTCGAATTCAATTTACATTTAAACAAACAAATTTAAATTAGTATCACAATCATTATTGCATAACAACCAAAAAGTCAAATAGAAGATGTATTTTAATTCTCGAGATTACCTTATGCATGGCTGGCAGTACTGAATCCAACTAACATCGCTGCCGGTGTTGATCATAAGGGTAAGGTCCTTTTTGGGGTTCCGAGTCCTATCGTGACAACATAAGTGCCAGTACTGCCGATTGATTGCCCGGGCTTGGCTGGTAGGGTGGCTTCGGAGTCCCCGAGACTGTTTAGGTCTGAGTTGACGCGGAGTCGATGTTGAAGTGAGTCGACTCGCGCCTGGTCTTGAGACATGATTTCAGCGAGTATTGGAGCACTGGTTTGGTCTTGGTTCATAGGAGAGCACGGTCTTGTTGATTCCACCGTGCATTGATCCAGTAATCTATACCGTTCATATTGTAGAGCTAGTTTGATTGGACATCGATTTTATACGCAAAATTCAATATATTTGATATATGTATCGATGTCCAATCAAGCTGATATTTTACATATGATCCGCTCGCCAAACCTACATGATAAACGATTCAGATTACTCTAACAAACACATGGTCGGACCGCAATGGTCACGCCGGAAACCAGGCAGATTTCCGCTGCCGCCGAAAAGAATTTAATCCTCCTCCACAGTCGCTTTTTAGCTATATCGGAACCCAAAGATAGCCAAAGTATTTATCGAATGAGACCTAAGTTCCCTAATGAACACCACGCAAATTTAGTTAATCGAAAGATCACAAAAGCATAGATTTTACACAAAACTGATTTTTTCAGTTTTACTATATTTCACTTAATATCTCATCAACATGCTTTGATAAGGGGATTAGTTTCCCTTTTAATTACCCTGATTTCCTTCTCGCTACCAAGAGATGAATCAAGTCTTATTTTCTTCATTAATTAGCTCACAGCTTATTTATGAAAGGAGATAAATTGCTTTGTAAAACATAGCACGCTGACGTAGTACTGTCAATTAACGATCTATTTATTTCTTGCCACGTGGGCTAGAGACTGAGTTGGGTAACCACTTAGCACTGCAAGCCCGGCCTCGATACCCGCACACAGATCGAGCCGAACAAGAATCAATCGATGACGCTACGAACACCCTCCAGTCCCGAACCCTAGCTTCCCACCAGCAACATCATAAACCACATCCAAAGTCTGCTGCTGCACATTCCCGAATATGCCCGCGTCGGAGGCATCCTCGTTTCCGGCAAACGCAAGACAAAACCTCGACGAACCAACGTAGCGGAGTATCCCCTCTAAGGCGATCGGAACCTCGATGTTTCCGGCGAACAAGAAGCTTATCTTCGGAACCTCCACCGTATCGCGACCGCTGAAGTCGTAGCACGTGTCGAACAGCGACACGCCCTGAGTCATTGTGTAGTTCATCATCAGTTGCCGGAACCTCGTCCGGAGGGCATCGTATGCCGCCGGCTGCAGCCGCGTAATGACGGTGCCGGAGTCTATTATAGTGCCGGAAGAGCTGAACACGGATTGAGAGATCGGTAGCAACTCTCCAGCGACTTTGATCCCCGTGACTTCGATGAAGTAAAACGACGGGCCGTTCGAGTGGGTCAACAAGGGTGTGTATTTTATACCAGCGGAGTTTGTGGTTCCACCATCTTTTCCAAAAACCAGAGTTCCTGATGAGGAAGATAATGTAGGAAGACAGTAGGAGAAGTAGCTTCCGTATTTTGAAGCGGTTTGCGCGACGAGGGAGGGAGGGCCACGGCCAAGGCCGAGCAAGCCAGCTGAGCCATTGAAATATTTGCTGGTGTTGTTTAGGCCGCAGCCGAAGGCAAAGCCGGAGAAGACGTCAGAGGGGGTTAGGGTTAGGGTTTCGGTGGCGTAGGGTCCGTTGGTCGAGGACCCATCCTCGTAGTCAACCTCGTAGACGCAGGCGTTGGTGGCTCTGTTGCAGCCGAGGTCTTGCGATTGGGAGCACTGTGGCGCGGTGCAGCTGATGGTTTTGTAGGTTTGGGAGGCAGAGTGGTTGAAGATGGGTTCTTTCTGTTTGTAGCAACTGTTGGAGTGGAATTATAAGAAAATCAGCAAATTAGTTAAGACTATATTTGCATGCAGCATTCCAAAAATATGTACGTTGGAAGCATGAACAAAGAAATGGGTAAAGATATGGAGAAACTTTTGGAGTACCAGGGCAGCGCATTTGGGCTGTCCAAAAATGCAACCGACGGTCCGGATACAAAGGTACTGAACAGATTTAAAAAGAAAAGGAAATGAAAATGAAAAGGCTGTTTCAATCCGGACCGTCAGCTGCTCGGCTTGAATGACTCAAATGCGCTGCACAGGATTTGCAATAATTTCTCAAAGATATGAATCAAGATCAAGGTGAATTTAGGAGCTCAAGTCCTCCATACTCAAATTTCTGTCTACCTCTGTTTTTACGTATTTTCGGCAGTTGGATCAAGTTAAAATTTTCATATTCTATAAAAGTTCCAATGATCCAATGGCCAAAAACGCACCAAAACATGGGTGTATCAAATTTTCGTACAGAGAATTTGAGTGGAATATTAAGACCAACTTAACTTATATTTTAAGTTTCTTGATTTAACAAAATAAAGAAACTTGGAATATTAATGTTCCCAAAAATGTGGGGCCAATGAAGGAGAATAGGCGGATAAATGGATACAAAAATATGAAAACGTTCGAGAGCCCCTTTTCCATTAGAGACTTGCCATGTATGACAAATATCTTCTCCATCATTTTCAAAGAAAAAGCATGTGAACATGGAGAAATTTTTGGGTGCCCAGCAGGCACCATGTGGTGTCTGAGCAGCGCATTCGGGTCATTTATTTCGGTTTTGAACGGATCGAATTTTGAGAGAGAAATAGGATAGAGAGTTGTGGGGTGAGAGGAGAGAGAGTATTTCAATCTGGTTCGTCCAACACATTTTTAGACAATCCGAATGGGCTGCTCGAGCACCACGTGGGCACGACCACGTGGTACCCATCCAGAACCCAAAAATTTCTCGTGAACATGAGTCACAGGACTCCTACGTTGTTAGTTTAATTAAAAAAAAACAAATACTACGTAGTACGTACTACCTACGTTCCACAATGACAGTCCCACTTTCTCTCTCTTATCTCTTTTCAAATAAAAAAATTAACTACTTCTGTGCATAATTTTTCAAATATTTTCGAACCGTATTAAAGATCTCAATTAGTACTTTAATTTGGTGCAAAAAAATTTAAAATATTATACACGGAAGTAATTGATTTTTTTATTTAAAAAATGACACAACTTTTCATACTAGACGCTCAATATAAAACGGAAGGTGTACTAAAAAGAACCACAATGGGTCACGTCAATTCTTTTGGAAAATCTCGCCAAAAAGTCTCTAGCATCGGTCTATGTTAAAACTAAAAGTGGCAATTAAAAAACTCGAATTCAATTTACATTTGAACAAACAAATAAAAGTAATAAAATTAGTCGATCAAAATCAATATTGTATAACAACCAAAAAAATCAAATTGAAGCTACTAATTTTAAATCTGGAGAGTACCTAATGCATGGTTGGCACTGAACCCAAGTGACGTCGCTGCCAGTGTCGAATATAAGGGTAAGGTCCTTTTTGGGGGTTCCGAGTCCTAACGTGACAACGTAATTGGGGCTGCCGATTGATTGCCCGGGCTTGGCCGGGAGAGTGGCTTTAGAGTCGTCGAGACTGTTGCGGTCCGATTTGACGCGGAGTCGATGCTGAAGTGAGTTGACTCGGGCCTGGTCATGAGACATGATTTCAGCGAGGGTTGGAGCACTGGTTCGGGCCTCATTCATATGAGAGCATGGGCCATGCCTGTGAACAACTTTTAGCGACTCCCTTTTGCTCTGATCTGGTGAATTACAATCTCACAAATAAGCATTCGAAAATTTAATGTGGTAATATAAATAAGATTATTGATTATTAATTAGTGCTTGTGAATTAGCACTGCAACGTGGTGCTCTACAGATTTATTGTTGTTGGGTTTCAATTTTGTTTGGGTGATCTTGTTTTGTGTTTGTTTCTGCATTCAACCTTCGGTTGGATTCCCCTCCCCTCCACCCGACTTGATATACCATTTGTCAAGTTTTTCAATAAAACCTTTTGCCTATAAAAAAAAAACGTGGTGCTCTAGGGAGCCTTTTCTGCAAAATATTGGTGTGGGCTCCATACCAAGCATATGGTCCCGGCACCAATATGTGATCAAGAAGGCTTCTTGAGCACCACGTGTCAGTATTCCATTAACTTTTCATTTTTAAGAGTTGATTAATTGTGTAGCTGCATCTAGGTTTTGAGCAGAGAATGAAACAGAGAAATGACAGATATTCAAACATAAGCCTGAAGAAAATTGAGAGAAATAGTTCAACCTAGCTGACAAAGAAGGAAATCAATAAAATTGCAGAAAGTTATAGGGCTAGAGAATTACCCTTTGTAGATTCTATGCAATATGGATTTGGATCCAGGGACTTCACATTTACAACATGGTAGGGCTTATCATGCTCTCGTTTCGCTCCGTAAACCGGTGCCCCCTTCAAGTACATTAATACAAATATGAGCAAACAAAAGAATGAAACATGGCTGTTGGCAGAAAATGGAACGGAGAGAGCCATAAGGAAGCCCCGGAAAACTAGTGCTCTAGAATGGCAGGTTATCTCATGAGTTAGAAATTAGGCTATTAAAGAGTCATATTTATAGCAATTAGCTTGTGCATTATCTCTTTACTTCATAAAATGAGAGTACCATACTCACTATGGCACCCAAGGTGGACATAGACTTGACTCGGAAAATTAAAATCAAAGACTAAAACGTCATTTTTAATCACATGCATGTAGGACCAGTTCAATTTTGTCTCTTAATTTCAATCCCTCTCATTGTGGGGTGGCTGGTGGTGAGCATTATCTTCGTGGAATGGACTTCGTAAAGTGAGGCCGAATTCTATTTTAACCTTAATTTCCCAGACTTTGACACCAAAACAGGGCAAATTGTACTTTTGTGCCCTTCCGGAAGGGCTAGGTGAACCATCCATCCTAACCTGTGGCTCAGAGGAAGTAGATCAGGCTAATCGAAACCCCACAGTGCTTTAAAGTTTAGTTAAACTTTACTTTATCCCAGACCTGTGGAGAATAAAAAGGAATATAATTTGGAAAATTAAACTATAGCTTGAGTCTTCTGTTTTTGTTTTTCTATTGAGTTTGGATCAAATCCATTAAATCATCAATCTTAACTACTACTGTAACAAATCTTCTCATAAACAGATAAAAAAATAGAAGAAAGCGAGAGAAGAGTTTCACTCTGAGGGAGGAGACCTTTGATTGGATCTCATAGAGGAAAATCAAACATATATATTCTTCACAATAGAACACTTTTATTACTCCAATATTCAACTTTTCTTCTAATTGACTCACGAAACATATATATACAACGATAACTTTACACTAAGCCACTCCCTATAAGTCTGAAACTTATTTCGAGATTTTTTACTTTTCGTAGCTCTTTGTTTAGCTTTTCGTCGTAATTTTTGAGGTTAATCGTTCGTGTCGCCATCTTTTGTTTGTTATTTATCTTGTTCTTCCTTTCTCTTCTTAATAAAATCTTCTTCTTTGCCGTTAAAAAAAAAAAAAATTACATTCGGCTCGACAAGATGAATCGGAAAAGTATAAAAACATGGACAGATGAACGAATCGAAAAAGTTTTTTTTTTTTTGGTTCATGAAATTTCGTTCCAAACGAGCATGACAAATAAGTGAAAATTGATTACATGAGCAAATTAGTGGCATTTTTGCAACAAAAAATGAAAGAAGAGTGATCTTTTAAGTGATTGTTCTGAATTCTTGCACTGGTATATGTAACTACAACCTTTTATCGTATTGATCAATTACTATAATTTCGCTTCTTTGAGTTGCCTTCGCTTTTCCATAATATTATTGGGGCAGAAAAATGCATAAATTCCCACTTCCTTAAATTTGTCTTGGACCCAAAAATACCAAAGCCGACCTTGGGAGGAGACCCGCTACTGGCGTAATTACCTTCCCTTAGATGCGATTATAGAGACTCTAAGCCTACACCGGATCTTTAAAGGTATTAATCACTCACAAATTTCTACTCTCGTTAATCATGTGGAAAAGAGATCGAGCTAGTCAAGTCCTCTAGATACGTACATTTAAACTGAGGTCCACATTGCATGACTCCTCTCGGTCTTTCGTCGCCGTGTGTGGAAAACTTGTTCTCAGGCTCTTGTCCTGGACAAAATTTACGCAAAATTTTCTCCCGATAATCACGAAGCTGCAATATGAAAACAAAAAGTAACGGACTCTGCTCAAAATCGAACTTGGGGAGCGATCCTGGTCCGCTCCGTTCTTGTTTTAATGAGTGGAAACGTTAGTTTTGTAAAGCTCGTCAAGTAGAAGTGTATTAAAAATCTGCTCGATCGGATATCATTAAGAAACATTTTTATGTTAAAAAGAATGGATCCGAAATACTGGATCAAACCCACTAGAACTGATCCAAACATTTTTATCCTAAAAAGAATGGATCCAAAACACTGGATCTAACCCACCAGAACCCATTATTGCCAAGTTATAAGTGTACCGATCATGTACTTAATGATATTCGATCGATCGAGCTGATTTTTGGCACTCGTCTTCTACTCAACAAGCTCTACGAAGTGAACGTTTCCGCTCATCAAAACAAGATCGGAGCAGACTGGGATCGCCCGACACACCACGGACAGCACCAACCCCCAGTTCCTCAAGATCAAATGTGAGATTCGTCTATTTGTAAGACAAATGTGATTTAGCTACGTAAAAAATCGATGAAAAGTTGTATTACCTTTTTGGCGGTGTGGTGTGACAGAGCAATACTCCAACAGAGGTTACGGTTATCATACCTGCACTTCCATTTAAAGTTTTTTTTTTTTTTTTTAAAAAAAGGAGATTTTGGAGCCGCCTTTGTCCACATTACACGACTTCTCACGGTCTTCGGTTGGCCTATATGTATAGACTTTTGCTCTGTGGGGAAAAAACAAGCACCAGACGCCCTGATGGGGACTTCCTGAATGGATCTTAGAAATTGAAAAGCAACTCCTCCTTCTTCACTCAAAAGCCCTTGGTGTGGGGAAATTATTGAGTGGTCAATTGGATCGAAATTATCCATGAAACACACACAATTATATACACGAATAAAAATCAAGCCAAAAAAAGCGGAAGAAAGCATGACTTAGATATATGTGATTCTTTAATCGGTTAAATTCACGAGTAACACTAGTTTTTTCACTATGTATTGAATGGATTAGAGAACACAAAGTGTTGACGGTAGCGTTTTACATTATCAATACCTTGCTACTATTGTTTAGGTTTCGTTTGTTTTGCTCCTGAGCTCCCACCTTGGGTGTTGCCTCCTGAACCCCTGCCATCAAAAAAAATAAAAATATAGGTTATGTTTGGTTCGATTAATTATAAATATTAAAAAAAGTCAATATTTGGGCGAAATTTTTTTGCTAAAATTATCGAATTCAAAAAAAAAATGTCCGATAGCAAGTTGATCGGTTAATTCAATAAGAAATGGAAATTAGTACTCAATTTTGTTGGTACCATCCAACTGAATCGAATTCAATTGTTTACTTATTCAATTATTCAATAAAATAAGTGAATTTGAAAATTATTCAACCAACCCGTTTTCAAAATATCAATCAAGTGAATGAATAAGAATCTTGAGAAAGTCTTTCATTTTTCTATTATTATAGAATAGATAATCCCATCCATATTAATTGGATTTGGAATGGAATTGACAATGAAATGAAATTGGAATAGAATTGGTGGAAATAAGATTGGAATATTATTTTCATTCCCAAGTTTGACTGTGCTTAGGAATAATCATTCTCATCCGCAATGGAATGGTGTGACAATAATAATTTTTGTAGTGGCAGTAGTAATTTTTGGAGTGACAGTAGTATTTTTTGGTGTGGTAATAGTAATTTTCGGAGTGGCAATAATAAATCTTGGAGTGACACTAATAATTTTGTGTGGGGCTCCGATGAATTTGGTTCACTCCTTCCTTGACCATGGTTTGATTGAGAGTGGTCCCTGGCTTCCACCTAGCCTGCACAAGGAAGCACGACTAAAAGACCACACCGGAGGATTTCCGGAATGGTCCTCCGGTGCAAGGATGAGTACAGTTGCTCAGAGATGAAAGCCAAGAACTAAGGTTTTAGAATATATGAGAATGTACCATCCATCCCCCCACTAGAGTTGGCATAAAGGGGTATTTATAGGGCTTCCCTTAGCTTGGCCTACAAGATTGTACATGTGCTTGTCACGCGTCGGTTGATATCACCCTTGCGTCACGCTAGGGTTTTGTAACCGTTTACGGGGTGAGCGGGCACCTTCACGTGCCCTCATCCTTATCCATGCATGTAACCGTTCGGATGACGTCAAAGTCGTCATCATGGTTATGGTTACCGCCTCCACGTGGGTGAGCTGGCGGCATGGTCCTTACGTCCGTTCTAGGCCGAACATAGGGTCCGACCGTCAAAGGGTCGGCATGCTCAACAGATGATTCCTTCTGACTTCCGGGGAGGCTCCGCGGAGCGTCTGGACAAGCCGAGCCGAACCATCTACCAGGTTTGGACAGCACGGTCTGCTCGCGGGAGACTCGATATTTGCTCGGCATGAGCCCGAGCCGTTATTTCGGCCTGCTACAACAACCCCTCAATTCCTGCCGACGCTCCTGTGTGGTAGGGATTGATACTGAGAAAGGCCGAGCTTCAACCTTTGGCCGAACCTGAGATCCGAGGAAGCGGATGTAGCTTGGCAGAGCTTCCTCAAAGGCTGCAACTGCCAGAGATGACACCCAATGGGTGAACGATAGGTGTCGATCATTACGTCGAGGTGTCAGGTGAAAGGACGTTTGGCAAAGGAAAAGACGGTTGGCATGCGCGAAGCTCTGAGCGGCTTTCCTGATGCTACCACATGTCGCATGCTGGTTGGCTAGCAGTTCGGCGGTGAGACGAAGAGGCGCACTACAACAAAATTCGGTTTTGGCGACGCACAATAGTATGTTGGCAAAGGCTTATTTGCGTCGGCAAAGAGTTTTGCCCTATTTTTTTTAATCATAATTCAAATAATGTTAGTTAGTTTAATTATAATAGTTAGTAAATAGCTTCTATGTTAGTTTTATTTTATTTTTATGTTAATTACATATACCGGTGATTATCACAAATCTTAACAAGTTATAAAATGTAATATATAATATATATGTATGCACGTGTACCATGTTTGCATGGGATACTTCCAAGTTACACAAAACATGGGATTTCTTTTCCTCCCCTCTCCCTTATCTTAACCAACTCTCTCTCTCTCTCTCTCTGCCGAACCACCACCCCCCCCTACTCCATTTTTCTCGCCCACTACTCCTCCCCTTCACCCCACTCTCCTCTCCATTATAAACACCTCCCTCCCAATCCAAAAAACTCTAACATTTACATGCTTCACACTACAACGGAAATTCAGAAGCAAGGAAAGGAAAAAGAGGGAATCCGATCGAGTTCCAGCAGTTGAGGTCTGGAGGAAGAATACGAAGTGGGTTTCGGTTCTACACTCACCCGAACCCAAGTCCGCGACACACCAACTCTAGCACGACCCCGAGCACCTCTGAACCAATTCGCAATTATCCGAAGTCAGCCTCGGTGTCCTGTTGCTCCGTCGTCTTCTCCGATTCTTTCGTAGCCGTCCGAAACCGTCCAAACCAGTTAACCATTTTTTCGACCGAAACCAAGGTAGATTAATCGCTTCCCTACTTTCTCCTAAGTATATGAAATCCTTAGATGTTCGTTTTGATGGATTATAGTGTCTGGAAACGAACTCATGCATCGAAAACCATGAATCTAATTTTTTTCCTCTGTTTTTCGAAAGTTACAGTAGCTTGGACGTTGAGTTCTTAAAATTTCAGGCTAGAATTACAGTTTGCACCATGTGTTTACTATAGTATTAAATTCGACCCTTGCATGTTATTACCTGGTAGATTTGAACCCATTTGGTGCTTTTATCTCATTTCCATACTACACGACCAACTTTTATTCTCAGAAGTGTGGAATGCCTACTATGATCATTGTGCTTTTAGTTGAAATGGATTTTATCCTAATATTGTGAACATGTGTAAATAAAATAAAGTAAAGTTAATAATGTCATTTTAAGAACTAATAAATTTCCTTAAGAAAATTTAGGAATCCTAATTAAAACCTAAGGCTACTGTGTTCCGGTTATACAAGAATAGAATATCTCTAGTTAAAACCCAACTGTACATCTAACGCCAAATATTTCTATAGTTCAATTCTCTAAATCGACGAATGTCCAATGAACTTACTTGTTAATAAAATTTAAATAATTAAAAGGGCACCGGCCCAGTCATAAAATACTATGTGTTTTATTTACTCGTACATTATCAATTGCTATGCCCGCTTTCGCATTGAAATATATACTGTTTATTGATTATGTTGTTATGGAGTTGTTATTGATTGTATCATGTTGTACGTGCTAGAATGGACTTAGGCTCACCTGGGTGGTTACGAGTAGTGACTCACGTAGACGATGTTAAGTAAATGGAAATTGGTAAAGTGTTGGAAGTGTGATTGTGTGGATTGTAATTTGAGCCATGGCGATGGCAAGGGTAACCAATGGGGCCCTGTGTTGAAATGGGTAACCAATGGGGCCCAGTGTTGAGAGATGTTGTGACGCTAATGTATAATGCGTCATGGGAAAATTCGCTTCTTTTGTTCGAGAGGGAATAGGTCCCATGAGACGGTTATAGTTAGTGGTAGGTGATGTCCGACCCTAATGTACGATGCGTCATGGGATGACTCGATCCTCCTGTTATGGTCTTAAGTGAGAACATACTCGGTACATAACTTAGGTGCGCTCACCTAGGACCCTGGTGCAGGACAAGCAAGAGGAAGGGTGGACCCATGAGACGGTTGTAGTTAGTGGATGTGGGAGGAAAGGATCTCGTGGAGAGTATCCTTAGATTTCATGTAAGTTAATGGATAGTAAAGAAAATGATGATGTGTTATTATTCTGTACTTTCTGTGAATTACCAATTCTTATATTGTTGAACTGCTAACTGTAGAGTAAGGGGTTAGTAGGGTTGGGATTATCTACTGAGTTTCAAAACTCATCATAGTGCCCTTGGGCTGGCGTTTCATGCCAGGTAATCAAGAAACAAAAGAACAGAATCCTCCTCAAGATGATCAGTACCAGGGTGAGGACCTCCCAGCTGAGGAAGGAGAGTTTGTCGAGCCTTGGATGCCTTACCCTTAGAAGCTCTGTTAGTTTAAAATATTGTTATTTGAATTTTCCAAAAGTGTTATCACATTTGTCAAACTCTGTTTTATTTCGTTGGGTTGTAAGACAATTAAATAGTTTTGAATTTGGTATTTGAGATTTCCGCTGCTAAACTCTGTTTAATAAAATTTATTTCTTAAATCAGTTTTATGAACTATTAAATCAATTAAAAATGATTTAATTAACGTGTCCGAAAATCGGGGCGTTACAGGTCGGGTCGGGTCCGACCCCATGGGTAAAGAATGCACCAACCCGGACCCCAAACCGAAAATTGATTTTTAATAGAAACTAAACCCGCACCCGTCCAAACTACATGTTTGACCCCGCCCGAAACCCTTCGGGTCGGGTCGGGTTGGTCCGATAGACCCAAAAATTTACAAGAATGATTAGCACGTACAAAACCTTGGTTCAGAAATAAATAAATTCAATGTATATCTTTTAAAGGTAGTGGTCAGCTATTTTTTTAAATGATCGATCTAAACCTTTGGGATTTAACGTCTTATCAATTATATCATTCTCGCCAAGATTGGTCATAATCAAATGTCAGCAACTATATGATCATAACACATTTGGTGGTTCCTGAGGCATTAAAGTCCTACAGTGTACAAGTTGAGGGCCTTTTGAACTATTTTTTTAAATCGGAACCGTCTATCTTATAAATAAGAAGGATTAAACCATTTCTGCCAAGAATGAAGTAAATCTCTTATCATTACATACTTGATCGGATGTAAAATATCATTCTAATAATGAATCTGCATCCCTATGAAGGGGCTTTCATAACCCGATAGACCTAAAAATTTACGAGAATGATTAAAATACTAACCACAACAAAATGAACGATATCAATCGTCGTGATTGTGCTGCAGCCATCTGGCTACTGTACATTAGACTATAGCATAAGACATTGGTTTAGAAATAAGTAAATTGAATGTATAGATTCTAATGGTACGTAGTTGCTGGCTCATTTTTTCGAATGATCAATCTACACCATTAGGATTTAACGTCTTATCAATTATATCATTCTCGTCAAAATCGGTGATAACTGATCTCGGAAACTACATGATCGTAACATATTCGGTAGTTCCAGAGGCATTAAAATCCTATAGTGCATAACTCGAGGGCCACTTCAACTATTTTTTAAAATCGGAACCGTCAATCTTTTACATAAGAGGGATCAAATCCTTCCTATCAAAAATGAAGTAAATCTCTTATCGTTACTTATTTGATCGAACATAATATATCATTCTAATAATGAATTTTCGTACCGATGAAAAACTTCATACCCAACGGCGACGCACTTCGCGTCGCCAATTGCGAAGATTGTTGGCGCTAAATATCCTGCCAAAAAATTTGCCCTTTGGCGACGCTATTTTGTGTCGCCGAATGTGAAGACTGTTGGCGATATCAAAGTGTGTCGCCAATACATATCCAACGGCGACACACCTCGCGTCGCCGAATGTGAAGACTTTTGGCGACATCAAAATGTGTCGCCAATACATATCCAACGGCGACACATTTTTGTTGTGTCGCCGAATGTGAAAATTATTGGCGACATCAAAGTGTATCGCCAATACATACCCAACGGCGACGTATTTTTGGGTGTGTCGCCAATTCTTGTCGCCAAAAGTCAGATTTGTTATAGTGGCGGAAAATTCGAACCATTTCTCCTCCCTCTATAAATATCAAGACGCGAGGAGAGAGAGGGCTGCTCGTGACTCTCTCTCTAGAATCCAGAGCTTCTCTCACTAAAACTCCCCCATTCCAGCCTTCAATCCTCACCTAAATCTCGAATCCAGCAGAAATCTTCAGGTATGTGATCGATCGTCATTGCTCTTTCTTTTGTACCAATTTTTATTATGTTTTTTGCATTTCTTTGCTATTTTTGGGAGTTTTTGTTCTATATGAACAGTGATGTTCATCCCTATCTTCAAACTATTCTTCTGAGCCCCTATGATCGCAAGGGTTGGCTTTGGCCAAACGTCCTCAAACCTTCACGCGATTACCGAGCGTGACACTTTAGACTTTAGGTGATCGAGCTGAATGCCGAGCCCCTGACCATGGTGAGCCAAATAGGATAGGCCGAATCTTTTCGAGTCATCTCTTTTCTTTTTCCAACGCCGAGCCTTCATACTTTGCTTTTCCCTTTGTTTTTGTTAGGTCTGCCTCACCCTAATTGGGAAAAGGGATATTAATTAAGTTACAGATCCCAACTTTCATACAAGTGAAGGCGGCATTAGAGGAATTTAAGTAGCACAAGTGAGTTCTTGATTCAATGCTCTTGGGTCACCGCCACATAGTGCCCCAATGCCCTTCAACATACAATTGCGAACTCCACAAGAACGTGTAGCATTAAAGGCATTGAGATATCACGTTGCAATGCCCCGAAACTACCTAGTAATTTTCCAGCAGCACGGTATGACGAAAGAGTAAAATCTCATCACTTTTAGTAGCATGATTCAGCAGCAGGGCATATAGTGAAATTTTTCCTCTTTTCTAGTAGCAAGATTGCAACCTATGATACCCTACTAGTCTACTAGTAGTACTATATTTGAACAGGATTTGTTATACCATAGGTGCTGAAACACAGAGGCAATTAGATCTTCTAACCGGTATTAGAATCAGCTAAGATCATCTCTTACGAACGTCTTCCTAGCCTCATCATCATAAGAGTCTCCACTCTCGCGGAAACGAGGAATCTTCTCCTGTTCCATCAAAGCAATTTGTAATTATGTCAATTGAAAATATATCCCTAAAACTAGCTGGCTCGGGACACCCTGCCTTATAGATATAAAATAATCAAACTTAGTGATCAATTGCTTTGCTAATTTATATCCCAAAAACCGCTCTTGAAATACAAAGCCACCAATCTGTTTTCTATTTTTGTTGGGAAAATGACGGCTCATGACGTGTTTTGATAATTAATACCCGCCAAGGATATGTTAAGAACATTTGTTAATGCTGAAAATGTTCTTGGCGGGTATTAATTATCAAAACACGTCATTGACCGCCATTTTCCCATTTTTGTTTCTCCTCATAATTCCAACCTCTATGGAGATTAGAGCACATGATGTCCACTTGTTAACTCATCAAATGAGTTGGGCTACTGACTTGTTTTTTGGGCCATATAACATTTCATTAAAATGTGAAGAAATAATTTAGTGGGCCAAAAGAGGGTTCTGACTTTGTTTCGACCAAAAACATGATCCAATATAAAAACTTGTTCTGGGCCAAGAGCTACATTTAGGAAAAAGGAATTCACGTGGTCCCAAAAACAGAAAATTACCTCTAAGTACAGAAAAGTGACACTTAATTCCCATTAAGGAGAGATGAAATATTTAATTACCACTAAGTCCACTTTTACAAAAATACATTTAACATTAATGGAAGTGTCACCTTAGGGTTTTAGGGTATGCTAGGGTATAATGGTACCCTAATGGGTACCCTAGTACCCTTGGGTACCCTAAAATCTTAGGATACCCTAGGATTTTAGAGTTTTAGGGTACCCTAGGGTTTTAGGGCACTTTAAGATTTTAGGTTTTAGGATACCCTAGGGTTTAAGGTACCCTAGGGTTTAGGTTTAGGCGCTTTTATAGAGCCCTAGGGTTTAGGTTTAGGCACTTTCATAGGAGTTTTAGGGTGCACTTTCCTATTATTGGGTTTTAGCGGTTTAGGCACTTTCATTGGGTACCCTAGAATTTTAGGCACTTTTATAGGGTACCCTAAGGTTTAGGCACTTTCATAGGGTGCCCTTGGGGTTAGGCACTTTCAATATTTAGGGTTTTAGGCACTTTCATAGGGTTTTAGTGTTTCATTAATTAGAGAAGACTTGGTGGGAATTACTTTCTATTTTCTGGACCTAGAGGTAAATTGCCCTCCCAAAAATCCGTTTATAATAAAGGGGTTCTTTATTGGTCATGGTTGAAACAAGAATGGGCTAGGAGACTTTTCATATAAAAAATGTTTGTATACATATGTTGTTTTAGCCAAAAATGAAATATTATTGATCACAGTGAACACTTGGTTCATTTCAATGAGATTTTAACAAGGCAATTTACTTTTAATATTGTTTTGAAGAAGTCAATTATGTCATAAATATAATCAAAACCATTTACTTCTAACGGTTTTAGTGTCTTTTACTAATTGTTTTAAAAATGTTGATCACCTGTTTTGGTGAAAAATCGAACCGAACCGGTACCTGTTGTTTTGGTTATGGTTTAGATAAAATGAAAACCGCCGGTTTTGGTTATGGTTTTAGATTTATGATAGAAGAAATTGGTAATGAGAAGAGGTTGGGATTGGACTACGAATACCAAGTCCCAAGGGGTATTGCTAATACCCCCTATGGGCCGGATTGTTCATCTCATGGGACTACCAATCCGGACCAATTTTGGAAACCAAATAAAGTATTACTAATACCATCACCTTAGCAATCCAATCCCAACCTCCAATCCGTTTATCAAACGGGGTCTAAAAGTGGAGATTTCGAGTTCAATAAATCCATCCTGGAGTCTGGATAGTATAAGATAAGAAGTCTTTCCAAATTTTTAACTTCTATTCAATGATATTATTACTGGGGTGTAAATTTTGTTTGGCGACGACAAAAACTAGGCGGTTTCCGCCACGATCATTGTGGGTTCCACTGTGTATTAATCCGGTGATCTGAAACGTTCATATTGTAGAGTTCGCTAAGTAAATCATCAATGCAAAAAATTAGTTTGATTGGACATCGATTTTATACAACAAAATTCAATATAGTTGATATACATATCAATATCCAATCAAACTGATTTTTTTTGCATATGATCCACTCACCTAGCCTACATGATGAGTGATTTAGATTACTGTAACAAACACACGGTCGGACCCACAATGGTTCTGCCGGAAACCACGCGGTTTCCGCTGCCGCCGAAAAGAATTTAATCCTCCTCCACCATCGCTTTTTATCGAATATGATCCCTAATGAACACCGCGCAAATTTAGTTAATCAAAAGACAAAAGCATAGATTTAGCACATAGACACAAAACTGATTTTTTCAGTCTTACTATTTCACAATAATATCTCATCAACATGCTTTGATAAGGGGATTTAATTTCCCTTTTAGTTACCCTGATTTCCTTCTTGCTACGTACCAAGAGCTTAATCAAGTCTTATTTTCTTGATTAATTAGCTCACAGCTTATTTATGAATGATAAATTGTTTTATGAAACATAGCACGCAGACTTATTGTCGACGATCTAGTTTATATCTTGCCAGCTCGGCCTCGATACCCGCACACAGATCGAGCCTAACATGAATCGATCGATGACACTACGAACACCCTCCAGTCCCAAACCCTAGCTTCCCACCAGCAATATCATAAACCACATCCAAAGTCTGCTGCTGCAAATTCCCGAATATCCCCAGAGGCATCACTGTTTCCGGCGAATGCAAGACAAGCCAACTCCTGTCTGCCGATTAGTATCCCGGGCGAAGGGATCGGAACCTCAACATTGCCGCCAAATGCGAAGCTTATCGTCGGGACCTCCACCATATTGCGACCGCTGAAGTCGTAGCACGTGTCGAACGGCGACACGCCCTGAGTCATCGTGTAGTTCATCATCAATTGCCGGAACCTCGTCCGGAGCGCATCGTACGCCTCCGGCTGCAGCCGCATAATGACGGTGCCGGAGTCTATTATAGTGCCGGCAGAACTGAACACGGATTGAGAGATCGGTAGCAACTCTCCATCGACTTTGATCCCCGTGACTTCGATGAAGTAAAATGATGGGCCGTTCGAGTTGGTCAACAAGGGTGTGTATTTTATACCAGCGGAGTTTGTGGTTCCACCATCTTTTCCAAAAACCAGAGTTCCTGATGAGGAAGATAATGTAGGAAGACAGTAGGAGAAGTAGCTTCCGTATTTCGAAGCGGTTTACGCGACGAGGGAGGGAGGGCCACGGCCAAGGCCGAGCAAGCCGGCTGCGCCGCTGAATTTGCCGGTGTTGTTTAGGCCGCAGCCGAAGGCGAAGCCGGGGAAGACGTCGGAGGGGGTTAGGGTTAGGGTTTCGGTGGCGTAGAGTCCATAGGTCAAGGACCTGTCCAAGTAGCTTACCGCGTAGACGCAGGCGTTGGTGGCTATGATGCAGCCGAGTTTGAGGTCTTGGGAGCACTGTGGCGCGGTGCAGCTGATGTTTTTGTAGGTTTGGGAGGCGGAGGGGTTGAAGATGGTTTCTTGCTGTTGGTAGCAGCTGTTGGAGTGTAATTATAAGAAAATCAACAAATTAGTTAAGACTATATTTGCATGTAGCATTCGAAAAATATGTACGTTGGAAGCATGAACAAAGAAATGGGTAAAGATATGGAGAAACTTTTGGAGCAACTGTTGACGTGATAGCTGGGCAGCGCATCCAAAAATGCAACTGACTGTCCGAATACAAAGGTACCGAACAGATTTAAAAAGAAAAGGAAATGAAAATGAAAAGGCTGTTTTGATCCGGACTGTCAGTTGCTCGGCTTGGATGACTTGGATGCGCTGCTCGGGATTTGCAACCAAAAATTTCTCAAAGATATGAATCAAGATTAAGGTGAAATTTAGGAGCTCAAGTCCTCCGTACTCAAATTTCTGTCTACCTCTGTTCCTAAACGTTTTCGGCAATTGGATCAGGTTAAAATATTCAAATTCTATAAAAGTTCCAATAATCCAATGGCCAAAAACGCACCAAAACATCAGTGTATCAAATTTTCGGTACAGAGAATTTGAGTGGAATATTAAGACTAGGGATGACAAATTGAACCCAGACCCATTAAGAAATCCAAACCCATCTATTAAAAAATAGACCCAACCCAACCCATTTATTAGCTGGGTCAGAATGGGTCCAACCCATCTAAGCCATTTATTAATTGGGCTTAATTGGGTTTTAATTGGGTCAACTTAAATGACCCAATAAGTTATGAGTATAACCCAACAAAAAAAACTCCATTTATCAGTCAATACTCTCCTCCCACCTCCTCGCAGCCGTGCTCGCCTTCACCACCTTCTCCTCCTCCAACCGGATCACCGCCAGCCGCCACCGAGCACCACCATTTCCACAACCATACACCATTGCCACACCTCCACAGCCGAACACCATCACCATCCGACCGAGCTCCGTCGTCGCTCCGAACCGCCGCCAAAATCTCTCCAAAACTCGTTTCGCTGGACGAGAGGTAGTCCGAACTCACCTCCCTACGTATATTTATATGTTGCTATGTAATACTATCAATGTTCTGGTGCTGTACGTTTGAAGTTCCGTTGCGATAACAAGAAACCCCAGCCGAACCGTAAACCTTCGAAAAAGCTTGGAATTGGAACCTTAAATCGCTGTGAAAAAATAATTAAATGTTCGGGCCCAGTATATTGGTTGTTGCCCAGTAGGTTAAGACTGATTTTAGCACTCCATAGTGTATAAAACGAACACAAATGAAGAGAGAGAATGCAAACCGAGTTCCGATAAAAATCTGCGTTTTTTTAACTTACTCAACGAATCTTTGAAAACCAAACGAATCTTGGGCTTGATCCTGGCAATTGATGTAAGTTCGAAAACTGACATGCATTCGAAAATAATCTACCCGGCCATAATGTCCTTAATTACTACTTGATCCTGGCAATTATTGCTAAATAGCGTGCTTTTTTTTTTTTTTGTCTTTATTTAAATTTTTTTTATATTTGTTAGTTTTTCGTCAATTTTTGGAGGATTATTGCATCGTCAGGACGAGAGGAATCTAAAAAGTATAAAATTAAGATCGAAATCCAATATTTTTTTTAATAAAGACGAAAAAATTGGCTTATTGGCTTATTTTTGTCTTTATTCAAAAAAATTAGTTTTCGATCGTAATTTTTTACTTTTTAGATTTCTCTTGTCATGACAATGCAATAATCCCTAAAAAATTGATGAAAAACTAACAAATACGAAAATAATTTGAATAAGGACAAAAAAATAACCCAGTTGGCTTATTTAGCCGAACGATATTATAGTTTTGCAAATGAAGTACAGAACAGAAAAAAGCGATGGTAATATGGTAATTAAGTGTACAGGGGTAATTTGGTCATTTTACTAGTAGAGGGATACTATAGTAATTTTAGTGTACATTGGCATTAGTCATTTTAAATTTTAGTATGTAGTATTTAATTGGACTAATGGGCGGGTCGGGTTTGCTTTTAAATAAATGGGTCGGGTCGGGTATGGGTAATTAGCCTCATAGTTAATGGGTCTAAATGGGTCAATGACCCATTAAAGACCCAACCCACTTACAACTTGCCTAATTTGACCCAAACCCGCCCATTTACCACCCCTAATTAAGACCAACTTAACTTATATTTTAACTTACTTGATTTAACAAAATAAAGAAACTGGGAACATTAATGTTCCTAAACCATGGAATCTCTTGTACATGACGAGTAAAAGAAGTAAGTAGAGTGGTAATCTCAATTCTCATGGCAGTGATTATGTAATCTCATGTATTTGATTGGATTCAAATATCACTAAATGTTCTAATAATTACTTGATTTTCGCCAAGGGAAAAAATGTGGGGCCAATGAAGGAGAATAGGCGGATAAATGGATACAAAAATATGAACATGGAGAAAAAGCATGTGAACATGGAGAAATTTTTGGGTGCCGAGTGGACACCACGTGGTGTCCAAGCAGCGCATCCAGGTCATTTACGGAGTATTTCGGTTTTGAACAAGTCGAATTTGGAGAGAGAAAAATGAGAGAGAAAGAGGACAAAGAGTTGTGGGGCGAGAGGAGATAGAGCATTTCAATTTGAATCGTCCAACACATTTTTAGACAGTCCAAATAGACTGCTCGAATACCACATGGACACGGCTACGTGGTACCCTCCGAGAACCCACAAATTTCTCTTAGAACATGAGTCACAGAACTCTTATGTTATTAATTTAATAAAATAAAATAAAAACAAATACTGCGTACTTAAAAGAACCACAATAGGTCACGTCAACAGAACAAGAGGATGGAATTGGGCTGAGAGTGGTTCCTCTTATTAATGAGGATTTGGCCTTATTGAGAGATGGGTCTCCATCTATAATTTTTCGCGCAAGCTCAGGAAAGGGAGAGCTTGTATCTAATCGCAAAGGAGGGGGGGCTACAGACAAACCCGTGAGAGGAAGAGGAAGGCCGAAGAAGTCAGGAGCTCAAGAATCAGCTCTGAAGTTGGGGAAACGAAAAACAGATGAGATAGGACTCAGCGAGAAGGGGAAGGCTGATGCAGTTGAAGAAGGCTTAAGGGGGAAGAGACATGAAAGTATGTTGGGATCTTCGATGGTGGTGGAGGCGGCCAGCCCTAAGTGGCCCCCACCCCAGTTATGAGTCTTCTCTCATGGAACTGTCAGGGTGTGGGGAACCCCCTGACAGGCCACTATCTCAAGGAGTTATGTAGACTCCATTCCCCCGGTGGGGTGTTCTTGGCCGAGACAAAGAACGGGAGGAATAAGGTGGAACGTTTTTGTAGGAGGTTGGGGTTTAGGAGGACGATTGTTGTTGAGCCGGAGGGAACCAGAGGAGGGTTGTGTTTCATGTGGAAGGACGAGTTGAGGGTCCAAGTTATGGGTTCTTCGCGGTGGTGGATCAATTTGGACATCACATTTGGGGATGGAAAATGCTGGAGGGTGTTGGGGATTTATGTGAGCACAGATATGCGGGATCGAAGGGATTTATGGGCTGAGGTTTCACAATTGGTCGCAGATAGGGAGAAGCCGTGGGTTATTATGGGGGATTTTAATGCAATCACCAGCAACGATGAAAAATTGGGAGGGAGGGACAAAGAAGAATGGGAACTGAGGGATTTTAAGGATTTCATTGGGACAAATCAGTTGATTGACATTGGATATGTTGGGCATCCGTTTACCTGGAGCAATAAACGAGGAGGGTCTCAAAATATCCGTGAAAGATTGGATCGGGCGTTAGTCAATGCGGAGTGGAGGATTGCATGTCCAGATGGGGTGCTCCGGCATCTTCATCCCCGGGGATCCGATCATTGTCCCATTTTGATTAACAGTTCAGCTCATGGGTTCTCTAAGAGGTCACGGTTTATTTTTGATAGCAGGTGGATCAAAGAGGCTCAATGTAGGGAGATTGTGGCTAACTGTTGGAGGCATAGGATTCGCGGTTCGCGGTGGTTTTCTATCCAACATAGGCTGAAAATGTGCAGACAAAAGTTGAGACAGTGGCGGGTTCATAACCCTCGAAACTCAAGGGTTACTATAAAGGAATTAGAAGAGCAGATGGAGAGATTGGAGGAGGAGGATTTCTTTGATGCAGACTCTTATCGGCAAGTGGAGAGGAACTTAAAAGTGGCAGTTGGGGAGGAGGAAGCATACTGGAGGGCTAAATCACGCACTCAATGGCTGCAATTAGGAGACCGGAATACAGCATTTTTTCATGCTCGGACAGCCCAGAGGCGAGCTCAAAACAGAATACATGGATTGGAGAATGATCAGGGCGTATGGAAAGAGGATAGAGGTGATGTTGAAGAAATTATTCTTTCGTATTTCTCTTCTATTTTTACTTCTAGTAATCCCCAAGATTTTGAAGCAGTTTTAAGGTGTATGGATAGGAAGGTGACAAACAGAATGAATCAAAGCTTAGTTATGTTAGAATTTTTGGCACTTTCCGGGGTTGTCCAAAACCTCCGTTGGTGTCTTTGCTATATCGACTCCATTTGATTGTAATGGGTAGGTTCGTAGTGGGTAGTTGCTCGCTCGATACTCCTCCCATTATCTGCGCCAAGCTGACCGCTGCAAAATCAATCCAATTGCGTGAGAGGTAAAAACATTACACAACACAACATGCAAGATTAGAAATTTTATTCCTACACATTTTTCTTGCTGGTAAATCTCTCCGGTAATTAGTTTTCCATATATACATATATATGTATCCTAAATCAAATATCTTTGAAAGGGTCCGAAAATTTAACTTTCCATTTATGCATCATTAAGAGATCTTTCTTAGAAGGGGAAAATACAAGTATAAAAAGTGGGGTTGATCGTCTATAGGAGTAGAGCTTTTTCCGAGAAGATTTTTTTGTTTAAGGCAACAACCCATGTTTTCTATCACGTTTTTCTTTTTGCATCTGCCCATATATACTTAGACCTACGAAGTCAAAAAACATAGAGAGCAGAGAGAGAGTTTGGTTTTCATAAAAGAAAGAAAAGGTAGCACTGCTCGAGTTTTTGGTTTTTGGCAGAGGCGAGTTTTATTTTTTGTTTAACAAAGGGGGTGCACGGCATTTAAGGATTTTGTTTTGGTCACGTTCACATCATTCATCCATTCACCATTCGTGCTTCTTTGTGCCGTTTGCTGCTGTGGCCGAATCTTTTGGATATTGATTCGGAGCCGGTTGAATCCGGAGATCGGGCGTGAAGTCCGTGGTGCATCTATTGGATCTTGAAGAAACTCTGGGAGTATCGGAGATTGGCGAGAATAGGTAAAGGCTTGGGGTAAGGTTTTTTTTGCTATTTCGCAATCTGTACTTCTTTTTGATTAATAGAATAAAGCAGTAGTGTTAGGCCGTGGTTTTGGCTTAGGGTTATTTAGGACCCTAAGTTTTTCCACGTAAATCGTGCGTATCCTGTCTCAATATTTATTCTACTGCACTACTTGATTTTTTGGTTTGGATTAATCGAGATAATCAACCCGTTCATCTATATTAATTTTTAAATCAGTAATTTGGTAATTTTTATCAAAACTCCTATTCACCCCCCCTCTAGGAGTAGATTGAACGCTTCCGCATAATTTCAATTGGTATCAGAGCGGGTTGCTCTGTTTAGGTTTAACCACCTGAGTTTAATTCTGGTTATAATGGACATGAACGTACCACGTGAGGGAGCCTCAAACTCGAGGCCACCTTTTTTCGACGGTAATGATTATCCGTACTGGAAAGCCCGTATGACCACACATTTGAGTTCCTTAGGAGTTAAGGTTTGGAGATCAGTTAGGTACGGCTATGAAGCCCCTACCATAGAAGACACTACTACTAAACAGATGAGGGCTAAGGAGGACAAAGAATGGAATAATGCTGACAATGATAGTTTTGAGGCAAACTCTAAAGCTTTAGGAGCTATCTATGGTGCATTAAGTAAAACAGAGTTTGGTCGTATTTCTGCATGCACCACTGCAAAAGAGGCTTGGGATATTCTCCGAGTCACCCATGAGGGTACTAAGACAGTTAAAACTTCAAAACTCCAAATGCTTACAACACGTTTTGAAGATTTGAGAATGCAGGAAGATGACACATTTGATAGTTTTATCACTAAATTGAGTGACATCGTTAATTCCTTCCATGCATTAGGAGAACCAATCCCTAATCTTAAAGTTTGTCGAAAAGTGCTTAGGTCTCTTCCTGAAAGGTTTAGGGCTAAGGTAGTTGCAATCGAAGAAAGTGATAAAGTTGATGACATTCTTTTTGAGGAACTTGTAGGTAAACTTCAAACGTTTGAATTGAATCATCTCTCAAAGAAACCTACATTAAAGCCCAATAAAAGCATTGCTTTTAAATCATCTAGAGAAGAATCCTCTGTGACACAAGAGAGTGATAATGACCTTGACGAAGAAGAACTTGCCTTCTTTGCTAAGAAATTCAGAAAATTTGTTGAAATCCGTAAGAATAATAAATCTGGAAATTTTTCTTCTTCGACTAGTGGAGGTAACAATTTTAATTCTGTGGATAATGAAAAGAAATCTTCTATTGATAAATCCAAGAAACCCCAAGGTATACAATGTCACGAGTGCCACGGTTTCGGGCATGTTCAGGCAGAGTGTGCAAACACTCTTAAAAAGAAAGTAGCCAAAGGGTATAAGGCTATGTGGGATGACGATAGTGATGAGAGTAGTGATGGGGGTTTTGAAGCTTCTAGATATTCTGTACTTGTTGCCAACATTAAGTCCCCCACGTCCCCCAAATCGATTGAACTGTCTACAACTCTTAGCAATGATAGTAAGTATGTCTCGACTGACGAAGACTGTGAGAATAGTGATGATGATATAGATTCTATTCATGAGGCCTATAATCAACTGTTTAAAGAGGGTGTCAAACTGAAAAAGAAAACAAAAGAACTCACGAGTGTCATCGAGAGAATTAGTAGTGAGAAAAACAAACTTAGTAATGACATTGAATCTAAGAACATCGAGCTTGAAGTATTAAAAACCTGTAACGCTAATTTGAAAGACAAGTTCGCCAAAACTGAGAAAGAGTGTGTTGATGCCTTGAAGGCCCTCGAAGGGTCTAAAGATAGGATTTTTGAATTGGAGCGTGACCTTAGGGAGGCCACTGAGGCCATAAAGCGTAATGAGTGTGGCGCAACTCGTATTGCCGAAATGACACGTACGTTTAGAAATAGAAGCGGCTTAGGGTTTGTTGATCCACCTTCACTGACACCTAAGGCTAACGAGTTCACAAAAAAGGAAATCAAGTTTGTGAAATCTGAAATTGCAAAGAATGAGTTAGTAAGCGATAAACCCGAATCTTCTATTAAATCTCCCACCATCATTAAGAATGCTTACGATAGTAATCATGCTCTTGAAAAGAAAAATCTTTTTATTTGTCACTATTGTGGTGGTCAAGGTCATATTCGACCTTTTTGTTATACACTTAGAAGGGACAATCAGAGAACAAAGGGGAAACTGTTTGTAGCCCCAGTTAATAAAAGTGTTCGGTATGGTCAACCCAATATGGGAAGACCTCAAGTTGTGCGTCAGTCTCCCACAAACATTAAGAATGAGAATTTTCAAAAGACTTTGAATCAGTTGGCAAATCAAACTTCTCACCTCATCGAGGAAATCAAAAAGTTGTCAAATTTGGCTAATAATAATAGAGAGACTGATAGGATTGTTGAAAGACGTACTACACACGGTCACACCTCGCATGTGAACACCAAACCGAAGCAAACATGGAAGAGAGTCAATGTCGTTTGTCATGTAGCACACACTGCTTTTCGGACACATGATGTTTGCGCTTGGTACTTAGACAGTGGATGTTCTAGACACATGACTGGAAATAAATCTTTGTTTGCCAAGCTAGAGAAGTATAATGGTGATTTTGTCACATTTGGCGATGGTAATATAGGTAAAATCGTTGGACAAGGCACCATAAACGCACCTGGGATCCCTCTGTTAGATAACGTATTATATGTTGAGGGTTTGAAAGCTAACCTGTTAAGCATAGGGCAATTTTGTGATAATATGCATGAAGTCAATTTTTCTAAAAATAATTGCTCTATTGTTGATGCATTGGGGGTGTGTGTGGTTAAAGGTGTTCGTTCCTCGGATAATTGCTATTGTGTTGAAATTGCATGTTCTAATGTGTGTCATCGAGTCTTGCTTGACGATGTAGAAATTTGGCACCAACGTTTAGGACATGTAAATTTTCCAGAATTGCATCGAATAATCAAGAACGACAATGTGAGGGGAGTGCCCGAACTTGCCAACGGGCAAGGGCTTGTGTGTGATGGTTACATGAAGGGCAAACAAATAAAAAGCCCCCATAAAAAGATAAATTTAGTTGCAACCACTAAATGTTTGAACGACCATCTTTTACATACCGGCTTTGTGAAAGGGGGAGTAGACCGAACTTTATTTCTGAATAAAATTGAGAGCGACCTTTTGATCCCTCAAATATATGTTGATGATATTGTGTTCGGATCCACAAATGAGTGGCATGCGAAACACTTTGGGGCACAGATGTCCCATGAGTTTCAAATGAGCCTAATGGGAGAATTGAGTTATTCTCTAAGCTTTCAAGTTCGTCAGTTGAATTATAAGTTTATACCCACACAAGTTCAAACAACGGATATTTTCACTAAGCCTTTAGATTCTCTTAGGTTTGAGTACCTTAGGAAATCTCTTCGTTTAATTTCTCTAGATTAGATTGTGTGTGGGGTCACATGTCATCTCATATGCTTGCTTTGAATGTTTTAAATTTTGAGTTGTCATGTGTTATTATGTACTTAGTAGTATTTTTTTTGTGAATTGTTTTGAGTCAAAGATTTTTTTTAATCGTGTGCGTGCTTGCAATGTTTTTTGCGTGCTTGGGAATCATGTGCTATCTTGATATCAGTTTTACATATGCATATGCCTTTGAGAGTTATGTATTGAATCGAATTTTCGATCATATCAATCTGTTACTTAGTGATGTTGTTCTCTGTTTTGGTATTAGAATCTCATGCTCACGTTTCTATGCACACAATCTCACTTGGAGCTAGCAAACTTACATTGTTTAAGTGGTCTCTATTGAGTCTCAGTTGGGTTTATCTTAACTAATCACTTTGATTGACCACATGTTCGTTGTTTACCTAGGGATGCTTTCCCTCATTTGACTCCTTATGAGATGGGCCGCCTATGGATTGGTGTGTAACGCACCTCTAAGGTTTGGAAAAATCAAATTGAGACTTTCTTTTATTTCTTATCTATTGTTTAAAAAAAAAAAAAAAACAATACCCCTATATAAAAAAAAAAAAAGGGAAGCAGAAAATGAAAAAAAAAAAAGGGGGGGTTTATTTATATTTGTCTCTTCGCCTTAGAGGTTATAGCTGCCTGGTCCTTTGCCCCACAAGGCTAGGTGTAAGTCGCTAATCTTGAGTCTAAAACAACCGATGAGGTTTGTGCTTAAGTTCCTAGGTCCGAGCGTTTCTGGTTTGACTTCCTCGTGATAGTCTTGTTTAAACCTTTCTTGAGATAAGATTATAGCGCCCTCTTAATCCTTGATAAGTTTTCTTGCTCCTCATACACGGCGTTTACGCTTCACATTCATAGGCTTGAGCATGGCATTCTGTCCATTCTTTGATCTGCATCATTCTGCTTTCATGAGTTGATATGGTCTTAAATTTCATTCGATGCATGTCTCTTATAGTCATCTTGCCTATGTGATTTTTGTTATTGCATATCATATGATTCTCTCGTATACTTTCTAGTTGCATGTGTCTCACTCTGGTAGAGTCATTTCCTTTGTTTTTCCGTGACAAAAAGGGGGAGAATTTTTATGGTTCTGGTATGATCATGGGTTGGGGAGTAATGGAGAGTGATGGAGAATTTTTTTAGTGCTATTGATTCTTTTGGGGAGATTTTTAAAAGGGGAGATTTATTTTATTGATGATTGATGAATCGCTGGTCTAGTTTTCTGCTTTTGGATATAATGCTGCTTGGTGTTTATTATTAAATTATGCTGACCCGTTCTAGTTACATATATTTTGTCGCATAGTTTTTGTTGAGCTATCTTTGCAGGTGCAACTCAAGCTTCATTGGATAGACATAGTTTAGGCTAGTGTTTATCTCTTTAAGTTGTATTTTTTCGTTGTGTTTTAGTGCAGTTGGTTTTGTCCCGGAAATGCCAAAGGGGGAGATTGTTAGAATTTTTGGCACTTTCCGGGGTTGTCCAAAACCTCCGTTGGTGTCTTTGCTATATCGACTCCATTTGATTGTAATGGGTAGGTTCGTAGTGGGTAGTTGCTCGCTCGATACTCCTCCCATTATCTGCGCCAAGCTGACCGCTGCAAAATCAATCCAATTGCGTGAGAGGTAAAAACATTACACAACACAACATGCAAGATTAGAAATTTTATTCCTACACATTTTTCTTGCTGGTAAATCTCTCCGGTAATTAGTTTTCCATATATACATATATATGTATCCTAAATCAAATATCTTTGAAAGGGTCCGAAAATTTAACTTTCCATTTATGCATCATTAAGAGATCTTTCTTAGAAGGGGAAAATACAAGTATAAAAAGTGGGGTTGATCGTCTATAGGAGTAGAGCTTTTTCCGAGAAGATTTTTTTGTTTAAGGCAACAACCCATGTTTTCTATCACGTTTTTCTTTTTGCATCTGCCCATATATACTTAGACCTACGAAGTCAAAAAACATAGAGAGCAGAGAGAGAGTTTGGTTTTCATAAAAGAAAGAAAAGGTAGCACTGCTCGAGTTTTTGGTTTTTGGCAGAGGCGAGTTTTATTTTTTGTTTAACAAAGGGGGTGCACGGCATTTAAGGATTTTGTTTTGGTCACGTTCACATCATTCATCCATTCACCATTCGTGCTTCTTTGTGCCGTTTGCTGCTGTGGCCGAATCTTTTGGATATTGATTCGGAGCCGGTTGAATCCGGAGATCGGGCGTGAAGTCCGTGGTGCATCTATTGGATCTTGAAGAAACTCTGGGAGTATCGGAGATTGGCGAGAATAGGTAAAGGCTTGGGGTAAGGTTTTTTTTGCTATTTCGCAATCTGTACTTCTTTTTGATTAATAGAATAAAGCAGTAGTGTTAGGCCGTGGTTTTGGCTTAGGGTTATTTAGGACCCTAAGTTTTTCCACGTAAATCGTGCGTATCCTGTCTCAATATTTATTCTACTGCACTACTTGATTTTTTGGTTTGGATTAATCGAGATAATCAACCCGTTCATCTATATTAATTTTTAAATCAGTAATTTGGTAATTTTTATCAAAACTCCTATTCACCCCCCCTCTAGGAGTAGATTGAACGCTTCCGCATAATTTCAAGTTAGATATGTAACGACAGAGGAGGTGAAACAAGCAATTTTCCAGATGGATTCATCTAAAGCACCCGGTCCGGATGGTTTTACTGTTTCCTTTTTTCAGTCTTACTGGGATATTGTTGGCAGGGATATAGTAGAGGCGGTGCGTAGTTTTATGTATTCGGGGCGTTTACTTAGGGGGATGAACCACACGCATATTGTTCTTATCCCGAAGGTAAAATGCCCAATGAAGATGGGACAGCTTCGGCCTATTAGTTTATGCAATGTTGCATATAAGGTGCTAGCCAAAGTTCTTGCAAATCGGTTGAGTGTTTGCTTGCCGACAATCATTTCGGAAAATCAGGGAGCGTTCGTAGCAGGTCGGCTTATTCATGATAATGTGATTCTGGGACAGGAGGTCATTCACCATCTCAAATCTAAAAGACGAGGGGGAAGGCATGGGATGGCGGTGAAATTAGATATGAGTAAAGCATACGACCGTGTGGAGTGGCGCTTTATTGAGGTTGTGATGCGGAGAATGGGTTTCAGTGAAATTTGGATTGGGTGGATTATGGAATGTATTTCCAGTGTTTCTTTTTCAGTCTTAATTAATGGGGAGAAGCATGGATATATAGTGCCATCACGGGGTTTACGACAGGGTGATCCTTTATCGCCTTTTTTGTTTGTATTGTGTGCTGAGGGTTTATCGGCGATGTTGTCTTATGCGGAGAATCGAAAAGCCATCCATGGGATTAGAATTTGTAGAGGGGCTCCGTCGGTTAATCATCTTTTTTTTGCAGACGATACATTAATTTTCTCTAAAGCTACGGATGGGGAGACAGATTCTATTTGGGTTATTCTGAGAGATTATGGGTTGGCTTCGGGACAAGTCATTAACTTTGATAAATCCGCAGTCTTTTTTAGTGCGAACACTCCTAGTGATATACGGCAGCGGATTTGTCACAAGCTGGGGGTTAGGAGGGATGCGGCATTGGGTAATTATCTGGGACTACCTGCAGATATTGGTAGGTCGAAAAAAGCGGTGTTTGCGTATGTAAAGGATGCTCTTGTTTCTCGGATTGAGGGATGGTCTGAATCCATGCTAAATCAATCGGGACGTGAGGTAAATCTGAAATCGATTGCTTTGGCCCTTCCCACGCATGTGATGTCATGTGTCAAGCTTCCGGACGGCCTCTGTGCAGAATTAGTTAGGCACTTGGCTGCATATTGGTGGGGAGGGACTAAGGGGCGAAGGAAAATGCACTGGCTCTCATGGGAAAAGTTGTGTGAAAAGAAGTCAGGTGGGGGATTGGGTTTTCGAGACCCATCATGTTTCAATTTAGCTTTGCTTGCTAAGGTGGGATGGCGGCTCATAACGAGTGAGGGAACTCTTCTTCAGCGGGTTCTTAAGTCAAAATATTTTTCAGCATCAACTTTTTTTGAGGCGCAGCTCGGTGCGAACCCGTCATGGACTTGGCGGAGTATTCTGGAAGGGCGAAAGGTTTTAATGGATGGGGCGAGATGGAGAATCGGTAATGGGAGGAGGGTACGACTGGATGTGGATCCGTGGCTCCCAAAATCAAATGGGTTTCGTCCAGTTGGTGTATCCAGTGAAGGAGTTGGCTTAAGAGTTTGTGATGTTATCAATGCCACTCAGCATGTGTGGAAAATGGAGGTGATTGATACAGTAATGCAGGAGGAAGATGCAAAAGCAGTGCGTTTGATTCCACTTCCTTGTTCGGACATGGAGGATCGGTGGGTGTGGCACTTTTCGAACCGTGGGGTCTACTCGGTTAGTTCTGGGTATGAATCTGCTTTGAGGCTTAAGAGGCAAGGTTCGACACAGGGAATAACAGGAGGGGAATCGAGCATGCGTGATGATCATAAGAAAGTTTGGAATAAGGTATGGAGTCTCCCGGTTCCGAACAAAATTAAAGTTTTTGTGTGGAAATGCATTAATGGTATTCTTCCGATTCGGGAGAATCTATTTCGAAGGAAAGTTACGAGAGAGATGTTATGTTTGAACTGTAAAGGTGATTGTGAGACTTTTCCACATATTTTTTTGGAATGTCGGTTTGCGCATATTATGTGGAAGTCGTCTCCGATTGGTTATGTTCCTAGCATGAATGGTCAAGCATCGATCTTAGCATGGTTTGATAAGCTGATTGATAGATGGAAGGGAACAGATGACGGAGGTTATATGTTGACGTTGGCGGCAATGATTATGTGGAGGATTTGGAAATGCAGAAATGAGGTTCTATTCAATGGAGTAGATCCGGACCCGAGCCAGATGGTGGTAGTTGCTGTTAAGGAAGCTGAGGAATTTATCCTTGCAATGAGGGAACAGATTCCAGAGCCGAGACAGCCGAGAATGGGAAGTGGGGGGTTGGCTCAATGTTGGCAAAAACCGGCGTGTGGAAAGCTGAAATTTAATGTGGATGGGGCTTGGGTAAGCAGATCAAGTGGATTGGCGGAGGCGGGTGCGGGGATAGTGGTACGGGATTCTAATGGGTCTTTTGTGGCAGCACGTTCATTGAATCTGGGTGTGGTGGGTTCTCCTCTATGTGCGGAAGCTTTGGCTTGGCGGGCAGCGTTTGATTTTGCCGGTTTGCTGGGATTGGCTTCGCTCGTCATGGAGGGGGATTCACAACAGTTGGTGAGGTGTGTCCGAGGTGAGATAGCGTGTCCCACTGAAGTTGAGGTGATAGTGGAGGATATCAGAAGATCTAGAAATTTGGTTCGGGAGTGTGAGGTTGTGTTCGTTCGAAGATCAGCTAATGGTGTAGCGGATGCTTTGGCGAAAGATGGTTTGCGAGGTCCTGGTGTTAGAACTTGGGAAGCTAGGCCTCCTGATTGGTTGTTATCTCCTTTGGGGAAAGATAACCGACTTATTTCTTGTATTTGAGTTCTCTAAGTTATAATAAAAGTTTCCTATCGTTTTGGTTGAAAAAAAAAATTCTTTTGGAAAATCTCGCCAAAAAGTCTCTAGCATTGGTCTATCTTAAAACTAAAAGTGGCAATTAAAAAACTCGAATTCAATTTAAATTTGAACAAACAAATAAAAGTAACAAAATTAGTGGATCAAAATCAATATTGTATAACAACCAAAAAAATCAAATTGAAGCTACTAATTAAACAAATTAAGGGCCAGAGCAGAACAAATGGTTGGTGCGGGCCGGGAGAGGGGTTGTGGTTGTGCTTTTTATTGCTCGGCAAACGAACATTTTATATAGCTCGAAAGGGTATATCGAGAAGAGCATCTAAGCATAAAGAGCTTGTATACTCCAGAAAAGAAAGCATCCAACAGAAAGTTGGATAAAACACCCAAGAATACATTACAATTTTAATTTCCGGTTGTGCTTTGGTGGCGGTAAATGGTGGGAGAGAGGTTGTAGGAATGGTAGAGATTGACCAACGATAGATCATAGATCATGAGGTAAAGAATAGGATTTGAGGAGCTGGGTTGGACAGTGATTAGAGAGGCTAGAGGACTACGCGGGGTCGACGAAGGAACCGTGAATAAGCCATTTGCAGAGCTGAACGATCTTAGCCGTCCGTTTCACTATTTGCAGAGTTTTCCGGACAATCCAAAATACTTTTGGACGGTCGCGTGATTGGCTCCATAAACGCTTTTTCACATAAAGCTCGGTGAAAAAGTTTTTCTCGACTTTGATTAATTAGTCAGAGATGCCAAATCCTTGGTGTGGCATTTTTTTTCCCCTTCGAATTTATGGTACTTGAATGTACAAGGTGCTGTTAGGGTGGATAATATGGGGGAAAACCCAAAACAGAATTAAGAGCGTTGGTGGATAATTCCTATCATTACATGTTCAATATGATAATTATAACCAGAGGCTTTATGGATCGTATTTTGTAGTGACATGGTTCATATTATTACTTTTTAAGCGGAGAATTTTAATTTTTAATAATCTTTGAACTAACTATTAGTTACTCTAACTATTTGCACTCATTTAAATATTTTTAATTGGAGTGTAAATATTGTCCGGCGGCGGTAGAAACCAAGCAGTTTCCATTGCGACCATTGTGTGGGCTCCACATACATTAATCGAATAATCTGAATCGTTCATATTATAGGGCTAGCCGAGTAGATCGTTCATGCAAAAAATCAGTTAGATTGGACATCATAGGTATATCAAAAATATGAATTTTATTTTATAAAATTGACAGTCATAGATAGATTAGCTTCTAAAGTCATTTACAGTCCATGACCGTCCATTTTATAAAATAAAATTCAATTTTTTGATATACCTATCAAGATGTCCAATTAATTTGATTTTTTGCATGGATGATCCAAGTACTTGATGAGCCCTACAAAATAAACGATATATATATATATATATATATATATATATATTTTCTTGTAGTTTCAGCTTATTTATGAATGATATATATATTATTAAACATAGCACGCTGACGTAGTGCCACCAATCTATTTATATCTTGCCAATGAAGTGCGTTAGAGACTGAGTTACTGCCTACTCCGCCTCGGTACCAACCTTGTACAAACAGAGGGCCAAACATAAAATTGATCGATCGATGACGCTACGTGAGCATGCCTTTCTGAAATCTTTTCTGTAATTATGAACACCCTCCAGTCCCAAACCCTATCTTCCCACCAGTAACATCATAAACCACATCCAAAGTCTGCTGCTGCCAATTCCCGAAAACTCCAAAGTCAGATGCATCGCTATTCCCAGCAAAAGCAAGACAATTTAGCTCTTTGCTGCCGGTTAGAATCCCGGGGAAGGCGATCGGGACCTCAACATCACCGCCGAACAGGAAGCTTATCGTCGGGACCTCCACCATATCGCGATCGCTGAAGTCGTAGCACGTGTCGAATGGTGGCCCGCCCTGAGTCATCGTGTAGTTCATCATTAATTGCCGGAACCTTGTCCGGAGAGCATCGTACGCCTCCGGCTGCAGATACGTAATGAAGGTGCCGGAGTCTATTATAGTGCCGGAAGAACTGAACACGGATTGAGAGATCGGTAGCAACTCTCCGGCGACTTTAATCCCCAAGACTTCGATGTAGTACAACCATGGGCTGTTTGAGTTGGTCAATAAGGGTGTGTAGTTTATACCTGTGGAGTTTGTAGTTCCGCCACCTTTTCCAAATACCAGAGTTGCGGATGAGGAAGATAATTAATGTAGGAAGACAGTAGGAGAAGTAGCTTCCGTATTTCGAAGCGGTTTGTGCTACGAGGGAGGGGGGGACTGCGGCCAAGGCCGAGCAAGCCAGCTACGCCGCTGAAGCCTGTTTCGCGGCTGGGGGGGCCAGTGTTTTGTACGTACGTTGGAAGCAAGAACAAAGAAATGTGTAAATATATGAATCCTGATCAAGTCCTCCAATACTCAAATTTGTATGTAAAAGTTATTGATATGGTATTCGCCGATGAATCCTGATCAAGCCCTGAGTCATCGTGTAGTTCTTCATCAATTGCCGGAACCTCGTCCGGAGAGCATCGTACGCCTTCGGCTGCAGATACGTAATGAAGGTGCCGGAGTCTATTATAGTGCCGGAAGAACTGAAGGTAAACCGCCTAGGGTTTCGGTGGGGGAGGCGGCGCCTCCTCCCTCTCCACCCGTTCCCCTCCCCCGATCCTCCCTCACCAACGCCACCCCGCCGCCAATGATCCCTCTCCTTCCCGACGCTGTTGCTCCCCTCTCGCCGTCGACGCAGCCCCCTTTCTCGCTGTTCTGCGTCGCCCCCTCTCTCCCTCCCATCGTCGATGCCGTCGTCCCCCTATCGTTCCTATTTTGGTTCACCAGTGTGGCTCCGAAGTTGTGATTTCCCTAGTTGATCGGACCCCAGTTGTTCTCGTCGCCAGCAATTGTCTCAGTATCGTTTGTGGGTTTATTTGTTTGTCTGTTTTTCATCTTTTAAGTTTTTCACTGTTCCGATTAGAAACTTCCCGATCCAGGCGAGCTACGGGTCTGATGTAGGTGGCCATGCTGGTGCTTAATCTTTACTTGTGTACAGTTGGTTTAGGTTTTTGATTTTGACTCACCGATCTGAGTCGGCCGTCGTGAAAATGGGTATGATCCGACCAGTGGTTGGTCGTCTTTCTGGTTGCACTAGTTTTTAGTCGACTGATCTGTACCGGCCACTGTTACCTTCTTCTTCTTTTTTGGCATCCGCCATTACCTTATGGGCGCGACCTGAACAGCGGTCTTGTAGTTTCGTGTCTGTTGTGTTGATTGTGGTTGGACGTCTCCGGGGTTGTTTTGGGCTGTTGGAGTGTTGTTAGGGGCATGGTCAAAGTTTCAGTTCTGCTTTGACGCTTGCGAGATTGGCATCGGTTTGTCGGTAGCATCTCGGGATTATTCGGCTTGGCAGTTTGGTTACTTCTTGTGGTTTGTAGGTGGTGGTTTTGGAACGGGGGCTAGTAGTTTTTAGATAAGTAGTGTTTTGTTGGGCGTGTGTAGAAAAAATTTGTCATTATAGGTAAAAAGCTGTCATTAAAAATTTTTAGCAACACATTTTTAGTGACAGCTCAGCGACAACTTTTTTGTCACTGTCACTTTTTTTTTTTTTTTTTTTGTAGTGGGAGTCACTTCGTTTGTATCGATCGGTTCTGTATAGAAGCCTTGTCAATAGTGAGACAATCGCGACAACTGCTTAACGTCATTCTGAATGCAGTCCTCTGATATCTGCTAGCCGGATTAATTTATCGTTGGATGTATCTTTCATTTGATTTGGCTGTTTAGTTGTCTTTATGTGTGCAATTAATATGTCTTTGTTCCACTATATTACACACGGTAGGTTGTAATGTACTATTATCAATGCATTTGTAACGTGTTCCCAAAAATAAAAATAAAAATAGCATGTATTAATTTGAATCGCACTCATATTTTTGGAGCAAATGTATATCAGTCCCCTTCTATTAAGGGTGCCACTAACTTGCTAAGTTAAGAAATTCATGAGTTTGACATTGTTCCCGATCAAATTTTGATGATCCAATTTGTTCAATGTATTTAAAATGTAAATACATTTTTATAAAAAAACTGCTCAGATCAATTCCTTTCCGGTCATATTTTTTGCCGATTACTCGTGTGAACCCGTAAAATCACATTTTAAACACATTGAACGATTCGAATCATCAAATTTTAATTGAAAAAAGAAAAGACCTTTAAGTTAACAAATTAAGGACGCCCTTAGTAGAAGCTTGGTGTATATAATTGTAATCTAAAGACCACAATAGGACACATCAATTCTTTTCTAAAATCTCGCCAAAAAGTCCCTCGCATTGGTCTATGTTAAATTAATAGTGGCAACTAAAAACTCGAATTCAATTCACATTTAAACAAACAAATTTAAATTAGCATCACAATCATTATTGCATAACAACCAAAAATTCAAATAGAAGATGTATTTTAAATCTCGAGATAATTACCTTATGCATGGCTGGCACTGAATCCAACTAACAACGCTGCCGGTGTCGATCATAAGGGTAAGGTCTTTTTTGGGGGTTCCGAGTCCTACCGTGACAACGTAAGTGCCAGTGCTGCCGATTGATTGCCCGGGCTTGGCTGGGAGGGTGGCTTCGGAGTCCCCAAGACTGTTTAGGTCTGAGTTGACGCGGAGTTGATGCTGAAGTGAGTCGACTCGCGCCTGGTCTTGAGACATGATTTCAGCAAGTATTGGAGCACTGGTTTGGTCTTGGTTCATAGGAGAGCATGGGCCATGCCTGTGAACAACTTTTAGCGCCTCGCTTTCGCTCTGATCTGGTCATAGAGATGTGCATGTATGTTCTCACAAGTCACAATAAGCATTCGATAATTTAATGTGGTAACATAAAGAAGATTACAGATTATTAATTAGTACTTGTGAAGCACAGCAGCGTGGTGCTCTAGGAATTTATTGTTGTTGGGTTTCAATATTCTTGTTTGGGTGTTCTTGTTTTGTGTTTGTTTTTGCATTTAACCTTTGATTAGATTCCCCTTCCATCCACCGACTTGATGGATTTTGCCTACTAAAAAAAAAAATGTGGTGCTCTAGTTAGCGACCTTTTCCGCCAAATATTGGTGTGGGCTCCATACCAAGCGTGTGGTCCCCCACCAATATGTGATCAAGAAGGCTTCTTGAGCACCACATGTCGGTATGCCAATAGCATTTCGTTTTTGAGAGTTCATTGTGTAGTTGCATCTTGGTTTTGTGCAGAGAATGAAATAGAGAAATGACAGAGATTCTAACATAAGCCTGAAGAAAATTGAGAGTAATAGTTCAACCATAGAGAAGTTTCTGCTGACAAAGAAGGAAAGCAATAAAATTGCAGCAAGTTATAGGGCTAGAGAGTTACCCTTTGTGGATTCTACGCAATATGGATTTGGATCCATGGACTTCACATTTACAACATGGTAGGTCTCATCATGTTCTCTTTTCGCTCCGAAAACCGGTGCCCCCCTCAAATAGGTTGATACAAATATAAGCAAACAAAAGAATGAAGCATGGTTTTTGGCAGAAAATGGAATGGAGAGAGCCATAGGAAGCCTGGAAACTAGTGCTAATGGTTATCTCATGAGTTAGAAATTTGGCTATTCAAGAATCATTTATATAGCAATTAGGTTGTGCATTATCTTTTAATTTGTTTTATAAAATGGAAGTACAAGTATGATACCCCATCACCTTCACCAAACAACTAGTACTATCACCCTGTCACTCCACGTACACCTCTGTACGTAGAGGACATCACCGCATCTATGTGAGGACCGAAGCTAAATCCTATCACGTATAGATGATGATGTTTAATTAAGAGTATGTTTAGCTAATCCCAATCAATTTGTGCATCAAATTTCTAAGGCAGTGACCCAAGGACATAGACTTGACTTGGAAAAAATAACATATAGTACTCCCATTGTCCCAATTTGCTTGCACCGTTTGGGGAAGCGAGTTTTTATGGGTAAAGTAATGAAAAATTTAGGCTGCGTTCTCTTGGACTTAACTTAAATTTGAAAATTTTGTCCGTAGTTGAATTTTTTTCGCATTTGTTTATTTTGCGCCAAACTTTTATTGGTTAGTGATTTGTCTCAACGAAAGGAATCAGGAAAGTAATTTTTTTTTTTACTTTTATCCAACTATTTTGAGAAATAACCACTTTTTATATAAAAGTGGTTATTTCTCAAAATACTTGGGAAAAAGTGCCAAAAATTTACTTTTCTGATTTCTCTCATCAAAATGAATCAATAACTCACAAAAGTTTGGTGTAAAACTAACAAATGCGAAAAAAATTCAAATAAGGACAAAACTTTCAAATTTACGTTAAACTTAAGTTAAGTCCAAGAGAACGCAGGCTTAATTGTTATTGATTTATTCAATTCGCCCTACTTTATGCTTTGACATGACACTAGACGTAAAAAAGAAATGATGAAAGAGTAATTTTGCATCACTTTTTATGTTGACTATTCAAAATGGACATTTTTTTTTGGAATACACATAAAGAAAAAGAAGGACTAGCAATTTGAGACTGAGAAAGTAGCTGTCAACATTATCGTACTAAAAGGTCATTTGTAGGACCAGTACAATTTTGTCTCACTTTGTTCCCTCTCATTCTGGGGTGAACATTGCTTAATTTCGTGGAATGGACTTCATAAGGTAAGGCCGACTTTGACACCAAATGAGGGTAAATTGTACTTTTGTGCCCCTTTGTTTACATCCAATCCCGCCTTGCACCCTTGTTAATTTGAAGGGATTGGATTCTCTCCTGTCCATGTTTTGCACTGAAATTGCACAGAATTTAAAGATAGCAAGATATCAATTAATGTACACTTTTGGTGCCTCAAATTGTGATCGCTAATTGTGCTAATTTTTTTGATCGGTAAAAGATGAAGTTTTATTAAAAACAGGAAAAAGGGGAAGGGAATCCAACAAAGAGTTGGATGAACATAATAAGGGCAAAGCCCAAAATACCCAAGGGTCTACAGGGTCCACAGTAAAGAGAAACAATAAAGAGTTGTGCTAATTCCTTTTGCTTTGAGCTATTATTCGCCATATTATATACTTCCTGCGTAATTATGAAATAAGTTTGGTATTGATAGTTTTGAAAATGAAGGTTGTTTTATATAAGAAGTCTTAGGAGGATGTTAATCTCCTGGCCAGTCACGTATTATAACTCATTATTGGGGTTGGGTCGTGATAGAGATGGTATCAGAGAAGCAAGATTTAATCACGCTTGAGATGATCTCGCTTTGTCGTTGATTGTACTAATTCCTTTTGCTTTGAGCTATTATTTGTAATATTGCATCTTGTGTAATTGAAAATGAAAATATATAATGGGAAAAATTAAAATATAATTTAAGTCCTATGTTTTTGTTTTTCTATTGAGTTTGGACAAAATCCATTAAACCATCAATCTCTAAGAGCATCTCTTGTTGGAGATGTCAAAACTGAGGTGGACAAGTTAACATTCACTTTTGACATCAACTCACAATCTAATCCATTTGTCTTCACTCATGCCAAAGCTGATGTGGTTTTGACAGCTACGATCTCGCCTGCCAATTTAAAAAATTTTACCGTTGGAAGTTCAAAAAAGGATGTAAGGATGTATTAATAGTTTTGCAAATGAAGGTTGTATTATATAAGAGGCTTTAATTAGGAGATGTTAATCCCTGACCGGTCACGTATTGTAACCCATCATTGGGGTTGGGTCGTGACAGAAGAAAATCATAATTTGAATTAAATAATTCACGCGGAGAATTCTTGAGTAGATTTGAACTTTTGATTTTCCTAATGTATGTTCCAGATTTAGATCGTCTCCTCTAGTCCAAAACTTGGACCCGCTCCTTCATTTCTTTCGTACTCTAGAGTTTAGTTAAACTTTACTGTATCTCAGATCTGTGGAGAATGAAAGGAATATAATTGGGAAAAATTAAAGGAAAATGATATCGGCACTCTAAAAATTGATGGAGGCACTCCAAAAAACAAAGGAAAGTGGCTTTGGAATTACACTGATTTTGGAGTGCCTGTATCAATTTTTGAAATGCCAATATTATTTTTCAAATTAAAATATAATTGAAGTCTATTGTTTTTGTTTTTCTATTGAGTTTGCACCAAATTCATTAAACCATCAATCTCTAAGAGCATTTATTGTTGGAGATGCCAAAGCTGAGGTGGACAAGGTAACAATCAATTTTGACATCAGCTCACAATCTAATTCATCTATCTTCACTTATGCCAAAGCTGACTTGGCTTTGATAGCTAACTCTTGCTAGCCAATTTGACAGCTACCTCTCGCCTACTAATTTACAAAACTGACCATTGGAAGTTCAAAAACTTACCGTTGAAGTTCAAAAAGGGAGTGTGCGGCTTGAGTTTTTTTTTTTTTTTTCCCTTTAAGTTTATGAGCCCTATTTTTTTTCTATAAATATATACTTGAATAGACAATATTTTCTCATTTACACCATGGATTCTCCATACTCTCCTTTTCCTTTCTTTTCCACGCAGCAATCTCAAAAACAAGTGTAAAGAAATCCAAAACTTTTGATGGCTGCTCATCTTCTACTCCAAGCCCTCCCATAAATATCAGAAAGTCTAAGGGTACAGCAGCCTTGGGTACAGCAGCGGGTACAGATTCCGTTTGCGTCCGTCTCGGGTCCCGCAAAGATGATCGGAGCCGCTCATTTTGTTCAAAATACTTCGTTTATGGTCCCTGTAAAAAATTACCTCAATCCGATATCAGGAAGTGTGTTTACAAATCATCCAAATTCACTTCAAAATTCACTCCAAATTCACTTCCAAATTTTGAAGTGAATTTGGATGATTTGTAAACACACTTCCCGATATCGGATTGAGGTGATTTTTTACAGGGACCATAAACGAAGTATTTTGAACAAAATGAGCGGCTCCGATCGTCTTTGCGGGACCCGAGACGGACGTAAATGGGGTCTGTACCCGCTGCTGTACCCAAGACTGCTGTACCCTTAGCAGCTCTCATAAATATTGATGATGAAGACAACCTTGACAATAACGTATATGATTAGACAGTAAGACCACCAGGGAGAAAGACTGAGAAGAGAAAGTTGAAATAAGATAGTACCCCAAGGTGTTGCAAATACTTCATCCGTCCCTTTTTTAGAGTCCAGTATTTTATTTTGGACTGTCCCTTAATAAGTGTTCATTTTGTAAAGTTAGTGAGTAAAAATTGGTGCATTTTCTATTTTGCCCATAAAAGTAGATTCTATTTTGAAAAATTAGTGAGTAAAAGTGTAATGATGATGTCTCCATAAAGAGTAAGTAGGGAAAGTGGAGATAAAAGTTGATGTGAAATGTATAATGATGATGTTTCCTTAATAAGTTGGAGTTACGAAACATGACACTTAAAAAGGAACGGATGGAGTATCTTTTTCTCTGAATTTGTGGTGCTTGAATGTGCAAGGTGCTGGGTGGATAATATGGGGCAAAAGCCAAAATAGAATTGCGTTTAGTTGGGTGGAATGAAATGAAATTAATAATGGTTCTTTGTCTATCAAAAAAATAAAAGAAATTAAGAATGGAATGAAATTGGAGGAATTGAGACTGGAATAATCATTCTCATTCCCATGTTTGGTTGTGGCAAGGAATCAATAGCAAAAATGGAATTCGCATTCCAATTCTTGTGTTCGCTAATCACATTTCAATGGAATTTGGAGTGGCAATAATAATTTTAGAAATGGCATTAGTAAAATTTGAAGTGGCAATAGCAAATTTTGGAGTGACAATACCAAATTTTGGAGTGACATTAGTAATTTTGTGAGTGATATTAACAATTTAAATAGAATGGTACCTGAAATGGAAATGTAATTCTTTACCTTCGAAATGAATTTTATTTCTTTATTTGAACGAATAATAATTCCGTGCGAAATGGTTAATATTCCTTCAAGTTTTAGAACGAAACATCAGAGTATATTAACTTTCCCTCTCTCTCTCTTCTCTTTCTCTCTCTGACCTAAACCAGTTCTGTCGCCGCCTGGGGGGGGGGGGGGGGGGGGGGAGGTGCCCATTCCCTCCTCCCCCCGGGCCTCCTCTTATTTTTCTACCCTTTCCCTTTCCTTCTCGATCAGTTTGAGCTGTCCCTCTGATCTCCTCTGCCGGTTCAGCTTCTGCTTCGTTCCCTTCTCTTCTTGTCGGACGACCGCCGGTCCTTTCCTCTTGGGGTTACCGGTTTGGCTTAACGGCGAGGTCGTCCGGTGAGGGAGGTGGTGGTGAGGCCTGTGAGGTCACCCATCGTGCTCTACTCATGGGTAGTCACGGTTTGGGCTTAACGGCAAGCGGCGGCTTCACAGCAGGAGGTTGGGTCTGGATCGTGGCTCGTTGTGTGGGCGCTTGAGGGTGGCGCCAACTAGCGGCGTTCGACGGCGATTGGTACCTCCGTTGTTGTTTCCTCAGGTCGTTTGTGGGAGCCGATTTGGCGGTGTCTCGGCGGTCATTGTTGGGGCTTCGGCAGCGCGTGGGGCTCTTGTTGGCATGGGTTGTGGGCTGGCGTCTAGGTATGGCTTTCCGATCCTGGTTGGGCTTCATGGTGGGGTGTGGCGGTTCCTGGGAGGTTGATCGGCGGTTTGGCTGGTTTGGGGTGCGGCGGCTCTGATCTGGTTAGGTTTGGGTTAGGTGTTTGGCCCTCCTCCCTCGTTTGTGGGTTTCTCGGTGGCTGTGTTGTCGGCAGCTACGGGTCGTCAGTGGTGTGCTATCCCGGTGGCTGTGTTTCCGGCGGCTGCGGGTTGGTGCAGGTGGTGGAGGAGGGGTTCTAGGTTTTGGTGTATGGAGGCTAGGTGGGTTTCCTTTGGCGGCTGAGGGGTTGAGGTCCGGTGGTGGTGGCGCGCTAGTGGTGGCGGGGTTTGGTGGTTGGCCGGTCAATGCTTATGTTTTTTAGGGTTAAGGTTTTTTTGGGCCTTGCCACTGGTTTGGGCTTGGCCCTGGCTGTTTTGAGCTATCATGTTTTTATCTGGGCTTGCTGTGGCCTTTAGGATGTTTTGGGCTTTGCCCATTGGGTGTTTTGGGTTTTGTCCCAACAGGTGTTCATCCAACTTTGTGTTGGATTCCCCTTCCCCTAACTTGATATACCTTTTGTCAAGTTTCTTAATAAAACTTTGTTGCCTATCAAAAAAAAAACCATCAAAGTATATAAACATTTCATAAGAATAACCATTCCATTTCACTTCCTATCCCATCAAACAAAACATAGCCCCAGAGTAATTTCCGTTTGACCGGAAAAAAAAACATAGCCCAAGAGTTGGTGGATTCCTATCTTCTTCTTTTCTTTTTTTTTTTGGTTATAATATTTCGACGTTACATGTTCAATATGATAATTATAACCAGAGGCTTTATGGATCACTAGGTGCGGCCTCGTGCAAGGCACGAATATCTTGCCCGTTGAAGTGGGATGCGTGTGATTTTGAGTTTGAAAATTTTGGTTTAAGTTGATTTTGTTAGATTGTGAATGTGTTTACACCCGTTTTTGGCACCCAGTCCTAGACAAGCGTTGGAGGGCCATTTAATTATTATTTAATTAAATTGGGCCACAAAATAGAGATGCACTGGGTTAAAATTGATTGGGCCGAGCTGATACCATTTGGGCCCAATTAAATTTGTTTAACTCAGTCATGGGCCTAAGCTTTGTTGGGTGTGCTTATTTCAAAGAAATTAAAGAAGCCCATGGCCCGTTGACAATGAGAACATTCTAGAAGAGAAAAATTAAATTTGCATCACAAGCCTGCCCATGAAAAGAGGAGGTGTGCAGTTAGTTACTCCTTTCGACCCACGATCTCAAAGGTGCACGGTCAAGAGAACGTGGGTAGTTGAGAATTAATCCACGATTATCAAATAACCTCCTGAAGCTCACAAAAAACCGCCAACAATCGGGTTAGTGGGACACATGGCGTCACAAGGAGGAGCCGGCAAATACCTTTACATGCAAAACTGTGGAAGCTTTGGGCCTATAAATACATGATCCGAAGGAGGAAAAATAGTCTCCACACCAATCAAGCTCAACGCTTAAACCAAAGTCTTCCCAGTGAAGCAATTATCTCTCTTGTACCCCAATTTCTATCTCTCTTGTACCCCCGACTTTATTATTACGATGTAATAAAGTTATTCATATCTCCCTTGTATCCCCAACTTTATTATTACGATATAATAAAGTTATTCTACGATATTCTCTTCTTTTTCTCACACGGTTGGGAAATTCTAAGTCCACTTCGTTGTGGCAAATCACGAACCTCTTTGTGGCCTCACCCTTTGGGTCACACGCAGTCGCATTACATACGAAGTCAGATCGAGGCGCTCACGCCTTTCATACGTTGGACGACGACAAGTCCTGGCACGCCCGCGCTCATACCGCACACGCCATTGATTTTCCGCTCACGCCTACGCGGCGGAAAAGTGGGAAACAGAATGTGAAGTAATATGAGTAGAAGTGTATGAGCTAGAATGGCAATGTGAGTTAGGAAGTGTAAAGCCTTTTGGATTACATTGTGATTTGTAGTTGTAATTAGAAGAAATGTATTTGGTGTTGTATTGAAATAGAAATTTGTTGAAGAGATTTGCGCAGGAAACAAGAAGGAATGGCAGATGCGGCAGTATTTTGGCAGGAGTAGGATTATCAGAAAGGAGTATCAATAACAAATGAGGTAGGATAAAGTGTGAAAATGTGTGACGGTGTGGGTTGAACTGTTTTCTTTTTTTTGGTTGATGAGTTGGATTTTTATGAATAGTAGGAATTTGAATAGTATAGGCAGGAATATATAAGTTTTTATAGCCATGAATGTGGTAAATTGCAAAAAATTGAGATTGGAGTAAAAGAAAGGGAATGAGATGTGCAGGAAAAGTAATTGTGGTAGCGCGAAGTTGGAAAATGTGGCGATTATTTTTGCCGAAGAGCTTTATGCAAACGTGAATATAAAAATATTGGCAACTACATTGGAAAATCAGAAGGTTAGGGTTTGCATCTATGCAATTATGAAAAGCATTGGACCGCTTTCTCATGAAAAACAATTTTAATTGTCTTTGACTAATTACCCTTCTGTCAAATGATTTACCCAATTGAGGGTCCTAAATATCTTTTACAGTATATGAACTTTGATAGGAGCTTCCCCACCAAATGGATATGAAGGTAGCCATCGTAAAGAAATTGGCGCAATAATATTCTATCTTTAAATTTTCGCCATGAAACCAACTATTAGTAATCGAAACTTGTAGAAGCGAATTTGTGTTCGATTTACCTCCAGTCCAAAATCAAGATTCGGATGAATACCGTGCTTAGTCTCCAAGTATTATTAGTCTCCTGCAGTAAGGCAATACTACCAAGAGTATTTTCTTTGATCCCCAGTTCAAAGGCTTTGATTTTTGTTTTGGGGAGAGGGGAAAGAGAAAAGGTATGGTCCGATTGTTTGTTTCGATCCCTGGAAAATGGTCTGCTACATGGGCAGAATTCACAGCTAACTCTCATCTCCAACCCATCACTTGTTACTCGAGCCAAAAAATGGTATTTGTTTCCATCTCCATTTTGGTACTTCTTACTAAAGTTGGTGCCTATATTACCTTGAGATACACCATTTCTCTCTCCCTGGGAAACCCAACCCACATAAATACATACGCAGACATCACTCCAATCAACAAAAATCAACATTTATACACGAATCTATGAATAAAAAATGCAAAAATTAAACCTATTTATGCACCAACTTGGTCCCCACTCGGTCAACAACGCTTCATATCAGTTCGTCAAAAAATTCATTTCCTGCATTCCATATCTCCATATCCCAATCAAGGTAGGCGAGTCAACTCAGTCAATCACACCCATAATAGATAAAACGTTGGATACAGTAGTTTTAGTTCTTTAAAATAACACTTCAGATTTTACCTAAATTCCATGTTCGTACATATTCAAACAAAAACATATGCATACATCAATCAATTGACAAAAAATCAACCCTTTATGCACGGATCTGTCAACGAAATTGAAAAAAACCAAACCTTTATGCACTGCTTTGAGAAGCAAAACGGAATATCTCTCTCTCTGGATGAAGATGATCAGAACCCAGCCCCGATTGACAATCTCATCTGTCGTCTTTGCCTTCCATGATTTTGTAGGATTTGGGGATTTCTGTTTGTCTGCCTCTCTTGGTCTCTCTCTCAGTGTTCGACCACGAAAGTTAAGAGGAAACGGGAAAGAGTAGCAGGGGGACGTGGGCTGATAATATCTACCCATTTTGGATCACACCGAAAAGACGAAATACCCAGCTGTCTTAGTGTGCACTGTTTGCAATTGAGGGGCAAATGTGTCCGAAATTGCCAAAAAACAACCCACACACTCCCTCTTTTTATTAACGGTTGGAAATTGATTATTGAAACTCAAAGCCCAAGAGCAAAAATTTATTGCGATAATTGAAGCCATTTATTGTTGGGGCGGAAAACATGCACTGAGCTACAGCAAGACGAGTTTCGAAGCAGTGTGATTATGTACAAGTTTTTGAGAGAGAGAGAGAGATTACATTAAATTCCATACATGAATCACGCATAACAAGCCCCTGAGCATCCATCATTGCGAAAGCTATACAATACAGAACATCAAACGCTTCTTCATCATCTGCAATAGTAAAGATGCATCGTTTTATTTGTTAAGAACGTGGAAAACTGGACATCATGCTTCTAAATTCTAGATGCAAAGACACCTTAAGATTTAATTAGCATGGACACTTAACCTCCTAATAATCTAACAAAATTGATTCCCGGAAGACATCTAGGTTTTCCTGCAAAAGTTGCATCTAGATGAGCTCTGTCCCGACTACATTAAGTGTTCTAATCCCTATCTGCGAGACAATGCTGCCTGCATGCAGGTGTGTGCTTCAGGGTTCAAATACACACACAAAGATATTTGAATTGGCTTTGATCTGTAAAAGTAAGCCAAAGCTGCCAAATAACTAAGGATTAGTTGATTCTTGAACAAGGGGAAACATTTATTTCCATTTGCATTACTTTGATCCCTAAGAATGGCAAAGAGCAAGCCAAAACTGCTCGATTGGCCATCTTGAAAAGAAGCTCATTTGCATTCATTTTCCGTATTCTGTGTTGATGCTCACTTGCAAACAGTGCTAGTTCTATCACACAACTGAACCAACTCGACAGGATTTTGGTGCTCTCTTTAGCCAAACTGGATCGCCTTCAGTTCAAGTTTCCTAAATGGTTGATTTTGTTACACACGCAGAAATCACAATGGTAGACTCTGTGACTGCACACACTGTAGAAAACAAATACTAACTCACAGCACTGTGCACAAGAAAAATGGCGCTTAGAGAGCCTATGCCGCAAAGTAACGGGAAAATGCAGAAGGCATAACAAGCATCACTCTTGGGCATAAAAAAAACCCAACATAGAACAAAACACACAAACCTAAGCAAGCAGCTGAAATCGAACTAAGCACCTAGCCCAAACACAGAACAAGGAAAGCACAACACACGCAGCAAACGAAAACAGCAAATACACAGCCAAAAAGCATCAAACCGGCCAGAATAGTTGAGGGAAAATAACGAAAATAAAGCCAAGCCACACACCATCGCCATTAATGTCCGAATTTTAACGAAGGAGAGTAAGAAGCACGGATCCGCAAAAAAACCCAAACAAACACCACACCAAACCACAGAGAACATGGAAACCATCACAAACGAAAAGCACAACGAAGACATCCGTACGTTGGCAGAGCAAATCGACCAAACGCAAAGAAGGAGGAGCGCACAGAAAGAGAGCGAAAAGCTTTATTGTCTATCAGAATTTTTTTAAGACCCAAACAACATCCAATTATCAGTATCTAAACTATGAGAATGTGTTCTTCAATTAGTACCAAACATAGTAATGAGTTTTTCTCAGCTCATCCATATACCCTCTGCTATAGCAAATTTAATTAACAAACGAGTGAAAAGTTATCCTCAAATCGAAGCATCCCCTGTTTTATTGATAAGTACAGTCTATTATAGATGTGCAAACTCATTACAAAATCGTGGGGGCATTCCCCCCAAAAAAACAAAGCTAAGCAAAACACCTTCATTACACCAAAACAGATTGCAGCAAAGAAAGATGCGCAAACTATCCATTGTTTTGTTATGATTCTCATTATCCAGCTTTCTTGTACAATTAAATAATTTTTACAATGTTGCTCATTATCCAGCTTTCTTGTGCAATCAACTCATCTAATTTAGCCAATCGAACTGACCCAAAAAATCTCCAATTTCGTAGTGTATGACAAACCCTAATTTTTGGGGGTCCCCAAAATTTGGAACTCTAAGATGGAGAATCTAGGGCTCATCAACGAAGAGAGAGAGAGAGAGGAGGAGGAGGAGGAGAGACCTTGGCAATGGAGCTTCGGTGGTGGGCGATTCGATTTTCGCGATTTGACACCCCCAAAATTTTGGAACCCTAAGATGGAGAATCTAGGGCTCATCAACGAAGAGAGAGAGAGAGAGAGAGAGGAGGGGGAGGGAGAGCGTTACCTCGAGCAAAGGGAGAGGGTCTTCGGCGAGTGGTGGTGGGTCGTCGGTGGCTGGGCTCGTCAGTCGGAGTGGAGGGAGGTGGAGAGGTGGGGGGCTGCTGGTGCATCGTTTCTCAGACAAGAGAGGGGTGGAGAAGGGGGTAGCGTGTTTTTAGTTGTAGGGGAGGGGTGTGGGATTTAATCTCAGCCCTTGAAATGGAGGGCTGAGATGGAATGTTTCTTTAGGGGTTTTTTTAAAGGTTCCCGGAACCGCCCCGATATATATAAAAGCCGGAGTATTATTTTAGGTTCGGTTCTGCTATGTTATTGGACTACAAGTCAATGGATAGTCAAGTTATTTTCGCTAAATGGTATTTAGTTGATGGAAGGTTAGGAGAATGACCTGCTTAGAAATCCATGAAAAAATGTGCTTTTAGGTTCCGTTTCGCTAAAATTCTTATTTTTTTAAGTAATTATTTTTTCTTTTACGAGACAGTCATTCTCTAACAATACATCACATTTAATTTAAAAAATAAGTACTTATTTTAATTAGTGTAACACACCCTTAGTTCATTTGGTTTAGCTGGAATGCCTATCTGAATATATCACTACAAGAAAAAATGGCTGCCTTCCCGGCGTTTTCCGTAAACGCCGCGACTGCCAGGCACGGGAATACTATACAGCGTTTGGTAAACGCCGGGAAAGGACCCGGCGTTACATAAACGCCGGTAAAAGTTTTCCGGTGACCGGAGATGGTGACTTTTACTGGGGTTTGTTAAGAACGCCGGTAAAAGTTTTCCAATGACCGGATCTAGCACCTTTTACCGGGGTTTGTTAAAATGCCGGGAACTCACATACCAAGACATATGGGAAAACAGTTAAATCCAAACTTCGAAAATAGCAATACTGCTGTGACAGCTTTGTACAGAAGACAAATACCGGCGATAAACCTTATCATCGCCAGAATGATCCACTAAAGACAAATATCAGCGATTAACCTTATCATCGCCAGAATGATCTACTACAATTCTATCTTTCGCATGATTATCTTTTCCTAGATTGAAAAGTCTCCATAAGTCTGGTTGACAGGGCAACACAACGCATTGACTTTTCACACAAAATAAAAAGGAGGAAAAAGGTCAGAACATAAGGGCTTATACATTTTTTAATTCCTTAGACAATTACTGCTAATTTATGGTGCGACATAGGTTACAAATGTAATATCTTACATCATAGATTCATGTACAATACAAATCAAAGGCTTGTGCACAAAAATGTCGGCCAGTTTTCACTGAAGCTGGTAACTCAAATAACAATAGGATATTACAATAAAATGACGTGTAATAGTGCAGAAGGCAGTCTAGAATTCAATGAACTACTATAAAGGAGAAGCTTTGCATACCCTGTGCCTGAAGCATTGAGGTGGCTGACAGTTTCTCCTCTCAGCACAAGTGATTCCAGACAACTATGGAGTGAATAGCACATGACACACAGTACTTGAAGCATCAAATTAAGGATGAAATTCATAAACCAGGCTGCATAAACAAAAAGGTAAACAAATTATGCATCTCCAGCCCTTGCCTTAGTTTGCTCAAACTCATAAACCAGGCTACATAAAAATAAAGGCGTAAATACAATTTTTAGGAATGCAAACAACCCAACCAGGCATAACACTGTATGTGCTTTAGTTTCTTAATTATACCTTTATACATTGAAAAATTATCAAGTGGGGAGAATCATCGTGTTTTAGTAAATAGAAAGGAAAATGGAATGAACCGTCACAAATTACTTTCTTTTGATAAGTCCAATTAGTCCCAGATTACCTTAACTTGGCAAAGGGGAGTCCAACACTGCATATAGCACCATCATCATCGGTAACTTCACTGCAATATCAATATAGTAACACAATCATAGCATTAGACCAATTCTACCATTAAAACGTGAAAATAAAGCTTGGATAGGCAATAAGTGAGGCCATTTCGCTTACTCACCGACCACTTGGGTTCTACCGTAGGCATTCTTGTTCTCCATTACTAAATCCACGATGGTCTTGTCCTAAAATAAAATACGAAGACCAAGTTTTGAGTTGAAAGAGTACAACACAAAGCGGCGCTTTTTTGGGCAAACCAAACATGTGGCACTATGAATTGAAAACATACACACGTGGACCTGACTTTGTAATTAAAGTGCATGAACAGAATATTGACAAAACAAACACTCTGATGTCATAATTACAGATCATCACTTGACAGAAAGCATGCATTTAAACTACTAAAATTATAACGCGCAACAATAGGGATAACGACTCGAATGGAAGTCATCTCAGTTGCACATTGTGAAGTATTATTTACCCAGTCTCTACTTTTGAGTGCAGAGGTGAATAACGAAAAATATTAAAACTCTAACTGCAAAGAGAGTTTGAGCAGACCAAAGAGCATTCCACCGATTCAACTTCGAAAGGAGCATCCAACCCAAAACGTTTTCCCGATTATGGGCCCTCTCTTATTTCATGGAACCCAATTTATTAGCACAAAATTTGATTAATAAAGAAGTTGCAAAACAATTAGGTTGATTATGAACATAGATAAATTCTGGGAAACAAAATTTGGAGTGAATCTACAATATCCAACAAAATTAAATGGTCAAAAGACTCAAAACTCAACTTTAAGTGACAGACCAAAAAAACTTACAACTCCATCTTGTTTACTGGAGTGGGTAGAAATTGGTATTGAGAAGATCATTAAAAAAGGAGATACGGACAATAAAGAAAATAGTCATACCCCATCAAATAGCAGTGCTCACTGCGAGAAAGTCATAAAAGCAATTCCTTGTGAACACAACTTAGTACATAAAAGCATCATGTGATAGTTGGCAGTTTTCTAGGCAAATTTTTGGCCCAGTTCGATGACAGTTTTCCCCAGAGCTATTTTGCGTTATTAGAAGCTAAGCTAATCATACCATAACAGCTTGCCATGCAACTCATACATGTTCATTCTATCTAAGCTAGTGACAAATGAAATACAGGAGCATGTAATAATAAAGCAAAATAAAACAATTCGATCTTACAAAGCTCTCAACGCAAAATCTTTTTCTTTGCCGTCTCCATACCAGTAACCCAGCGGCATTTTTACCCAAACTTTCTCACCAGAAACAAAGAAAATCCTAAATAAAAAATATAAAAAAAAAGGATGGAGAAAGGTATCAGAGAACAAGAAAATAAGGAAAATCATACTTATAATGACCCAAGCAATCAAGTTCTGACCTTCAAAATCAACTACGGAGAGGAACACATACCGATTAATTAGTATCCTCTGGTGTAGCAGCAATCAGGTATTGAACACCTACTTGCATATTAACAAGCCGATTAAAAAAAAAAATCAACAAATCAGTTACATATTGTGTGTGCTATTAAAACCCTACCTGGACCATCATTGTGTGTGTGTATAAGGGTGCTGTATTAGAGAATCTCCAATCCTGAACCAAAACTAAACTGAAACCCAGAATTTGAGTATAAAATCTCTTTTTGGTGTTCCAGTCCTTACTCAAACTCAACTCAAATTTGAGTTCTACTCAGATCCAATATCAAATAACCAAAATTCGATGTTGACTCAAACCCAAACTCAAATTCCAAACAGTGGCGGTACCTGGTGGTCGGAAGCGTCGACGGTGGTTGTTGGCACCGGCGGAGGCGTTTTACTCGATGGGATGCGCCGGTGGCAGCTGGAGGCGGTGGCAGGCGCCACCGGCGGCGGTCGCTGCTGTCAGTGATGGCTGGGTGATGCTCGACGATCGTTCCTCCAGAGCGAGAAGCAAAGAAGCGGGAGAAGGGAGAGACCCTGAGAACTGAGAAGGTTACTGCTCTCTCTCTCTCCCCCCATAGATGCATCCACCTGTACCCAACAGACCTGGGGGGACGTGGACTAATGATACCCACCCATTCCCAATCAAACCGAAAAGACCAAAAACCCAGACCCCCAAGTGGTTACTGTTTGCAATCAAGGGACAAATCTGTCCCAAATTGGCAAAATACAACTCACGGACTCCCTCATTTTATTACTCTTTGGAGATACTCTTTGGATATTTTGAAGTCACATGGTTCACATTGTTACTTTATCAACGGAGATTTATTTATATATTTCAATTAATTAATAATCTTTGAAGTAACTATTAATTTGCACTCGTTTAAATATTTTTTTTTTTTGGAGCCGACACTCTGTACTTAAATTACCTTTAAAATAATGAAACATTTAAGTATATCTAACACTACTTGTAGAAATTTTTCTGTGTTCCTCCCTACATTGACTATATTCGAAAACGACGTACTGAATTACATAAAAAAGTGGAGATTTCGAGTTCAATAAATCCATCCTGGATTTTGGATCGTATAAGATAAGGAAGTCTTTCCAATTATTAACTCTTATTCAATGTTATTATATTATTGGAGTGTAAATTCTGTTCGGCGGCGGCAAAAGCCACGCGTATTCTGCTGTGACCATTGTTGATTCCATCGTGCATTGATCCAGTAATTTGAACCGTTCATATTGTAGAGCTTGGCGAGTAAATCATCCATGCAAAAAACTAGTTTGATTGGACATCGATTTTATACGCAAAATTCAATATATTTGATATACATATATCGATGTCCAATCAAGCTGATTTTTTGCATATGATCCGCCCGCCAAGCCTACATGATAAACGATTCAGATTGCTCTAACAAACATGTACACGGTTGGACCAGCAATGGTGACACTGGAAACCAGGCGGTTTCCACTGTCGTCGAAAAGAATTTCATCCTCCTCCACCGTCACTTTTTAGTTATCGGAACCATAAGATAGCCAAAGTATTTATCGAACAAGACCTAAGTTCCCTTTTAATTACCCTGATTTCCTTCTCGCTACCAAGAGCTGAATCAAGTCTTATTTTCTTCATTAATTAGCTCACAACTTATTTTTTTTTGGTACGTTGGAAATTCAATTAACTAAAAAATTAAGTAGGTCCATAGCAGAGACATAACAAAGATAACTCACAGCTTATTTACGAAAGGAGATAAATTGCTTTGTAAAACATAGCACGCTGATGTAGTACTGTCAATTAACGATCTATTTATATCTTGCCACGTGTGCTAGAGATTGAGTTGGGTAACCACTTAGCACTGCAAAGCTCGGCCACGATACCCGCACACAGATCGAGCCGAACATGAATCGATCAATGACACTACGAACACCCTCCAGTCCCAAACCCTAGCTTCCCACCAGCAACATCATAAACCACATCCAAAGTCTGTTGCTGCAAATTCCCGAATATGCCCCCCGCCGAGGCAACCCTGTTTCCGGCGAACGCAAGACAAAACCTCGACGAACCAACGTAGTAGAGTATCCCCTCTAAGGCGATCGGAACCTCGATGTTTCCGGCGAACAAGAAGCTTATCTCCGGAACCTCCACCGTATCACGACCGCTGAAGTCGTAGCACGTGTCGAACAGCGACACGCCCTGAGTCATCGTGTAGTTCATCATCAGTTGCCGGAACCTCGTCCGGAGAGCATCGTACGCTTTAGTCTGCAGCCGCGTGACGACGGTGCCGGAGTCTATTATAGTGCCGGAAGAGTTGAACACAGATTGAGAGATCGGTAGCAACTCTCCAGCGACTTTGATCCCCGTGACTTCGATGAAGTAAAACGACGGGCCGTTCGAGTTGGTCAACAAGGGTGTGTATTTTATACCAGCGGAGTTTGTGGTTCCACCATCTTTTCCAAAAACCAGAGTTCCTGATGAGGAAGATAATGTAGGAAGACAGTAGGAGAAGTAGCTTCTGTATTTCGAAGCGGTTTGCGCGACGAGGGAGGGAGGGCCACGGCCAAGGCCGAGCAAGCCGGCTGCGCCGTGGAAGAGTCCGGTGTTGTTTAGGCCGCAACCGAAGGCGAAGCCGGGGAAGACATCGGAGGGGGTTAGGGTTAGGGTTTCGGTGGCGTAGAGTCCGATGGTGAAGGACCTGTCGCCGTAGAGGACCGCGTAGAGGCAGGTGTTGGTGGCTCTGGTGCAGCCGCTGATGCGGAGTTGGGAGCACTGTGGTGTGGTGCAACTGAGGTTTTTGTAGGTTTGGGAGGCGGAGGGGTTGAAGATGGGTTCTTGCTGTTGGTAGCAACTGTTGGAGTGGAATTATAAGAAAATCAGCAAATTAGTTAAAACTATATTTGCATGCAGCATTCGAAAAATATGTACATTAGAAGCATGAACAAAGAAATGGTAAAGATATGGAGAAACTTTTGGAGCAACTGTTGACATGATACCTGGGCATCGCATCTGCGCTGTCCAAAAATGCAACCAACGGTCCGGATATAAAGGTACCGAACAGATTTAAAAAGAAAAGGAAATGAAAATGAAAATGAAAAGGTTTTTTCGATCCAGACCATCAGCTGCTCGGCTTGGATGACTCGGATGCGCTGCACGGGATTTGCAACCCAAAATTTCTCAAAGATATGAATCAAGATTAAGGTGATCGAAATTTAGGAGCTCAAGTCCTCCCTACTCAAATTTCTATCTACCTCTGTTCCTACGCGTTTTCGGCAATTAGATCAAGTTAAAATTTTCATATTCTATAAAAGTTTCAATAATCCAATGGCCAAAAACGCACCAAAACATGGGTGTATCAAATTTTCGGTACAGAGAATTTGAGTGGAATATTAAGACCAACTTAACTTATATTTTAAGTTACTTGATTTAACAAAATAAAGAAACTTGGAATAATGTTCCTAAAACATGGAATCTCTTGTACAGGACGAGTAATATGGGGCCAAAGAAGTAAAGTAGAGGGGTAATCTCTTGGTAGTGATTATGTACTCTTATGTATTTGATCAGTGGCGGAGCCACTTGAGGACGAGCGGGGGCACGCGCCCCCACTGAACTGAATACTTCTTTTTCTTTTTTTTCAGATTTTGTATTTTTTCCTATAATTGGCTTCTTAAATTGTTCTTTGTTTAATCACTTAAATACATTTTGTATATATTTCATTCTCAACTTTTTGTTTCCAATATTACAACAATTCCACTACACTTGCGAAGTGAGATGTTTAATGAATAAAAAGAGTCACCACTCACCATTTGAAACTCCTCAATACATAATGTCCAAATTTGTAAGTGGCTAAACCATGGGTTATATGCATTATACTTCATTAATTATTCACAATTGTGAAAGTAATCTTGTCTTTGTTGATAGAACTCACAACGCGTGACGAAATTAGAGGTTTAAGCATAAATTGAAAAGAAAAGCACATTTTTTCTGATTGGATTAAGATTGCTGAATATTAACATTTTAGTTATTGTGTATCTAAGTGCTATTAGACTTGGTCCATTGAGACAATTCAAACAATTGATTTGTTTTGATAGTTTATGAAATTACTACCTTCCTTAGTAAATGTGTTAGCTTTTTTTTTTTTTAATTATTTTTAGCACAAGCATTCTTTTATTATTTTGGTGTTGCTAATTATGAATTTTTTTTTTTTGTTGAAGTGTGTTTAAAAAGTGCCTCTACTATCGTTAATTCCTGGCTACGCCACTGTATTTGATTATTCAAAGAAAAAGCATGTGAACATGGAGAAATTTTTTGGTGCCAATCAAGCACCACGTGGTGTTCGAGCAGCGTACATTCGGGTCATTTATTTCGGTTTTGAACGACTCGAATTTGGAGAGAGAAAAATAAGAGAGAAAGAGAACAGACAGTTGTGGGGCAAGAGAAGAGAGAGTATTTCAATTTGAGTCGTCCAACACATTTTTAGACGGCCCGAATAGATTGCTCGAGCACCACGTGAACACGGCTACGCAGTACCCACCCGGAACCCAAAAATTTCTCGTGAACATGAGTCACAGGACTCCTATGTTATTAGTTTAATAATACGGAGTAGTAAAAACAACAAATACTACGTGGGGTTGTTTGGAATAAAAAGCCAAAGTGGCTTTCCCGTCAAATTTTTTTTGTCCTTATTCAAATTTTTTTCGCAATTTGTGGCTTATTGTCAATTTTTTGGGGATTATTATTTCATTATGACGAGAGGAATCTAAAAAGTAAAAAAATTTGGTCGAAATCCAATTTTTTTTTAATAAAGACGAAAAAAGTGGCTTTCCCGCCAATTTTCGTCGAAATTCAAAAAAAATTGGATTTCGACCAAAATTTTTTACTTTTTAGATTCCTCTCGTCATAACGAAGTAATAATCCCCAAAAAATTGACAATAAGCCACAAAATGCAAAAAAAAATTGAATAAGGACAAAAAATAAGCCACTTTGGCTTATTTATCCGAACAACCCCGTACTAGGAGTAAAAAGAACCACAATAGGTCACGTCAATTCTTTTGGAAAATCTCGCCAAAAAGTCTCTAGCATTGGTCTATGTTAAAACTAAAAGTGGGAATTAAAAAACTCGAATTCAATTTACATTTGAACAAACAAATAAAAGTAATAAAATTAGTGGATCAAAATCAATATTGTATATCAACCAAAATCAAATTGAAGCTACTAATTTTAAATCTGGAGAGTACCTAATGCATGGCTGGCACTGAATCCAAGTGACGTCGCTGCCGGTGTCGAACGTAAGGGTAAGGTCCTTTTTGGGGGTTCCGAGTCCTAACGTGACGACGTAATTGCCGCTGCCGATTGATTGCCCAGGCTTGGCCGGGAGGGTGGCTTTGGAGTCGTCGAGACTGTAGCGGGCCAACTTGACGTGGAGTCGATGGTGAAGTGAGTTGACTCGGGCCTGGTCATGAGACATGATTTCAGCGATGGTTGGAGCACTGGTTCGGGCCTCATTCATATGAGAGCATGGGCCATGCCTGTGAACAACTTTTAGCGACTCCCTTTTGCCCAGATCTGGTGAATTACAATCTCACAAATAAGTATTCGAAAATTTAATGTGGTAATATAAATAAGATTATTGATTAATAATTAGTGCTTGAGAATTAGCACATCAACGTGGTGCTCTACGGATTTATTGTTGTTGGGTTTCAATTTTGTTTGGGTGTTCTCATTTTGTGTTTATTTCTGCATTTAACCTTTGGTTGAATTTTCCTCCCCTCCACCCGACTTAATTTACCATTTGTCAAGTTTCTCAATAAAACCTTTTGCCTATAAAATAAAATAAAATAAAAAAACATGGTGCTCTAGGGAGCCTTTTCCGCAAAATATTGGTGTGGGCTCCATACCAAGCATGTGGTCCCGGCACCAATATGTGATCAAGAAGGCTTTTTGAGCACCACGTGTCAGTATTCCATTAACTTTTCGTTTTTTGAGAATTGATTGTGTAGCTGCATCTTGGTTTTGTGCAGAGAATGAAACAGAGAAATGACAGATATTCAAACATAAGCCTAAAGAAAATTGAGAGAAATAGTTCAACCTAGCTGACAAAAGAAGGAAAGCAATAAAATTGCAGAAAGTTATAGGGCTAGAGAATTACCCTTTGTGGATTCTCTGCAATATGGATTTGGATCCAGGGACTTCACATTTACAACATGGTAGGGCTTATCATGTTCTCGTTTCGCTCCGTAAACCGGTGCCCCCTTCAGGTACATTAATACAAATATAAGCAAACAAAAGAATGAAACATGGCTGTTGGCAGAAAATGGAATGGAGAGAGCCATAAGGAAGCCCCGGAAAATTAGTGCTCTAGAATGGCTGGTTATCTCATGAGTTAGAAATTAGGCTATTAAAGAGTCATATTTATAGCAATTGGCTTGTGCATTATCTCATTGGCTCACTATAGACTTGACTCGGAAAAAATCAAAGACCAAAACGTCATTTTTAATCACATGCATGTAGGACCAGTTCAATTTTGTGCCGGTGGTGAGCATTACCTTCGTGGAATGGACTTTGTAAAGTAAGGCCGAAAATTCTATTTTAACCTTAACTTCCCAGACTTTGACACCAAAACGACGTTCAGACAAGTGCGTGTGTACGATTGACCTATGCTGACGTCGATGCTCCTCTCTAAGGTTTGGCCCGGTGTTAGGCCACGATGCTTTTCTCTACGGTTCGACCCGGTGTTAGGAAGTAGATTGATCAGGCTAATCGGAACCCCACAGTACTCTAAAGTTTAGTTAAACTTTACTTTATCCCAGACCTGTGGAGAATGAAAAGGAATATACGTAAAGTGTAGTAATTTGGAAAATTAAACAATAGTGTTTAAGTCTTCTGTTTTTGTTTTTCTATTGAGTTTGGATCAAATCCATTAAATCATAAACATATATAAAAATAGAAGAAAGGGAGAGAAGAGTTTCACTCTGAGGGAGGAGACCTTTGATTGGCTCTGATAGAGGAGAATCTAACATAATTCTTCACAAAAATTTCGTCCCAGAGCATGACAAATAAGTGAAAATTGATTGCATGAGCCAATTAGTGGCATTTTTGCAACAAAAAATGAAAGAAGAGTGATCTTTTAAGTGATTGTTCTGAATTCTTGCACTGGTATACGTAATTACAACCTTTTATCCTATTGATCAATTACTATAATTTCGCTTCTTGGAGTTGCCTTCGCTTTTTCATAATATTATTGGGGTAGAAAAATGCGTAAATTCCCACTTTCTTAAATTCATCTTGGTCCCAAAAATACCATGGCCGACCTTGGGAGGAGACCCGCTACCGCCGTAATTACCTTCCCTTAGATGCGATTATAGAGACTCTAAGCCTACCGGATCTCTAAAGGTAATTAATCACTCACAAATTTCTACTCTCGTTAATCATGTGGACAAGAGATCGAGCTAGTCAAGTCCTCTAGATATACGTACATTTAAACTGAGGTCCACATTGCATGACTCCTCTCGGTCTTTCCTTGCCGTGTGTGGAAAACTTGTTCTCAGGCTCCTTTCCCGGAATTTGCGGACAAAAGCACCAAGACTCTAGTCTCGGTGCAAAGACCCTTTGATGGAACTTGCCATAGTCGCGGCCAGCTTTTTAAGACTTGTCCGACGTATCATTTACGCCCGATAATCACGTAGCTGCAATATGAAAACAAAAAGTAACGGACTCTGCTCAAAATCGAACTTAGGGTTGGTGCTATCCCAGCACCCTGCTGTCTCGAGCGATCCTGGTCCGCTCTGGTCTCGTTCTAATGAGTGAAAACGTTAACTTAGTAAAGCTCGTAGAGTAGAAGTGTATTAAAAATCTACTCGATCGGATATCATTAAGAAACATTTTTATGTTGAAAAGAATGGATACGAAATACTGGATCAAACCCACTAGAACTGATCCAAACATTTTTTTCCTGAAAAGAATGGATCCAAAACACTGGATCAAACCCAGTAGAACCCATTATTGCCAAGTTATACGTGTACCGATCATGCACTTAATGATATTCGATTGAGCTGATTTTTGGCACACGTCTTCTACTCAACAAGCTCTAGGAAATGAACGTTTCCGCTCATCAAAATGAGATCGGGGCAGACTGGGATTGCCCGACACACCACGGATAGCGCCAACCCCCAGTTCCTCAAGATCAAATGTGAGATTCGTCTATTTGTAAGACAAACGTGATTCAGCTACGTAAAAAATCGATGAAAAGTTGTATTACCTTTTTGGCGGTGTGCTGTGACAGAGCAATACTCCCGCAGATGTTATGGTTATCATACTTGCACTTCCATTTAAAGTTTTTTTTTTTTTTTTTAAAAAGGAGATTTTGGAGCCGCCTTTGTCCACATTACACGACCTCTCACGGTCTTCGGTTGACCTATATAGACTTAAGCTCTGTGGGGAAAAACCACAAAGCACCAAAGACTCCCTGATGGGGACTTCTTGAATGGGTCTTAGAAATTGAAAAGCAACTCCCCTGCTTCTTCACTCAAAACCCCTTGGTGTGGGGAAATTATTGAGTGGTCAATTGGATCGAAATTATCCATCAAACACACACACAATTATATACACGAATAAAAATCAAGCAAAAAGAAAAGCGGAAGAAAGCATGACTTAGATATATGTGATTCTGTAATAGGTTAAATTCACGAGTAACGCTAGTTTTTTCACTATGTATTGAATGGATAAGAGAACACAAAGTGTTGACGGTAGCGTTTTACATTATCAATACCTTGCTACTATTGTTTAGGTTTCGTTTGTTTTTCTCCTGAGCTCCCCGGCCACCTTGGGTGTTGCCTCCTGAATCCCTGCCATCAAAAAAAAAAAATTTAGGTTATGTTTGGTTCGATGGAATGAAATGAAATGAAATTGGAATAGAATTGGAAGAAATAAGATTGGAATATTATTTTCATTCCCGAGTTTGGCTGTGCTTGGGAATAACCATTCTCATCCGAAATGGAATGGTGTGACAATAGTAATTTTTGTAGTGGAAGTAGTAATTTTTGGAGTGATAGTAGTATTTTTTGGTGTAGCAGTAGTAATGTGCTTATGCTGTTGTTGGTTGTTCACGACTTCGCGGATGTGTATTGGTGCCGCTTCTTTTGGAGAAATCTTCTCAGGTTTGGCACAATCGAATTTAGGGAGTGTGATGGAGTCAGGGATGGGCTAGTAGGGGTGATCGCCCTTGCAAGAAAAAAAAAATTCTATTATTATATTAAAAAATAATTTTCTATGAAAGTATATAAAGGCTCACCCCCTCTAGCTAGTACTCCCAAAAGGGACTATTTTGGGGGGAAAAAAAACCAAATACTCCAGTAACCTTTGAAATACAAGGATACCAACATTAATTTCTAAAGGCTAAGAGTTAAAATATACTTGAGAGTCAACATTGTGAGCAATTAGTTAATAAAACTCTCAATTTTTCACCCACAAAAATCCCCAATTGTTAAGTCTTTGAAGGTACATAGTTTCGAAAAAATAGGAACAAAGGAGAAGAGATTTTGGGAACCCTAATTAATCTTGGTAAAATTTAAGCTGTAAGTATGTTTTTGCTCAATCATTTTACTAGATAGATTGAGGTAAGTTGTTACTTCTTTTGCAATCTGTTCCTCCTAGTATATAAAAAACATAGCAATAAGTATGGAGTGTTGCTATTTTGTACTTTTTTGAGTTTTACTGTATTTACGTTGTTATGCATGCTTATTTTTATTTTTTGTCTCGTATATATGGTCGCTCCCGTGTGGTGAAAGTTCTGGCTCTGTGCTGTCAAGGAAGTCTTGTCTTGGCTTTGCTTATACTAATGCCGGAAGAGTTCTTTTTTTTTTCTTTTTTTTTTGAGGGTGCAAAGAACGGAATTGGGTCCTTCTCTTGGATAAGGATAGTTGATCCATTGCTGAGATGTTCATGTGCTCTGTTTTAGGCTTTTCGTCTCATATCTTTCAACCTTTTGTCGAATGAAATTTCTTTCTTCGGGTCTATCACTTTGCCTCATATATCAACATCATGAGGCTAGTGTTGCTCCCTTCTCTTTCTTGTTTAATTTTCTCGATGTACCATTGTCAAGATATCAATAAAATCTTTTTGTCGATACTAGAAAAACAAATGTAAAAATAAAAGAAAGGGAGAGAAAGTCTCACTCCGAAGGAGAAGACCTCTAATTGGCTCTGATAGAGGAGAATCTGACATCTTCTTCACAATAGAACACTTTAATCGTATTCAACTTTTCTTCTAATTGACACACAAAATATATATACAACGATAACTTTCCACTAATTACCACTACCTATAAAGTAGGAAACACTTATTTACACTAATTAACCTAACTGAGAATAAATTTTATCCACCACCGGTGTAAAACCCCATTTTTCCACCATTGCCTATTGTGGTCCCCATCGAACGTCTATTGTTGTAATCTGAACCATTCATATTTTAAGACCCGCAATATAGTATTGCCATGCAAAAAATCTACTTGATTGAAAGTCGATAGATATATTAAAATTTAAATTTTGGTTTATAAAATAGACGATCTGATTCTGTCAATAATACTATAAAGATAAATTACCCATTATACAAAACAAAATTCAAATTTTTGATACTCATGTTGATGTCCGATCAAATTTAGTTTTTGCGTAGATACACTACTATGTGGAGTTTACAACATGAACGGTTCCGATCAACGATAAACACATAGTAGGACCGAAAAAGACGATGGTAGAAAAGTGGGGTTTTCCACGTCGGTGGAAAGAATTTAATCTCTAACCATAATCGTAGTCAATTCCCAATGTTCAATAGAAGTAAATTCAACATGATTTTAAGATACGTAACAGTTGGAAGATTCAAAATCCAAACTTTAATTTAAGAAACACTATTTGATTGAGGCCGGTAAATAAAAACACTATTTGATTGACTAAAAATCGTAGAGAGGATAGGAGAATGCAGTACTGGCCCTAAGCAAAGGCGAGCAAGGTATTTGCTTAAGGCCCTCAAAAGTTTCGTAAAATGTGGGATATTTATTATATAGCTGAACACAAAATTTCGTTCAAAATGATCATGACCAATAAGTGAAAATTGATTACACGACCAAATTAGTAGTTTTGCAACACAAAATGAAAGAAGAGTGATCTTGTAAGTGATTGATCTGAATTCTTGTACTGATATACATAACTAAATTTTTTATCTTGTATATATATATATTGATCAATAACTATAACTTCGGAGTTGCCTTGGTTTTTCATAATTTTGGGGCGAAAAAATGCATCAAAGGTCCAATTTCTGAAATTTGTCTTGGTCCCAAAAATATTATGGCCGACCTTGGGAGGAGGTCCGCTACCGCAGTAATTACCTTCCCTATATATAATTATAGAGACTCTAGACCTACACCGTATCTCAAAATGTATTTAATCACTCACAAATTTCTACTCTCATTAAGACACTAGTGTTAATCATGTGGGATATCAAAAGAAGTGTATATCAAAAGAAGTGTTAATCATGTGGGATATCAAAAGAAGTGTTAATCATGTGGAAAAGAACTCGAGCTAGGCTAGTCAAGTCCGCGTAGCTAGGAACCACTCCTTTCCTCTAGATATATGTACTATATTCAAACTTATCAAATAACACAATTGTGAAAATAATTTTCTGATATTGAATAAGGACCACAACAGTGGTATAAATACAACATTCCTACAATATGATTCTATGGAGGATTTACAGGTAATGAGGCCACTAATCAAGCCTAACATTATGCCCCTTAATTACAGTCAAATATACACACATGTGCTATATCAGTGGAATCAATATATTAGTGAATATTCACTAATACTGATTTTAGTGAATATTCACTAATCCTTTCTTACCATTAGTGAATATTCACTAACTCTGTAACTCCCATGATATTATAACAGTTGACTCACGCCAACACCGCCCCTCAAGTTGGTGCGTAGATATCACACATGCCCAACTTGCCAAGTGAGTCGAGGAATACCTTGCTAGCTACTGCCTTGGTAAGCACATCTGCTAGTTGGTCTTCAGACTTCACAAATGGAAAACTAATAATTCCAGCTTCAAGCTTCTCTTTGATAAAATGTCTATCAATCTCCACATGCTTAGTCCGATCATGTTGGACAGGGTTATGAGCAATAGCAATGGCTGACTGGTTATCACAATGTAGATTCATTTCCCCTTTTGGTTTAAACCCCAATTCAGTCAATAAGTTTCTCAATCAGAGCAATTCACATACCCCAAATGCCATACCCCTATATTCAGTTTCGGTACTCGACCTTGCTACTACGGGTTGCTTCTTACTTCTCCAAGTCACAAGATTACCACCTACAAAGGTGAAGTATCCTGAGGTAGACCTTCTGTTGTCAGCTGAACCTGCCCAATCAGCATCAGTATAGCCTTCAACCTTCAGGTGACCATGATTAGAGAACAATAGACCTTTACCTGGAGCATACTTCAAATACTTCAATATGCGATCTACAGCATCCATGTGAGGTTTTCATGGGTCATGCATGAATTGACTCACCACACTCACTGCATATGCAATATCTGGTCTAGTATGAGATAGATAAATCAGCTTCCCCACAAGTCTTTGGTATCTCCCTTTATCAGTATGAGAGGCACTCAAACATTCAAATAACTTGTGGTTTTGCTCAATAGGAGTGTCCACTGACTTACATCCAAGCATCCCTGTCTCAGATAATAAATCAATGACATATTTTCTTTGGGATAAGAAAATTCCATGCTTTGATCGAGCTACCTCAATCCCAAGAAAATACTTTAGGTCTCCGAGTTGTTTCATCTCAAACTCGGAAGATAAATACTGTTGTAACCTAGAAATCTCCTCATGATCATCACCGGTCACCACCATATCATCCACATATATAATCAAAGCAGTAATTTTACCTCTTTTGTGCTTCAAGAACAAAGTATGATCTGAGTTACTTTGTTTGTAACCAAATTTTTTCATAGACTTAGTGAACCTACCAAACCAAGCCCTTGGAGATTGCTTCAGCCCATACAACGCCTTTTTTAGTTTACACACCATTTTTGTCTCTAAGTATTCTGGTATACCGGGAGGAGGATCCATATACACTTCTTCAGCTAGGTCTCCATGAAAAAAAGCATTTTTGACATCAAACTGGAGGAGTGGCCAATTCTGATTAGCTGCTAAAGATAGAAGTACTCTCACAATACTAAGTTTAGCAACTGGAGCAAATGTTTCTTGATAATCCTCACCATAAGACTGTGTATATCCTTTTGCAACTAGCCGAGCTTTGAATCTCTCAATACTCCCATCTACGTTGTGTTTAATTGCGAACACCCATCTACACCCCACTGTCTTCTTTCCCTTTGGTAGATGAACAAGTTCCCAAGTAGCATTCTTTTCCAATGCTGCCATCTCTTCTGCCATAGATTTGGTCCATCTAGAATCTGCCAAAGCTTCCTGCAATTTACTAGGAATAGACACAGAGGATAATTGAAGTACATACGATGCATATGACTTGGACAACCTATGGGAGGATACATGATTGTTTATGGAATACTTAATTTTAGCTTTGGTATCTGGGACATATCTAGATGGTGGTTGACCACGATTAGACCGGGGTGGAAGATGCTATCGAGATGGTTCAGAATTAAGATCAGTTGTATCAACTAAATCATGGATATTAGAATCAACAAGAATATGGTCAGGTGATACCTCTAAAGAGTCATCTGGAAAAGATTGGGTTAGTGGTTCTGTTGTAGAAGTAGGAGATAATGTACTATCATGGACCGGATCTTCATAATCAACTGAGTCAGCTGTGTTTTCATTGGAGGGTGACAGGCTTTCACAGTCAGTGGAAGATGTATCAGGGATTTGAAACATTTCAAAGAACCCCATATCATCACGATTCTGTACTTCTTCCCTAGTCTCCCCCTGAAGTGAAGAATCGATCAGTGATCCCGTTTGAGTAGTACAGTGTTTGTTCATGGAATATGACATCCATGGAAACATAAAACTTCTTGGTAGGGGGATGGTAACACTTGTAGCCCTTCTGAGAAGATCCATAGCCAACAAAGACACATTTTATTGCCCGTGGATCAAGCTTGGTTCGTTGATAGGTGTGTAAATGTACATACACCACACAACCAAAAATACGAGGCTCCAACTGAACAACGGAATGAAGCGTGCACTGATCGGATAACACATCCAAAGGCCTCCGAAAATGTAGAACACTAGAAGGTGTTCTATTAATTAAGTAGACAGCAGAACTCAAGGCTTCACCCCACAAGTGGGAGGGAACATGACTGCCAAGTAACAGAGATCGAGCGACTTCCAAAAGGTGGAGATTTTTACGTTCTGCAACTCCATTATGTTGAGGAGTATTAGTACAAGATGTCTGATGAAGGTTACCAACTGAAGTCATAAATTCAGTCAATTCCCTTTTAACATATTCACCCCCATTGTCGGAACGAAGAACTTTAATAGACACACCAAATTGGGTAAGTATCATCTGATGGAAGGAGCGAAACACAGCACATACATCACTCTTTCGTCTCATTAAATAAATCCATGTCATTCTGGTACAATCATCGATAAATGTAATGAACCACTTCATCCCATTATGTGTAGAAAGAGGAGCTGGACCCCAAACATCCGAATGAACTAAGGCAAAAGGAGCTTCAGCTTTATTATCATGTGAATAAAAAACAGTACGATGACTTTTCGCCATTACACAAGTTTCACAAGCAAACTCTGAAAGATGACAACCATTAAACAAAGATGGAAACAATCGCCTTAGATAACCAAATGAGGGATGACCTAGTCGTCTATGCCACATCCAAATCTTTCTCTTATTTTTCAACATGGTGTCGCCCATAGCATGAACTAGTGCGCCGCCATTTGATCGTTGTAATCCGTCATCCAGATAGTACAAACCTCCTCTCTCTTTACCACTGCCAATCCTCTCTTTGGTATGGATGTTCTGAAAAACACAGTGAGTAGAGAAAAAGTGGCGACACAATTATGAGACTTGGTTAACTGACTAATAGACATAAGGTTACAATTTAGTGATGGGACAAATAAAGTATCAGTTAAAGATAAAGAAGGTGACAAAGACACAGTACCAATGCCGACAACTGGAGAAGAGACACCATTGGCATTAGTGATGACTGATTTTGAACAGCTAGAGGATAAATTATTGAATACGTAGCAATCGCAAGTTATATTATCAGTAGCACCTGAGTCAATTATCCAAGCACTATTTCCAGTAAATAAAGGAAGACTCTGAGTAGAATTAGATATACCTGACTTGGCAACGAATCCGGAAGTAGTGGCTAAGTTGCTCCTGGAAGTCGAACTTTCAACCTTGGGGTTAGGAGCCACTGGAGATGATGTCTTACCCTTCGGATGCCATTCAGGGTACGTAACCATGTAACTTGAAGCAGGTCTTTATAAAATGATTATCACCATAACAGTGAGTACACTTACGAACGCCCTTTTTTGAGTCATGTGAGACAGATTTTCGAATAGACATAACAACCCCACCATCACTTGGTGTTATATTGAGCATAGCATCTTGGCGATTTGCCTCAGCGCAAACAATGGCATAAGCAGCCTGCAGATTTGGTAGAGGTGCAGTAGCAAGAATCCGACCACGAACCCCATCCAAATGAGAATCGAGACCAGCCAGAAAAACATATAACCGTTGGGAGGTAACCATTGTAGTAAATCGCTCAATATCTCGGGTACATTCCATGGTACAAGGCTCAATAGCATCAAACTCCTGCCATAATTTTTGTAGTTTTCCAAAAAAAGAAATAACAGAACCTCCATTTTGGCGAACAGAGATTACCTCAGTGTAACTGATAGGCTTTTGATGCATCTTGGCTGACCGAATATGTCTGTTTAACTGCCTCCCATATTTCCTTTGCTGTAGCCAATCGAAGAAAGAGAGATCGGATGTCCTTTGTCATTGCATCAAAAAGCCAAGATTTGACCAATCAGTTTTCATCCTCCCATGCTTCATATTCCTCCGACTGAATGTCCTTTGGAGCAGCCTTAGTACCTGAAATAAAACCCCAACGTTTTCTCCCACGGATCTTATTTTGAGCGTTCAAAGACCACTCAACATAATTGGTACCATCAAGTGGTTCCGGAGTGATTCAAGAAGAAGTTTCTTGTATAAGGAACCCAGCCGATATAGTAGTAGATTCGTTCTTTTTTAGAGAATCACCACTTGCATCAGTCATAGTGGTAAAGACACTAAAAAAAAACTTCGCAGCGGAATTGTATGAACAGAAAAAGAAACAATTGTGAATACAGGACCAAACTTCAATCCCTAGGGTGAAGAAGAGGAGATTGAAGGAGGCTTTGATACCATATCAAATAACACAATTGTGAAAGTAATTTTCTGATATTGAATAAGGACCACAACAGTTGTATAAATACAACATTCCTACAATATGATTCTATGGAGGATTTACAGGTAATGAGGCCACTAATCAAGCCTAACATTATGCCCCTTAATTACAGTCAAATATACACACATGTGCTATAGAATCACTATATTAGTGAATATTCACTAATACTGATTTTAGTGAATATTCACTAATCCTTTCTTACCATTAGTGAATATTCACTAACTCTTTAACTCCCATGATATTATAACAGTTGACTCACGCCAACAAAACTATGGTCCACATTGCAATTTACAAGACTCCTCTCGGTCTTTCGTTGCGCTTTGTGGACAACATTTTCTCAGGCTCTTTCCTAGACTTTGCGGACAAAAGCACCAAGACTCTCGGTTTAAAGACCCTTTGATGGAAATTACCAACGCCGCGGCCAGCATTTTAGGACTTGTCCGACGGATTATTTACGCAAAGTTTTCTCCCGATAATCACGTCGCTGCAATATGAAAACAAAAAAAGAAAAAGAAAAAAGTAACGGACTATGCTCAAAATCAAATGTGAATGTAAGACAAACGTGATCCTACTACATGAACAATATTCAATGAAAAGTTATGTTACCCTTTTGGCGGTGTGGTGTGACAGAGCAATGTTTCCGCAGAGGTTACGGTTATCATACTTGCACTGTTGAGATTCCACTCAAGTGGGGTGGTGTGCGCGAAGCACAGAATCACTCCCTACCTTATTTCCTTACAAGTATTAGGGTTTTTTTCTTTTTGCCTATATATTGATGTATATGAGAGCAGAGAGGCGTGTGACTGAAACTATATGAGGGAGAGGGTGAGGTCGAGTGGGTGAGCCGGTGTGGCTCACCGGAGCGGTGGAGAGCCGGTTGTGGCTCTCCCGGAGAGGTTTTTTCATCTTGTATTATTGTGTAAATAATATTAAGGGAGTTTTTCCTCATATCATTGTGTTGTTGAGTGACCCCGGATCATAACATGCACTTCCATTTAAAGGTTTTTTTTTTTTTTTTTAAAAAGGAGATTTTGGAGCCGCCTTTGTTCACATTACAAGACTTCTCACGGTCTACGGTTGACTTATATAGACTTTTGCTATGTGGGGGAAAAAACCAAAGCACCAAAGACTCCCTGATGAATGGGTCTTAGAAATTGAAAAGCAACTTCCCTGCTTCTTCACTCAAGCCCCTTGGGCTGGGGAAATTATTGAGTGGTTTTTTTTTTTTGTGTGTGTCAAAAGTGAGAAAACTGTATTGATAAACGTCCAGCGACACTTACAAAACAGATATCATTACAAAGAATTTGGACAAAGCCAAACTAATCGTTTAACAAATAAAAACGAGTAAATCACAAGGCAATCGATATCTTTTATCCTAACCCAGACATGACCTGACGCGACAGTGACACTTTTAAACTGCCTAACATCTAATTAGGAGTCTCAAACGAAAAAAAGTGTAAAGTTAAGAATAAAAGACACCAAATACCCAGACAATCAGATGCACTCCAATCAAGGATGAACGCACCAATGAACTCCCGATAAATTCAAATTTGTCAAGCCGCCACGAGTTGTCCCACCAAAGACATCGTATAGATATAGAACGTTGAAGCACAGATATCGTTGTGAAACAACCTTGATTGAGAGAACCCGATCTATAGACAAAAGTTGTGCAAAGATGAAACTAACAACTCCCGTAAAATGAGAGACAAAACTCTCATAAATCAAGATCTGGAGAGACGGAAGAAAAAAAAAATGAGTCGGAATAGTACCATGGCCTTCCCCTTCCAATTGGACCCAAATTATCCATGAAACACACACAATTATATACACAAATAAAAATCTAGCAAAAAAAGCGGAAGAAAGCATGACTTAGATATATGTGATTCTTAAATCAGTTAAATTCACGAGAAACGCTAGTTTTTGGAAAAATGACGGCTAATGACGTGTTTTGATAATTAATACCCGTCAAAGACATTTTCAGCATTAACAAATGTTTTCAGCATGTCCTTAACTGATATTAATTATAAAAACACGTCCTGAGCTGTCATTTTCCTCTAGTTTTTTCACTATGTATTGAATGGATTAGAGAACACAAAGTGTTGACGGTAGCGTTTTACATTATCAATACCTTGCTACTATTGTTTAGGTTTCGTTTGTTTTTCTCCTGAGCTCCCACACCTTGGGTGTTGCCTCCTGAACCCTACCATCAAAAAATAAAATTTAGGTTATGTTTGGTTCGATGGAATGGAATTGACAATGGAATGAAATGAAATGAAATTGGAATAGAATTGGAGGAATTGAGATTAAAATATTCTTTTCATTCCCAAGTTTGGTTATGCTTAGAAATAACAATTCTCATCCACAATGGAATGGTGTGACAATAGTAATTTTTGTAGTGGCAGTAGTAATTTTTAAAGTGACAGTAGTATTTTTTGGTGTGGCAATAGTAATTTTTGGAGTGGCCGTAGTAATTTTCAGAGTGACAATAATAAATCTTGGAGTGACACTAATAATTTTGGTGTGACAAAAAAAATGGAATGACAATTTCTTTATATTTTTAATGGATTCACAATTTCTTTACTAAGGTAAATAGTGATTCCATTTGGATTAATAATCATTCCATCATTTAATGGTGAACCAAACATGGGAATAAGTATTCCACAGAATGATCATTCCATTCTAATGTTGATTCTATCGAACCAAACATACCCTTAGTGTGATTTGGAAAAAAGATCGAAAAGAAGGGTCTCTCGTTCTTATCGTGGTCGTTTATTTTGTTTTCTCGTGCGAATGGAAAATTGGAAATAGGGTTTTCAAGGAAAAACATTATTCTTTTCGTTTCCCTCCCTTCCTATCCTTTTTTATTTTATTTTCTTTTCTTTTCTTTCACCAATCAAACAAGTCATTAGCAAAGATAGAATTCCTATTTCTTTCTATATAGAGTACTTAGAAATTGGAAATTGGATCTATGTGAATTCTTTTTGGTGATCGATGGTGGATTTGGATGACTTCAGGCTTGTGCCCATGTGAGTGTTTCAACTGGGATGCCCTTTGTGATACAATTGGCTGTCCTGGTTTTGGACTCATTCAATTATCATTTGGATGTAATTTTTCTTTTTCTTTTTCTATTTCTTTTCCCTCTTGCCTTTTTCTATGCCCCAATTTCTATGGTCTGTAATTAGACTCTCTTGATGTACCTTTTATCGAGTTTCTAATAAAATTTTGTTGCATATGATCGAAAAAAAAAGTATATATTGGAACTTGCTAAGTCTAACAAAGAGACAAAACTGTGTATGCATACGTAATTGTCATTTAATTTTACACGCCTGACCAAAAATGGTTAATAAATTGAAATTTCAGGGCATTTTTCCCCACACTTGTATGGCAACTATAAGAATTTTTATGCACCCAAGAGAATTACATGGCCAATCCTATAGAACATTTTCAAATTAATATGGAAAACTAGCACAATCGATCGATGTAAATATTTAGAGCTGTGCAGGGAGGGGCCCAGGCACTTCCGGCACCCCTATGTGTCCGCCACTACTTGAGAACATTGGTATAGTTTCTTAATAAGTTAAATGAAAGAGACTACGAATAAAATTCTGAGGAATGTAATCCCTAAAGCCTTACTAAATCCGTCCTTTATTGAACTTTATGCTTTTTTTCTGTAAAATATAAGGAATAAGATCAACAATCCAGCTAATTATTAATTACCGCTGGGTTTGCTTCTCGAGACATCAGTTTGCATCTTTGTTTATAGCAATCGAGCTTCTAATTCTTATGATATTCTTCAAGAAAAAGGAAAAAATAAAAAAACACGTACTGCACAATATGCCAAAACAACGACCTAAGTTATATAATGCGCGAGCGCGTGCACATAAGAATTTTTCAATGACATCATATTACTAAAATTTGTGAGCCCAAGGATTGAGAATGCGAATGCAGAGCAATGATTGAGAGCGGAAGTGACAGATTATACTAAAGAATTATGTTACTAAAATTGTGACTGCCGAGTAAAATGGCTTGATTTATACTAGTATTGTTTTTCTTTTGGCGCTTCGTTTATGGTTATTTGCTCTAAATTTAGTGAAATAAGCATCCGTCTTGACGTGAAGAACTTATAAGTAAAAGTATGATCAACATTAAAACTTCACTAAAATAAAGAAATCATTCTCTAATAAAGATAATTTTTTAGTCTCATGAAAACAATTAATTTTATAAATTTTAAAGTTCTTGAAAAGATAAAACTTTAGAGCATCTCCGTAGTACATGAGAATCCTTCCTCAAAAAACAAAAACAAATAGGGTTCATAGAATAATTCGTTTCTATGTACTAATATTTTCCTTCTTTTTTTTTTACGGAGTAACTTAAGTCGTCCGAGCTAGCATACATAATTAAAATTTTGGGTACCAATCTTACGATCTTCTAGCTGTAGCTGGTGGCCCGTTTAAAGTCGGACCAAAGCTGCAACGCAAAACTAAAACGTTTGCAGTATTACTACACTATTTTCTTACAAAATAAATAGAAGTTTGGAATTTATTTGATTAATTTTCGAATTCACAATCCAAAACGCCACCGTCTCCACCGTCCTCAACGTGGCCCATCCTCCCACCCACAAACCAAATGTCCAAGCAATCAAGTTTCTCGCATAAGATTAATGTGATTAGTTGTTATTAATGCATTGGTAGAAGAAAATATATCGAAATCAATTCAGCCAATATAAATTAAGTAATAAGTTTCCAATTACAATAAATAAAACATCTGCTACTAGTCTTCTACCAATGGAATATTAACAACTTAAACCATATTTGACATATTAAACGGCACGGATCAGGATCATCTCCAGTCCTATAAATGGACTGGACAGTCAAATTACGGCCATTTATGGACCCTTTTTGGGCCCGCGTTAATGATCCAAACTATTCACTTTTAGAACACTTCGAAAACATATACCATGCCAAAACTCAAAAAAAAAAAATTGACTGAATACCATTCGAGATGATTTCAAAATAAATTTGTTCTGAGATGATTGGATTTAAGGGATTTCGATCCAGTGTATCTCTCTCTTTTTCGAGCAAGATACACCCATTTAAAACAAGATCAAATATTATCCGATTAACTTGATTTTTGGCATGGTACAAGTTCTCAATATTTTTCAAAAAATGAACGATTTGGATCATTAACGTAAACCTGAAAAAGATCTCTTTTTTTTTTGAACGTCTAAAAAGATCATCATTGTCACAGAAAGTCTTGCAACTTCTTCCAATACATCAAATGCAAGACACGTGTCCGAAAAAGGAATGAATAACATAATAGAATAAATTCTTAATTTCCACCCGCGGTAGAAAACCCCGCCACCTTTTTCGATCCTACCGTGTGTTAATTGTTAATCTGAACCGTTCATCTTTTGAAGACCTCACATAGTAATGTATCCACGCAAAAAATGAACTTGATCGAACATCGATAGGAGTATCAAAAATTGAGCAAAATGGACTGTTTATCTTTATTATTATTGACAGAATCAAATCGTCCATTTTATAAACCAAAATTCAAATTATGATATATCTATCGACTTCTGATCAAGCTGATTTTTTGCATGATAATACAAAACCGTAAGAACCAAACTGTGTTTGGAAAGATCCTGTGTGACTACTGTTGTCTTGGTTTACACAAACGGCTAAACAGTTCAAGACATCACGCTCACTGGTTAGCTAGTAAATCCGATAGTAACTCACAAGGGGAGGTTCAAAGCCAAAAGCTACCTTACTCTATACAGGTGATTTCCTATTGAACTCTCGTCATTTGCATATTGCTGCACATTGTGTTCATCAATTTCATTCATGTGGGGGATTGTTGGAAATAAGTGAATTGGAAATTGACTCCAGAATAAACCATTTAATTTGGTTGTAATTTGTTTGTCCTGCAATGGATAAATAAATATGGAGTGATTGAAATTGTTTGGTTTGCCACTGAACCGGGCCGTGTGTGGCAACGGGTTCATAACATTCTAAGGCTTAGAGTTTGTTGGGTACTTGTAGTAATTAATTAAATTAGTTACTTCATTTATTAAAGCTTTTTGAATCAAATTTAGTGTTGGTTAAAACCAACATGTGGCAAATTAAACCAATGGGTGCAATGCTTCATTTACCTTGGCATTATACATTTGTTACGTGAGCCTAGGGAAATGGAAGCAGCGTGTTGGTTCGGCCAAGGTTCAAACAATGGTGTCTCTCCGGCAGAGATACCACCGAACAGTTGTGTCTTTTTCCTAACACCATTTCGAACAGTCACCGTTCTTTTTCGTTGGGGTACCTACTTCTCTATAAATAGGACCCATCTCCTCTCATTTCAATAACGATAAATTCCTGCATTCATAGCATACATATTCTGAGAGAGTTCTGCACAGTTTCCTGGTTCGCCCGTTGAACAGATTGTAGTGCTACTTCCGTTCTTCGAAAATCGGGTAATAATCCTAGGAGCCAAACGTTCAAGAGACCCAAGAGCACCGGTGTGGGGGACTAATTTGCTTTAAGGATATAGTATTCTCCATAAAAATACTAGCCTCGATTGCCAATTTTCGGACGCCTGAAATTGGTCTAGTAAGTTTTCTAATATTGTTTCTTTTTGATGTGTAGCAAATTTCCAGTTAAACGAATCCCAGTTCCATCAAAATTTTGACAGAGGACTCATTATAACACCAACAAGTGGACTTGCTATAACATGACCAATAAAAACAGGCTAACAGGCTTACACGACGTGATAATACAGCTATGTCAAGTGTAACATGAGTCACGAAATGCCTAATAAAACATTTTCCTTTTCGAACCCGGTGGCACATTGCCTGTTCATCCTTCATCGAATGATGGCATTTCGATACATACATATATCAAAGACAATTTATCTACAGGTCAGAATTCAACTCCGGTATGTAACATATATTTTTGCTTAGAGCGTTTGAAAATCCACGGCATCAAGAACAGTAATTTATCTCTCTGTATACACCTACCAATCAATCCCCAGAAAAATGGGGGAGAGGAGAGCCAAAATCACATACAACCCCCATAAAGAAAAGCAGATGAGTCAAAGGAATTAAGGGCCTGTTTGGTTACCCGCGCGCATGTGTAGATTTTAAGTAGAAAAAACCAGAAACGCAAAGCAAATGATGATTTGCTATGTTTCGGGAGCACAGCAAAATACGTTGGAATACTTAGTAACAATACCTTGTGCGTAGAAGATAACAAGAAACATAAATGAAAAATACGTTGGAATACTTAGTAACTAAACTGTGTGTGTAGATCGAAGATAACAAGAAACAATATACTTTTTATATGTTCTCTGAAGTTAACTGAGATGTTACAAGCTGAATCAAACACTTCTAGAATTTATAGGATTCTCCTATCACGTACCTAGTCAAGTACACAAACTTAGATAATTAATAGATTTATGTAAATGACCCTTAAAGTAAATACATGAATCATATATTTTGGGAAATAATATTGGCACTCTAAAAATAGATGCAGACACTCCAAAATCAATATAATTCCAAAGCCACTTTTCTTTGTTTTTTGGAGTGTCTGCATCAATTTTTGGAGTGCCAATATCATTTTCCTATATTTTTTACCCTTGAACTAACAATTGACTCTTGATTCTTAAACTCCACACACGCACACACCAAGATACAAATATGATACAACATTCATACGCCTTGAACATACATCGATTATACATAAACTCTTCATGTATCAGTATCACACACATGAATCTCTATCAACGATGTATTAACCAAATCTAAATTAATTCCAACATTTTACTTGCTTAAAATAAGCAATGAGAAAATTAGGAAGTTTGGTCTTTGGTGCAAGGATCCATTGGTTTTCTTCTTCCTTATGGCCACAAAATAAGTAACGGTTACTAAATGGACCGAGTAGCTCTTACTTTAAAGACCTCTCAAACAACTCTCTCCCTCTTCTCAACACGCTCTAATAACATGAGTTCCCCAACCATTGTGTCGTGGAGAACGTGGTGCTTCAAGAACAAGTAATAATTATGTGGTGTGTTCGAAACAAATGTTTAGTAGTAGCAGGATTCTTTGTCAATACTATGGCGGTAAATGAACCGAATCGAGCCAAACCCTGTTAAGTTCGGCTTGAGTTCGTTAAGGTACTAGTCTGGCTCGAGTTCAATTCGAGCCTAAACAACTTGGCTCGAGTTTGGCTCGTTAAAATTTTTAAAGGCTCGAGTTCGGCTCGGTTGGATTCGTTAAGGTACTAGTCTGGCTCGAGTTCGGCTCGGGTTCGATTCGAACCTGAAAATCTTGGCTCAAGTTTGGCTCGTTAAACTCAAACGAATCGAGCCGAGCCGGATCTAAGCTCGAATTGAGCTCGTCAAGACTCGGGAATTCTTAGTAACTAAACTGTGTGTGTAGATCGAAGATAACAAGAAACATAAATGAAAATGTACAACCCGAAGGTTGCACGTAGCTCCCAAAGAGCACACGTGCCCTAAACACTCAACAATATACTTTCTATATGTTCTCTGAAGTTAACTGAGATGTTACAAACTGAATCAAACACTTCTAGAATTTATAGGACTCTCCTATCACGTACGTAGTTAGGTACGCAAACTTAGATAATTAATAGATTTATGTAAATGACCCTTAGAGTAAGTTCATGAATCATATATTTTTTTACCCTTGAACTAACAATTGACTTTTGATCCTTAAACTCCACACACTCACCCCAAGATACAAGTATGATACAACATTCATACGCCTTGAACATACATCGATTACACATAGACTCTTCATGTATTAGTATCACACACGTGAATCTCTATCAACGATGTATTTACCAATCCTAAATTAATTCCAACATTTTGCTTGCGAGAAAATTAGAAAGCTTGGTCTTTGGTGCAAGGATCCATTGGTTAACTTCTTCCTTGTAGCCACAAAATAAGTAACAACTCTCTCCCTCTTCTCAACACGCTCTAATAACATGAGTTCCCCAACCTATTGGTAATAATTTAAAAAATTTACATTTGTCTTGGTTAAAAAACTGTTGCGTTGATCACCTCATTTCAATCAGGTACTTACCGAAATCCTATCAACATTATTTTTCACATTAATGCATGTTCCCGGAACCGCCCCGTATATATATATAGGAAAAGTCTTCAATAAAAAGTATGTTCATTTAATTTCGTCGCTAAATGAGTATATTTGGCGAAGAAAAAATAAATTCGTTACTGTTTTGACAACTTCCGTGACGAAAAAGATATTTTTGTCACCAAAGGTACCTATTTGGCAAAGAAATAAAATTTTCGTTGCCAAAGGAGTAAAAAAGGAGACGAAATTATTTTTTGTCGAAAAATATTTCGTCGCCAAATGGACCAACTTGGCGATGAAAAATATTTTCGTCTTCTTTTTTACTTTTTAGCGACGAAAAATTTATTTCATCGCCAAAATGATACCTTTGGTGACGAAATTTATGAATTACGATTTGTCAGCAAATATATTTCGGGCATAACTCTTTGCTCAGAACTCCGATTGCAATAATTTAAATTGGATTTGAACAATAACATAAAGAGCTACAACTTTCATGTTTATCAAAATTGCTAATTTTAATGTTTAATGGTTCAAAATATATTTTAATGTTAAATGTATGTGTTATATATTAGATATTTCAAACATATGTTGAAAAGTTTGTGTGGTGTAGTTCGTTAAAGCTTGTGCGCAAAACCTAGGCGACTTGGGTTCGAAACCCAGCAGGAGCAAGAAAGTGGAAATTTCTTCACAAATAAGAATGTCTTTTGCGACAACCTTTAGTCGACAAATTTTTTTCCATCACCTATATTATTTGTGACGAAAAACATGCAATTTGTGACGATTTTCATTCGTCACTCAATGCAATTTTTCTTGTAATGACACCCCTTTAAGGTGTGTACCATATGCACCTATTGTGTGGTTCATATTGTGTCACCTCATAAAAAAATTACTTGTGGACCGATCATTCATAACATTTTATTTCGTATCGTAATTTTTATGCTAAAAATTCGTAATTTTTCATCAATATGATTCGTAACTTTTTAGCAATAGATTCATAACATTTTAGGAATTATAACATTTTGGTGTGTTTCAATATATATATAAGAGGTGTGTATTGTAGCACTTTCCACACATATATATATATATATAGGCATATTATGCGGAAAAATTGCATATATATATATATATATAGGCACGTGCCCCCACTCAATTTCTTTTAAAAAAATATTTAGTTAGAAAGGTTAAATAAAAATATGTGAAAATACTACACAAGAAGTACTTTGGCAGTTGACACCATACCCCCCCCCCCCCCCCCCTGCATAAATTCTCACTAATTGGAAATAAAGATGATTCATTTGGCATTAATTTTTTTTTTCCACAACTTATATTTTTGCTGCATGTTTCATTATGGATTATGATGATGTTAATAAACACGTAAATTGAATTCACAAACTTGTCAATTTATAGACTTATAAGAATAAATTACGAATTACAATTTCTTCCTTTTTTACACTTAGAGTGAAAGAGAGACTCTCATTTCCCCCGGCATTCCTTCAAACTTGTCAATTTATTTGTCAAATCTTTTTGGTGCTCACCAAAGGAGAAAACGCAATGTGGTGGCACTTCCTCTTAGAGATTTGAATTTATACTACTTGTTATGGGAGAAAATGGGATGCAGTGGCTCTCCTTCCTAAAGATTTGAATTTATGATGCCTGTTGGGAGAATAAACGGGATGTAGTGGTTTTTTTTATTTCAATTGGTGTCGCCCCCGTATTCAAATTCAGCCTTCACCACTGGTTGGGTAGTAACTTTTTTATTAGTAAAAATTGGTGCCCTCACTATAGCAAATTTCTAGATCCGTCCCTGCCAATATCCACGTCGATCTCCAAGTAATTCTCCCCACGGTGGTACCGGCATGTCAGCGCCTTACCCAGCAAACATGCCACGTAATTCCCCACGGCCGCCTTCATGATCCACGGGCCCTTCACGATCCGGTTGATCACTATCTTGAACCGGCTGTTGCGGAAATGATTGTCTCCGTCGATAAACCGGTGTAACAGCGAGCCGGATTGGATCGGCTCGTTGGTCGAGAAGTAAAAGACCACGGAGTGGTGGTCGCAGCCGGGGACTTGGAGGTTCACCGCGAGCAAAAAGGTTTTGAGGGAGTGACCTTGGGACTGGGACTTTCTGAGCGCGTGCATGACGCGGTTGTCGGGGCGCGAGAGGACGTGGTCGAGTTTGGACGAGGATTTGAGCCAGTCGAAGCCGGCGGGGCTGAGGAGCCACAGGCCGCAGGGCGTTTTGGATTCCTATTGTTACATGTTTGCTTCAGATGGTATTAGTTTATGAGATTTGATTGATAGAAAAAATTGGTAATGAGAAAAGATCATAAGAAGGAGTCCCAAGGGGTATTGCTAATACCCCCTATGGGACGGATTGTTCATCCCATGGGACTACCAATCCGGACCAATTTTGGAAACCAAACAAAGTATTACTAATACCATCACCTTAGCAATCCAATCCCAACCTCCAATCCATTTATCAAACGGGGTCTAAAAGTGGAGATTTCGAGTTCAATAAATCCATCCTGGAGTCTGGACAGTATAAGATACTCCGTAAGAATTAACTTCTATTCAATGTTATTATTACTGGGATGTAAATTCTGTCTGGCGACGACAAAAATCACGCGGTTTCCGCCGCGATCAGTGTGGATTCCACTGTGTATTAATCCGGTGATCTGAAACGTTCATATTGTAGAGTTCGCTGAGTAAATCATCCATGCAAAAAATTAGTTTGATTGGACATCGATTTTATACAACAAAATTCAATATATATAGTTGATATACATATCAATATCCAATCAAACTGATTTTTTTGCATATGATCCACTCACCTAGCCTACATGATGAGCGATTTAGATTACTGTAACAAACACATAGTCGCACCCACAATGGTTCTGCCGGAAGCCACGCGGTTTCCGCTGCCGCCGAAAAGAATTTAATCCTCCTCCACCGTCGCTTTTTATCGAACATGATCCCTAATGAACACCGCACAAATTTAGTTAATCAAAAGACAAAAGCATAGATTTAGCACATAGAACACAAAACTGATTTTTTCAGTCTTACTATTTCACAATAATATCTCATCCACATGCTTTGATAAGGGGATTTAATTTCCCTTTTAGTTACCCTGATTTCCTTCTTGCTACGTACCAAGAGCTTAATCAAGTCTTATTTTCTTGATTAATTAGCTCACAGCTTATTTATGAATGATAAATTGTTTTATGAAACATAGCACGCAGACTTAGTGTCGACGATCTAGTTTATATCTTGCCAGCTCGGCCTCGGTACCCGCACACAGATCGAGCCTAACATGAATCGATCGATGACACTACGAACACCCTCCAGTCCCAAACCCTAGCTTCCGACCAGCAACATCATAAACCACATCCAAAGTCTGCTGCTGCACATTCCCGAATATGCCCGCGTCGGAGGCCTCCTCGTTTCCGGGAACGCAAGACAAAACCTCGACGGACCGATATTGTAGAGTATCCCCACTAACTCGATCGGAACCTCGATGTCTCCGGCGAACAAGAAGTTTATCTTCGGAACTGCCACCGTATTGTGGCCGCTGAAGTCGTAGCACGTGTCGAACGGCAACACGCCCTGGGTCATCGTGTAGTTCATCATCAGTTGCCGGAACCTCGTCCGGAGGGCATCGTACGCCACCGGCTGCAGCCGCGTAATGACGGCGCCAGAGTCTATTATAGTGCCGGGAGAACTGAACACGGATTGAGAGATCGGTAGCAACTCTCTAGCAACTTTGATCCCCGTGACTTTGATGAAGTAAAACGACGGGCCGTTCGAGTTGGTCAACAAGGGTGTGTATTTTATACTAGCAGAGTTTGTGGTTCCACCATCTTTTCAAAAAACCAGAGTTCCTGATGAGGAAGATAATGTAGGAAGACAGTAGGAGAAGTAGCTTCCGTATTTCGAAGCAGTTTGCGAGACGAGGGAGGGAGGGCCACGGCCAAGGCCGAGCAAGCCGGCTGCGCCGTTGAAGAGGCCGGTGTTGTTTAGGCCGCAGCCGAAGGCGAAGCCGGGGAAGACGTCGGAGGGGGTTAGGGTTAGGGTTTCGGTGGCGTAGAATCCGTAGGTCAAGGACCCGTCCAAGTAGCCGACCGTACCGCGTAGACGCAGGCGTTGGTGGATCTGGTGCAACCGAGTTTGAGGTCTTTGGAGCGCTGTGGCGCGGTGCAGCTGATGTTTTTGTAGGTTTGGGAGGCGGAGGGGTTGAAGATGGGTTCTTGCTGTTGGTAGCAACTGTTGGAGTGGAATTATAAGAAAATCAGCAAATTAGTTAAGACTATATTTGCATGCAGCATTCGAAAAATATGTACGTTGGAAGCATGAACAAAGAAATGGGTAAAGATATGGAGAAACTTTTGGAGCAACTGTTGATGTGATACCTGGGCAGCACATCCACGCTGTCCAAAAATGCAACCAATGGTCCGGATACCGAACAGATTTAAAAAGAAAAGGAAATGAAAATGAAAAGGCTGTTTCGATTCAGACCGTCAGCTGCTCGGCTTGGATGAGTCAGATGCGGATTTGCAACCAAAAATTTCTCAAAGATATGAATCAAGATTAAGGTGAAATTTAGGAGCTCAAGTCCTCCATACTCAAATTTCTATCTACCTCTGTTCCTACACGTTTTCGGCAGTTGGATCAAGTTAAATTTTCATATTCTGTAAAAAAATCCAATAATCCAATGGCCAAAAACGTGTATCAAATTTTCGGTACGGAGAATTTGAGTGGAATATTAAGACCAACTTAACATATATTTTAAGTTACTTGATTTAACAAAATAAAGAAACTGGGAACATTAATGTTCCTAAAACATGGAATCTCTCTTGTACATGACGAGTAATATGGGGCCAAAGAAATAAGTAGAGTGGTAATTTCTTGACAGTGATTATGTACTCTCATGTATTTGATTGGATTCAAATATCACTAAATGTTCTAATAATTACTTGATTTTTGCCAAGGGAAAAAATGTGGGGCCAATGAAGGAGAATAGGCGGATAAATGGATACAAAAATATGAGAACGTTCGAGAGTCCCTTTTCCATTAGAGACTTGCCATGTATGACAAATATCTTCTCTATCATTTTCAAAGAAAAAGCATGTGAACATGGAGAAATTTTTGGGTGCCGAGTGTGCACTACGTGGTGTCCGAGCAACGCATCCGGGTCATTTATTTCGGTTTTGAACGGCTCCAATTTGAAGAGAGAAAGAGGACAGAGAGTTGTGGGGCGAGAGGACAGAGAGCATTTCAATTTGGGTCGTCCAACACATTTTTAGACAGTTCGAATTAGGGGTGGCAAATTGAACCTAAACCCATTAGTAAACCCAAACCCACCTACCAAAAAATAAACCCAACCCAACCCAACCCATTTATAAATTGGGTTAGAATGGGTATCAACCCATCTAACCCATCTATTAATGGGTCTTAATTGGGTATCAATTGAATCAATTTAAATGACCCAGTAAATCATGAACATAACCCATTAACAAAAAAAAACCTCAAGATGATCTCCTCCCCTCTCTCGAGTCTCGTGTACTGGAAATTGCTCCAAACACCTACCCCCCCCCCCCCCCCCCCAAATCATCCAAATTCTCTCTCTCTTCTTGAGTTGCTTTCTCCCCTCTCTCTCTCTCAATAACGCTTTTCATAATTTGAAAATCGACTACATGAATTGAATTCTTTTTCGTTCAGGCCCTCACGACATAGGCCCCGTTCAGCTAAATAAGTCAACTGATTTTTTTTTGTCCTTATTCAAATTTTTTTTCTATTTTTTAATTTTTCGTCAATTTTTTGGAAATTATTGCATCGTCATGACAAGAAGAATCTGAAAAGTAAAAAATTATGATTGAAACCTAATTTTTTTGAATAAAGACAAAAACAAACCAATAAGCCAATTTTTTCGTCATTATTCAAAAAAAATTGAATTTCGATCATAATCTCGTCATGACGATGCAATAATCCCCAAAAAACTGATGAAAAACTAACAAATACGAAAAAAATTTGAATAAAGACAAAAATAAGTCAGTTGGCTTATTTAGCTGAATGGGGCCATAGTCGATTTTCCATGATGAATCATTTTTTATCCGATTTTTAGCTCGCTTCCTATATAGTCGCTTAAGGCGTTCTAAAAAATTCATGATAGCTAGTGACATGCTACTCCCGCTACATATCGGAAAAATTAAGTGTACAGGGGTAATTTGGTCATTTTAGTAGTAGAGGGATAGTATGGTAATTTTAGTCATTTAAATTTATAGGGGTAATATAGTCATTTTAGTGTACATTGATATTTTAGTCATTTTAAATTTTAGTATATAGTATGTAATTAGGCTAATGGGCGGGGCGGGTTTGCTTTTAAATAAATGAGTCGGGTTGGGTATGGGTAATTAGACTCATAATTAATGGGTCTAAATGGGTCAATGACCCATTAAAGACCCGACCCACTTGCAACTTACCCATTTTAACCCAAACTCACCCATTTACCACATCTAGTTCGAATAGACTACTCGAGCACCACGTGAGCATGGCTACGTGGTTCCTACCCGGAACCCAAAAATTTCTCTTGAACATGAGTCACAGGACTCCAATGTTATTTTAGTTTAATAAAAAAGGAAATTGAATTCTACACTCCCTTTTTTGACATCTACACTCCTTTTTTTGTCTTCTAGCAAAAAAATTACATACACTTTCAACACTAAAATCCAAAAAAAAAAGTGTAGATGTCAAAAAAGGGAGTGCAGAATTCAATTTCCATAAAAAAAAAAAAAAACAAATACTCCTACGTACTAAAAAGAACCACAATAGGTCACGTCAATTCTTTTGGAAAATCTCGCCAAAAAGTCTCTAGCATTGGTCTATGTTAAAACTAAAAGTGGCATTTGAAAAACAAAAGTGCTATGGGTACACCGGTTGTGTACACCATTTGTACACTGCTTATGTGGCACTGGCAACTGAACCAAGTAAAGGATCCCACCTCTTCCTCTCTTGCAATTCAAAATTCATTTCACCCAAAAATTGTCCGGAAATTTCACCCCCAACTTCACCAACTCAAACCCACTTTATTTCTCCTGACTTTTATTCCTTCCTCGACCCCATTTGCACTGCCCTTTGTCGACGCCGGCGACACCACCACCATCGACGACGGCAACCACCACCTCCACCATTGACGTCGGTGACCACAATCAAGCCACCCCAATATTTTCATTTCAAATTTCCACCCACAAGTGCCCGGAAAATCAGAGAAAAGAAGATGCCCCAAACCCAAAAACGATTTACGACTACCAGTAACGACCTCATCTCTCCCAAACCATGGACCATCAGTGACTACCCCATCTCGATCTGCTCCCCGAACTCCCATTTATGACATAACCTACATGAAATAATTACCCTGTTCTTAAGCCAAGAAACAGAGCAATAGCAATGGTCACCCTTATTCTACCCTTTTGGTTATTGTCACAGGACCGCCAATGAAGCTCAGTCGATCATTCCACTGTTGAATCATTTACACGCCCAAACTTGGATCTTTGATGGCCTTGGATAAACTCGATCTCGTCAATAAAAACCCAAAGAGATGCTCAATTTCCTTCACTTGGGAAAAAATTAGTGTTTGAACGGATTGAGGCCAAGAATGATTAAGTTATGAATCTGAATCCAATCCCAAGTTATACCAACTCTAGTTTTATTCACAATTATCTGTACATTCAGATGTCGCCGGCGCCGTGGGTGGGTGCGTTCGGGCAGTGGAAGTTAACGAACTCGTGGTCCAGAGGTCAATGGTGCCGTCGCCGTCCTTGTTGATCTCTGTCACAGCGTTGGTTAGATCCGCCGAGGACGTGCCGGCGTCCAAACTGAGGGCATTGAAGACGAACCGTAGCTTAATATGTCAATTTAAAGGTAAAAAACAAAATTAGATTTTGCAGATTGAGAGATGGGAGTCGCAGATGGTGGTCGCCGGCGTCAATGGTGGTGGTGGTGGTCACCGGCATCGATGGTGGTGGTGTCGCCGGTGGGCAGGTGCAAATGGAGTCGAGGAAGGAGAAAAATTCAGGAGGGGTAAAGTGGGTTTGAGTTGGTAAAGTTGGGGTGAAATTCCCGGCTAATTTTTGGGTGAAATTTTGAATTGCAATGGAACAGGAGGTGGGGCCTTTACTTAGGTCAGTTGCCAGTGCCACATAAGCAGTGTACAAATGGTGTACACAACCGGTGTACCCATAGCACTTTTGATTAAAAAACTCGAATTCAATTTACATTTGAACAAACAAATAAAAGTAATAAAATTAGTCGATCAAAATCAATATTGTATAACAACCAAAAAAATCAAATTGAAGCTACTAATTTTATATCTGAAGAGTACCTAATGCATGGCTGGCACTGAATCCAAGTGACGTCACTGTCGGTGTCGAACTCAAGGGTAAGGTCCTTTTTGGGGGTTCCAAGTCCTAACGTGACAACATAATTGGCGCTGCCGATTAATTGCCCGGGCTTGGCCGGGAGAGTGGCTTTGGAGTCGTCGAGACTATTGCGGTCCGATTTGACGCGGAGTCGATGCTGAAGTGAGTTGACTCGGACCTGGTCATGAGACATGATTTCAGCGAGGGTTGGAGCACTGGTTCGGGCCTCATTCATATGAGAGCATGGGCCATGCCTGTGAACAACTTTTAGCGACTCCCTTTTGCTCTGATCTGGTGAATTACAATCTCACAAATAAGCATTCGAAAATTTAATGTGGTAATATAAATAAGATTATTGATTATTAATTAGTGCTTGTGAATTAGAACCGCAACATGGTGCTCTACAGATTTATTGTTGTTGGGTTTCAATTTTGTTTGGGTGTTCTCGTTTTGTGTTTGTTTCTGTATTCAACCTTTGGTTGGATTCCCCTCCTCTCCACCCGACTTGATGTACCATTTGTCAAGTTTCTCAATAAAATCTTTTGCCTATAAATAAAAATAAAAATAAAAACGTGGTGCTCTAGGGAGCCTTTTCCGCAAAATTTTGGCATGGGCTCCATACCAAGCATGTGGTCCTGGCACCAGTATGTGATCAAGAAGGCTTCTTGAGCACCACGTGTCAGTATTCCATTAACTTTTCATTTTTTGAGAGTTGATTAATTGTGTAGCTGCATCTTGGTTTTGTGCAGAGAATGAAACAGAGAAATTACAGATATTCAAACATAAGCCTGAAGAAAATTGAGAGAAATAGTTCAACCTAGCTGACAAAGAAAGAAAGCAATAAAATTGCAGAAAGTTATAGGGCTAGAGAATTACCCTTTGTGGATTCTATGCAATATGGATTTGGATCCAGGGACTTCACATTTACAACATGGTAGGGCTTATCATGCTCTCGTTTCGCTCCGTAAACCGGTGCCCCCTTCAAGTACATTAATACAAATATGAGCAAACAAAAGAATGAAACATGGCTGTTGGCTGAAAATGGAATGGTGAGAGCCATAAGGAAGCCCCGGAAAACTAGTGCTCTAGAATGGCTGGTTATCTCAGTTAGAAATTAGGCTATTAAAGAGTCAAATTTATAGCAATTAGCTTGGGCAATATTGTCTCTTTGGTTCATAAAATGAAAGTGCAAGTGAATATGGCACCCAAGGACATAGACTTGACTCGAAAAATTAAAATCAAAGACTAAAGCGTCATTTTTAATAACATGTAGGACCAGTTCAATTTTGTCTCTTTCAATCCCTCTCATTGTGGGGTGGCTGGTGGTGAGCATTATCTTCGTGGAATGGACTTTGTAAAGTAAGGTCGAATTCTATTTTAACCTTAATTTCCCAGACTTTGACACCAAAATAGGGCAAATTGTACTTTTGTGTCCTTCCGGTATGGTCTTTTAGTCGTGCTTTCTTGTGCAGGGTAGGTGAAGGGCTAGGTGAACCATCCATCCTAACCAGAGGCTCAGAGGAAGTAGATCAGGCTAATCGAAACCCCACAGTACTCTAAAGTTTAGTTAAACTTTACTTTATCCCAGACCTGTGGAGAATAAAAAGGAATATAATTTGGAAAATTAAACTATAGCTTAAGTCTTCTGGTTTCTTTTTTTTCTATTGAGTTTGGATCAAATCCATTAAATCATCAATCTTAAGTATTACTGTAACAAATCTTCTCATAAACAGATAAAAAAAAAAAAAGAAGAAATCGAGAGAAGAGTTTCACTCTGAGGGAGGAGACCTTTGATTGGCTCTGATAGAGGAAAATCAAACATATACTATATTCTTCACAATAGAACACTTTTATTACTCCAATATTCAACTTTTCTTCTAATTGACTCACGAAACACATATATATACAACGATAACTTTTCACTAAACCACTCCCTATAAGTCGATCTGAAACTTATTTCGAGATTTTTTACTTTTCGTAGCTCTTTGTTTAGCTTTTCGTCGTAATTTTTGAGGTTAATCGTTCGTCTCGCCATCTTTTGTTTGTTATTTATCTTGTTCTTCCTTTCTCTTCTTAATAAAATCTTCTTCTTTGCCATTCAAAAAAAAAATTTCATTCGGCTTGACAAAATGAATCAGAAAAGTATAAAAACATGGACCGATGAACGAATCGAAAAAGTATTATTTTTTTGGTTCATAAAATTTCGTTCCAAATGATCATGACAAATAAGTGAAAATTGATTACATGAGCAAATTAGTGGCATTTTTGCAACAAAAAATGAAAGAAGAGTGATCTTTTAAGTGATTGTTCTGAATTCTTGCACTGGTATACGTAACTACAATTACCTTTTATCGTATTGATCAATTACTATAATTTCGCTTCTTAGAGTTGCCTCCGCTTTTTCATAATATTATTGGGGCAGAAAAATGCATAAATTCCCACTTTCTTAAATTCGTCTTAGACCCAAAAATACCAAGGCCAACCTTGGGAGGAGACCCGCTACTGCCGTAATTACCTTCCCTTAGATGCGATTATAGATACTCGAAGCCTACGTCGGATCTCTAAAGGTATTAATCACTCACAAATTTCTACTCTCGTTAATCATGTGGAAATTAAAAGAGATCGAGCTAGTCAAGTCCTCTAGATACGTACATTTAAACTGAGGTCCACATTGCATGACTCCTCTCGGTCTTTCGTAGTTGTTTGTGGAAAACTTGTCCTGGACTTTGCGGACAAAAGCACCAAGACTCTCGGTGCAAAGACCCTTTGATGGAACTCACCAACGTCGCGGCCAGCTTTTTAAGACTTGTCTGACGTACCATTTATGCAAAATTTTATCCCAATAATCACGTAGCCGCAATATGAAAACAAAAAGTAACGGACTCTGCTCAATCGACTGGGATCGCCCGACACACCACGGACAGCACCAATCCCCAGTTCCTCAAGATCAAATGCGAGATTCGTCTATTTGTAAGACAAACGTGATTCAGCTACATGAAAAATCGATGAAAAGTTATATTACCATTTTGGCGGTGTGGTGTGACAGAGCCGTACTCCCGCAGAGGTTATGGTTATCATACTTGCGCTTCCATTTAAAGTTTTTTTTTTTTTTTTTTAAAGGAGATTTCGGAGCCGCCTTTGTCCACATTACACGACTTCTCACGGTCTTCGGTTGGCCTATATAGACTTTTGCTCTGTGGGGAAAAAACCAAAGCACCAAAGACTCTCTGATGAGGACTTCCTGAATGGGTCTTAGAAATTGAAAAGCAACTCCCCTGCTTCTTCACTCAAAACCCCTTGGTGTGGGGAAATTATTGAGTTGTCAATTGGATCGAAATTATCAATGAAACACACACACAATTATATATAAAAATATAAAAAATTGGCCTAGAGTCCACTATAGCATGTTTCTAACCCACTAGGTCCACTGATCAAGTTTCTAACCCACTAAGTCCACTAATATATATTTGGTAAGGCATAAAGTCCACTACATTTAAAAAGGAAAATAGTGTCTGACATATTTACCCTTCCATTCAAATCTCATCCGTTTAGCCCATTATCTCCCATTATCCCTTATACGTTTCAAATCACGCAAAATTCTCGGGAAATAACAGTTACGTTGGATCAGTTTCTTATCTAACGTTATTGTACTTATATAATGTTATATAACATTGTATATTCTGCTTTGTAGAGTTACATCTTGATCTCAACTGCTTTGTTGAATTTTTTTTGAGTTTCGCTGCTCAAAAACTCTCATATAACATTATATTTTCACTTTATTGAATTGGTCCGCGCAGCGGCCTCAATGACTTGCTTCTAGTAACAATACTCCCTCCGTCCCCTTTTTAAAGTCCAGTATTCTATTTTGGGCTGTCCCTTAATAAGTGTCCATTTTGTAAAGTTAGTGAGTAAAAATTGGTACATTTTCCATTTTGCCCATAAAAGTAGTTCTATTTTAAAAAATTAGTGAATAAAAGTGTAATGATGATATCTTCATAGAGGGTAAGTAGGGAAAGTGGAAGTAAAAGTTGATGTGAAAGGTGTAATGATGATGTTTTCTTAATAAGTTGGAGTTACGAAGCGGGACACTTAAAAAGGGACGGAGGGAGTAATACACACAAAAAAACGTAATACATGTGATAAAAAATAAACATATAACCTTATAAGGTTATACATGAGATTTTGTCCTTTCTAACTCTAAAAAAAAAAGAGAGGAGATCTCGTAACTTCTTTCCATTATATTTTCACTTTACTGAATTGGTCCGCGCAGCGGCCTCAATGACTTGCTTCTAGTAACAATAACACACACACAAAAACGTAATACATGTGACAAAAAATAAACATATAACCTTATAACGTTATACATGAGATTTTGTCCTTTCTAACTCTAAAAAAAAGAAAAAGAGGAGATCTCGTAACTTCTTTCCATCATATTTTCACTTTATTGAATTGGTCCGCGCAGCGGCCTCAATGACTTGCTTCTAGTAACAATAATACACACAAAAAAACGTTATACATGAGATTTTATCCTTTCTAACTCTAAAAAAATAAAAAGAGGAGATCTCGTAACTTCTTTCCCTTCGTCGCCATCGCCTTCTTCACAGTCGACTTCACAGGTAACTTAATACTCTTCACCCCTTGAACAACTGCACAAATAACAGCCTTTAACAAAATTAGTATATAACCAATATTGATATAACCATATATACTATCAATCGAATCCCTAACTTAATTCAACCATACCATACCGGATCAAAGATTGATATAACCACATATACTCGCAATCAAAACCCTATCTTAACTAAACCAATACGTAACATATCAGAGTTTTTTGAATAAATATATAAGGTTATATAACCTGTATCATCATATAACCATATTAAATCACTTATTGATTTGGTCCGCGCAGCGGCCTCTCCGACTTGCTTCTGATATATTTGGAGTTTTATGAATAAATATATCAGGTTATATAACCTGTATCATCATATAACCATATTAAAAAAGCATACCACATAGAACCATCTATTCACACACAGTTTAACCAACATTGATATATACTGTCAATCGACATTGATATAACCATATATACTATCAATCGAATTACAAACTTAATTCAACCATACCATACACCAACCTATCAAATATATATAACCATATATACCCAACGTTCACTTTTAGTTTTCTAAGAAACATACCGAATGGATCGAATCAAACGGAGGAGATTGACAGCAATGGGGATGAACCGAAGGGTTTCGACGGCGACGAGGATGCAGAATGACGGAGATGAATCAAACGAAATCGGAGATTGATCGACGGCGACGAGGATGTGAAACAAAGGTGAACAACTGCGACGAGAATTTGACGGCGATGGAGAAACGAAGCTGAACAACTGCGACGAGCGCGACGGCGTCCGACCGAAACGAAGGGCAACAACGGCGACTAGGGCGACTGTTGGTGAACGAGCTCGACTGTTGGTGGACGACGGAGATCGTCTGAAGACGATGACAAAGAACGCCGACAACAACAGAAGATGGAACGGAGGAGCAAACCGTCTCCGTTTTTTTCCTCTCAATCTGGTTTGTTTTGGAAACGGGGGGAGGGGTTTTATAATGGGGACTGAATTTTTCGGATAGAGATTTTTTGAAATGGCTAAAAAAACTGGGCAAAACGTTTTTGAAAAGCAGGGGTATATTAGACTAACCGGAGTTATTATATCTTTACTAATAGGATAGTGGACTTAGGGGGTTACAGAATTTAGAAGTGGACTTATGGGGTTTGGAAAGTGGTATAGTGGACTTATGAAAAATTCTCCCTATTATATACACGAATAAAAATCAAGCAAAAAAAAGCGGAAAAAAGCATGACTTAGATATATGTGATTCTTTAATCGGTTAAATTCACGAGTAACACTAGTTTTTTCACTATGTATTGAATGGATTAGAGAACACAAAGTGTTGACGGTAGCGTTTTACATTATGAATACCTTGCTAAAAAAAAAGCGGAAAAAAGCATGACTTGGATATATGTGACTCTTTAATCGGTTAAATTCACGAGTAAAACTAGTTTTTTCACTATGTATTGAATGGATTAGAGAACACAAAGTGTTGACGGTAGCGTTTTACATTATCAATACCTTGCTACTATTGTTTAGGTTTCGTTTGTTTTGCTCCTGACCTCCCACCTTGGGTGTTGCCTCCTGAACCCTGCCATCAAAAAAAAATAAAAAATTAGTGCTTACTCCGCAATCTAACCTCCTAGAAAGGTTCGCACCCAAGCATAGGGCTAGGTCGTTGAAAGCATATTGTAGACACCCTATTTTGGACTTTCCAGAATAGTTTATTTACGGTATTTGATTCCCCGATGATGATTAAGGTCAAGAACATACCGAGTTTGTGAATGAGTTTGAGCTCTGAGCGTCCGGAACCTCATCCGAACCTGTTCAAACCCTTGTCGAACCCTCAAGCCAGAACCAAACAGCCTCAGCAAAACCATACTGGAGTACGCTGGTGGTGGACTAGCGTGCGCAGGAACCACTGCCACGTGTCAGTCATCGCCACTTTCTGGCGCACGCCGCTCAACCAGTGGCGCACGCCAGTCATGACCAGTCAAATCAACCTTTTCAGCCAGACGGGCAGGAGTCTTTTGTAGCCGCCTGACGTCAGCTGGCAGTCTCCTGATCATTACTTCGGCCAGAAACTGCTCCCTTCTCTCTCCTACACCCCCCATCAAGCCAAGTCCCATGCATTAAATGCATGGGAGCTTCCTCCAAAGCAAAACCACCCAAACAGCCCCTAAGGGCAGGCTGATCAGCCCTCTCCCTCCTCCATAAATACCTCCCTTGCATTCATTTGCAAAAGGGTTGGCATCATTAAGAAAGGGTTAGCTCCATAAAGACTTCAAGTCTCTTTGTCTCCTTCCCATTGATTTTTCTTTGCTTCCTTTCTCTTCCATAGAAAGAACAAGCAAAGGGGAAACACTCCTCACAGTCTATAAACCTCACTACTCATCCTTCATCCATCCTTTTCAAGCTCAAGACTCAAACCATCTTCTCAAACTCACAAGCAAAGGTATAATACATCTTGCTCCTGCTTTCTGTTCTGACCCCTGAGGGGGGCTGGCAGGGTCAAGGCTGGTAATCTATATCAGTCCTGGCCCTAATGCTAGCAAGGTTTCAAAACCGTGCACAATGATCAGTGGCGCACGCCAGTTATGAGTACCGTACGCCAGTAATGGTGATAGGTGCAGAACTGGTGTGGGGATCATGGATCATTGTTTCTTGCATTATTTAAGCTTTGATCACCCTGCTGCATGCTAAAACCAGTTTACAGCTTTCTGTATTTAGAACTGCTTCCTTTTCTATCTGTATTTATTGCTTAGTTTGGCCTTCTAGGTCCCTCTGGTCCTGTTCCAGAGCCCAGGATGTGCAAAGCCAAAGCATTGGGACCAGGAAACTACTGGCGTACGGCTCTCCTTAAGTGGCGTACGGTAGTGTCTTGTGTTCCAGTGGCTTGGCCCTTGCATGGATCTTCCATCCAGGCCTTTGATCATCCTCCCCTCACTGTTTAAGGGGTTTTCTGTCTATTTGGTGGCTTTTAAGCCCATTAATCTGTCTGTAATAGCTTAGCAACCTTTTATAAACTGTGTGGTTTGTCCTGGGTGTGCACTGGTCCTTTCCAGAGCCCAGAGGGTTGACAATAGAAGCTGTGGTCTTAGGCTTACCGGCGCACGCCAGTTGTGGTGTGGCGCACGCAGGTCAGGACTGCATGCAGTGGCTCGGCCAGTGCATGCAGGCTTGTCCCTGTGTGCACTACCTCACAGTCAGTGTGTTCTAGTCTGCTTAAAATGTCCACAAAAGCTTGTTCTCAATCTATTATACTTGTATAGATCAAACATCAAACATCCATAAAACATTTTACCACATCTTTTGTACATAAATGCAATCTGTTACAGTCTTAATCCCTATTAACTGTTCCCCCGCCCTAACTGGTTAAAAGAATGATCAAATAAAGAGAGAAAATGCAAATGTTTTATAAAACGCCTGAGTAGAGACTGGTCTCCGGACTGGGCGAGAGGGGTGCCATAAAACCCTTCCCCTCTCGTAATCTGGCTCCCGAACCTCAAGATCGAAGGTGACGACGGTCCAGTCTACAAAAGCCTTTTTTTCAAAATCAAACCAATGTGGTCCAAACATTTTCAAAACCACGGTTCCTTGGGTACTCTCCACAAAACCCGAGTGGCGACTCTCTGATTTGCGAAGCGTTTCGCCGCGCTTTCCAAAAAGGGGTGCACCCGGAATTTTATGCTTAAAACATGGGATTTTTGGGGCGTGTGCCCACAGTGGCGACTCTGCTGGGGACATTACATTAATTAACATTTGGAAATTAATACATTAATGAACAATTTTCAAAAGTCTGTCAAAACAGTACGCTCCGCGCTGCTGAAGAACGGAATGGTAACGTAACAGGATTCTACATCCGACCACTCCGAACTGGGGCTTTTACTATTGTTCGCTTGTGTAGTTTTCTCCGAGTGTCGATTAATGAAGTGAGCCAAGCTTCAAATGGCGTTTTTCAAAAGCATTTGCGACTTTCTCTCTCTCGATCATTCTTTCGGCACGCGTACATTTGCATCGGTGTTCTATCAGCCCCGTTGAGGCGTTTTGGGTAACCGGCACAGTTTACTGGAGACCGGGGTCCTCGAATGCCCAACAACCTTGGACGACGATGAGACGTATTACCATTTGACCATTGCTTTGCTGCACGCAGGGCGATGGGAGGTATAAAACATCTTTAGCCTGAGGAACCCCCTTAAGCCAAAACCAGCCTCGTCACGCGTACAAAGCACTAGAACCTTTCAAACTAAGACAGGAGCCCACAGGGTAGGATTACTTGCATCTAACCCCATAAACTGTCTATGTGTTACTGCTTTCCATATCGCATGTCTGTACATACATTCATACCGTTTTGCGTAGGAGCATGCTAGGGCGGCTTTTAGGGTTGTCTCTCTTTCAAACCCGTTTTATGCCTGCTGAGGCGCTGCCTGGACCGATGACGAGTCGTGCATCGTGATGGTGCACGTTATTAACTTTCCAATTCCTTGGGTCAACGAGACTTTGGGAAATCGAGGCTTTCTGAGTCCTTGTCTAAACCCCAATCGAGGTTTCAAACAAAAAGCTAGGAACAACGGGAGACGTGACATGATGCTCATACCACCCAGGTTAAAAGTGCTAAACACTTACACCGCTCAAGGCCCCGTCACAGTGCTGCTTACGCCATCCTGGTTACAGCATCATGTCATCAAACACCAAGTTGTTCCGTTCTAACATTGAAACTTCGAGAGCGGGATAGTCAAAGACTTAGGCTGTTTCGACATCTCTTAGTGTTAGTCGATCCCATCAAGGTACATCGCCGAAAAGAAATCTGAAGACCTGGGCAGCGTCCGGCTGTCATAAAACGGTTTTGTCTGCTAGTTCTAGAGTCTAGGAGGACACCGACGACGCTCTTATAGGCATTTTCCGTTGTTTCATTTTCCTTTCAAAATAAAACTATTGCAGGGACACTTCCTGAGCCTTCGATTGCTTTACTGTCTAGCTTTGGGCGTGGCACCGTCGAGGAAAGTACCGAAAAGAAGAGCCAAACCTGCTTGGGAGTGTCTGCCGGGGCTATTTCACTAGTACTTCCAAAGCCGTATCACCTTCCTCGATCATCAATCCAAAATGGCGGCACAAACAGAGCTGGCTGAGATAAAGAGGGTTGTGGAAGAAATGAGCCAGAAGCTGGACAAACAAATGATTATCATCCAGGGGCTGGTTGACCTTTTTACCTCTACCCTGTCAAAATCGGATCTGGCGCTAAACACTGCTAATGCTGGAGCCAAAGAACCTCCTCAGGCCTGCCACCCTCCGGCGGTCGGAATCAAGCCGTGCTCAAGAGACATGTTCAAAAGTCTGGCCGAGTTCCATGAGGTTAGAGTTCACCCAAAGGAGGATGCTGAATCCCTAATCAAAGTCACCCCCAAAAGCAAAAGAATGCACCCTGTCGAAGGCGCAGTGTTGTACAAAGCAAGCAAAGGCTCCACCTTGAGCCCTCAATCCCGTTGCCGGAGCCAGCCAAAGACCTTCTCATGCTTATCTACACCTCTGGCCTCAATTTACGAGAAGCTTCTCGATGCCGGTTCCATCAGGCCTCTAACCCCAACTCCACAGCCCAAGGTTCTCCCTGCTAGCCACAACCCTAATCACTTCTGCACCTACCATCAAATGCCTGGCCATTCCACCAATGCTTGTTATCGCCTCCGACATGCCGTTCAAGATCTCATCGATAATGGCATCATTCCAGTCCCACTCCCATCGAAACCTGACGGCATTCCCAGCTCATTACTTCAACTCAAGTCTGACCCTCTGGTTGGTCAGATATCTATCACCTCCACTCAAATCAACCCCACCTCCACTCAAATCAACCCGAGCTCCACCATACTCAACCCTACCCTCCACATTGTCCCAGAAAATCAACCCAAACCGATTGTATCCACTCCGTCTGAACCCGAGGCCAGTCCAGTGGCCGCAGTTTGTACAATTGAGGCTTTCTCTGCCAACATGTGGTCCGACAGTGATGAGGGGCTTGCAAAGGCAGAATTCAAGAGGGAGCTTATTCAGGTCAAGAAGCAAACTGACACGCTGAGGATCACTGCTCAAGGGAGCACCAAGTAGGTTTGGTCGAAGAAGCTGAGGAAGCCGAAGTGCTGTTGTTTGGGCCTGACATCCTCTAGATCCTACCTCTCTGTGAGGAAGCCAAGGGTAACAATAAAAGTTGCATTTTCAAATCGCGTTTAGCTTGCATTGCACACTTTTGAGTCTGAGTCTGACACAGTGTCAGTCAAGTCGTCTTAGTCTAGCTCTGAGTCGGAGTTCGTGCCTTTTGGCCCTCCATGTCGTAGCTTCTATTCTCAATTCGAGTCTTTTGCTATACTTGGCAACCCCGTGGGGCTTTCTTTATGATATGCACTATCTTGCTTCTAAGTACTTTGCTGGCTTTTGAATAAACTGTGTCGACCCTGACGACGAAGGGATAGATTTCGATGGGGTCATTCCCAAGAAAATGTGTTCCCTCGCCGAAAGGGAAGACGAAAGGCATGCTCGGCCTATTAAAAGAAGAAGTAGTTTCAATAAACTTGAAAGATAAGGTAGACCCCCGGATGACTTAAAATTGGCTTAACATTGTCCCCCAAAGGAGCACTTGGCCCCGGATGGTTCAAAATTGTTTCAACGTTGTCCCCCAAAGGAGCATTGTGCCCCGGATGGTTCGAAATTGTTTCAACGTTGTCCCCCAAAGGAGCATTGTGCCCCGGATGGTTCAAAATTGGCTTAACACTGTCCCCCAAAGGAGCACTTGGCCCCGGATGGTTCAAAATTGGCTCAACGCTGTCCCCCAAAGGAGCATCGTGCCCGATTAGACAGGGTCAAAGAATTCATCGACGTTTTGGCATGGTCTCACAAAGACGCGCTTGGCGTTGATTGTGAGATAAAGAAACTTCAAAACCCCTGCTAACGGATGCCAAGCCAGAAAGCAGAAACTCAGAAGGCTCCAGGCCTTGCACTGTGTCCAAGACAGCGTTAGCAGCATTCCATCAAGTGCACATTAAAAAGACGCAAAAGTGGCCTGGAGCGAGGTATTTTCAACTGAAGCAGTCAGGACCCTGCATTATCAAAAGCCATCTTTTCTGGGGCTGCAGCCAAAGATCATCGATCTCGACGACAACAAATTCAACACTCTAGTCAACCTGGATCAATTCAAGAGCCACTTTTCCCTAAGAGAAGCTCGTTGGGTCGAAAACCACAAGGGTGGGCGGTGCCAAGCAAAAGTTAGAGCAGCCTGCTAGACCGAAAACCTAAGGAGGCGGTCTAGGCAAAAATAAATAGGCAAAAAGTCGAAAGCTCGCTAGGCCGGAAACCTGAGAAGGCGGCACTAGGCAAAAGTTAGAGCGTAAAAGGAGAGGTAAAATACACGAGTGAACCTTGGCCTGAACTACGTTTTGACCTGATTCCCCAAATGTGGGATACGTAGGCAGTCTCTCTTCAAGACTCGGTCATATTCTATCAATTGGATCCATGGTTGACGTTTTGGTACACATCAAGGGTCGAGAAAGGGTCAAGAACAGAACAAGCTTCATCAGAAACAGAAGGGGGAACCCTTTGTCTTTCAATCTTATTTCAAACTACTATTTCAATTTCAAAGCCGAGCAAAAGCCTTTAAAAAAAAAAGAGAAGAAAAGAAAAAGAGAAGCATAAAAAACAGAACGAAATGCTTACGAGGCCCCAACGGGCTCACAGTTTATTCTAAGTTCAGCAAAGTCTAGTTTAAGCAGCGGCGGCAGCTTTTCAGTCGCGCGCGCTAGTTTGAGGCTCACGCGCGCTTGCTCAGAGTGACACGCGTTGGTCTCAAACCTGTGCGCACTTCTTTAATTCCTGTAGCATACAGCGTTTGGCAGCCATCATGCCTAACAACGATTTTGAACCCCCGGTGGGAATTTCAAGTTAAAACCAAGGTTTCGGTGCCTCGAAATTGGTTTTTTAGGGCTCTTGCCAAGCTTTCTATGCCGTGCAAGTCATGTGTACCTAATGTGACTGTGCGGGGGTGTCGGTTTCAGTCCGGGCCTATATGAGTCATCCCTTTTTTGTATTTTGTCCATCTTTGCGATGTTTTTTCTATTTTTCGGTCTACTGCTCATTCCGAGGCTTTCTTCTCTGTTTCATTTATTCACACAGGTCTTTGTACATATTTGACTGTGTGTGAGTGTCAGTTTCACCTATCTAGGGATATTTTGGATTTTGGCATGTTAATGCCCAAAATTTCATTATTGCCCATGTGTCAGAGAGTCTGCATTGTATCCTAGGACTCTTCTTCCCCATTCTTTCGAGCTAGGCAGTCTACACGTGTGCGTATGTCTGTGTGTCAACTCGATTCGCTCATCAATGCAAGTTGGATATTAACGATTGGTTTATACTCTCTTTCCAATGAACCGAGAATAATGCAACTTTTACAGCGCTGCTACGGCATCCATAGTCCAAGCAGCAAGTCATCAAGAACAGAGGGACACATTGGCCCAATACGAAAGCAAGTAAAGCAAGTCACAGGGTGCTCAAACCAACTCGAAAGCTATCTACCTGTACCTGCAGGCCCGTAACTCAAATCAAAGCAGTAAAGCAAAAGTGTGGCTCAGTGGTAGCCCTCAATCGTCAAAATTGTCTTGGTCGTCGTTTGTGTCATCCCGTCCTCTAGAAGCCACCCTAGTCTGCCTTTGCATTTTCAATTTGTACATATGTGTTTAGCATATATTGTCGTTGCATATTGTATATCAAATGTCAAAAGCAGGAAAGTGCATCAAATCAAAATCAATCCAAAGCACGTGGAGGCTTTCAAATCAAATCAAATCAGCGTTGAGGCCCATTCCCAACAGGCAGCCCATGTTGCCCTGATCCATGTTTCCATCCCGGTTTGCTACTTCCCCAAGCAGAACCCGTCCATTTCCAATCAACGACGGTCTGTCTGTCCACTTCAAATCAACGACGATCTGTCCGTCCAATCTTCGAATCAACGACGATCTATCCGTCCAATCTCAAATCAACGACGGGCTGTTCGTCCAATCTCAAATCAACGACGGTCTATCCGTCCAATTCCAATCAACGACGGTCAGTCCAACTTCCAATTCATCCATTAGCACATTGTCCGGCGGTCTTATTGCTCTGCCTCGGATGGCCCCTGATAAGGAGATTGGCTCTGATTCCCAACAGATGGAATTCAACCTGCCTGACGCGACCTACCCGTGATTGCTGGAACTATCTGTGTCATGGTTAGCTTCAACCTTAACAACAGCCAGTCCTGTCCAACCTCAACGACAGCCAGCCCTGTCCAAATTCAACCGACGATCAGCCATGTCGTCCTTTCAATCCATCAACCGAAGATCAGCCATGTCGTCCTTCTCAGTCCATCAACGACGATAAACCATATTGTCCTTTCAATCCATCAACCGATGATCAACCATGTCGTCCGTTTCAATCCATCAACAACGCTCGGCCATGTCGTCCGTTTCAATCCATCACCGACGATCAGCCACGTCGTCCTTCTCAGTCCATCAACGACGATAAGCCATATCGTCCTTTTCACCAACGATCAGCCATGTCACCTGTTTCAATCCATCAACGATGCTCAGCCATGTCGTCCTTTCAATCCATCAACGACGATAAGCCATATTGTCCTTTCAATCCATCACCGACGATCAGCCACGTCGTCCTTCTCAGTCCATCAACGACGATAAGCCATATCGTCCTTTTCACCAACGATCAGCCATGTCACCTGTTTCAATCCATCAACGATGCTCAGCCATGTCGTCCTTTCAATCCATCAACGACGATAAGCCATATTGTCCTTTCAATCCATCACCGACGATCAGCCACGTCGTCCTTCTCAGTCCATCAACGACGATAAGCCATATCGTCCTTTTCACCAACGATCAGCCATGTCACCTGTTTCAATCCATCAACGACGCTCAGCCATGTCGTCCTTTCAATCCATCACCGACGATCAGCCATGTCGTCCTTTTCAATCTTTCAACGACGATTAGAATATTGTCAGTTCACTCACTCAACGATGGTTAACGAGTCATCCTCAATGATGACCCACCGTCCCGACTCAACGATGGTTAACGAGTCATCCTCAATGATGACCCACCGTCCAAACTCAACGATGGTTCCCGAGTCATCCTCAATGATGACCCACCGTCCCGACTCAACGATGGTTAACGAGTCATCCTCAATGATGACCCACCGTCCAAACTCAACGATGGTTCCCGAGTCATCCTCAATGATGACCCACCGTCCCAACTCAACGATGGTTCCCGAGTCATCCTCAATGATGACCCATCGTCCAAACTCAACGATGGTTCCCGAGTCATCCTCAATGATGACCCACCGTCCCAATTCAACGATGGTTCCCGAGTCATCCTCAATGATGACCCATCGTCCAAACTCAACGATGGTTCCCGAGTCATCCTCAATGATGACCCACCGTCCCAAACTCAACGATGGTTCCCGAGTCATCCTCAATGATGACCCACCGTCCCAAACTCAACGATGGTTCCCGAGTCATCCCCAATGATGACCCACCGTCCAAAATCAACGACGGTCTTCCCGTCCAATTTCAAATCAACGACGGCCTGTCCGTCCCATTCAACAAGTAGCGCATCGTCCAACAATCTTATTGCTCTGTCTCGGATGGTCCATGATAAGGAGATTGGCTCTGATTCCCAACAGATGGAGTCTAACCTACCTGACGCGACCTGCCCGTGATTTGTTGGAACTTCTTATGTGCCGAATGAGGTTTGGTCCCCAACAACGTTCATCGTTCCGCAATTAAACCATTTCCCCAAGCAGAGTCAAGCCAACGACGATCTGTCCGTCCAATCTTCAAATTCAACGACGATCTATCCGTCCAAAATCAAATCAACGACGGTCTACCCGTCCAATCTCCAAATCAACGACGGTTTGTCCGTCCAACTTCCAATCAACGACGGTCCGACCGTTCAATTCTCCAAAGCAACAACGATCCATCCATCCAAAGTCAAAAAATCAACGACGGTCCGTCCGTCCAACATCAAAATCAAGGACAGTCAGCCCGTCCAATCAATCTACAACAACAGTCCGCCATCCTGGTCCACATTGGTCTACAATTAGCGCATCTTCCAGCAGTCTTATTGCTCTATCTCGGATGGTCCATGATAAGGAGATTGGCCCTGATTCCCAGCAGATGGAATTCAACCTACCTGACGCGACTTACCCGCGACTGTTGGAGTTACTTATGCCGAAGAAGGTTTGGTCCCTAGCGGCGTTAATCTATCCACAACTGATTATTCCCCAAGAGAGTCCGCCTCAGCATTCAATGATGGTCCACCCATCCCCATTTCTCAACGGAGTTCAAACTCTCTTCCAACGATTTTGAGATGGTCCACCCGTCTTCGATCTCTCAATGGACGGTATTTTTATATACATGTTCGCATTTTCGATTTCCTTCTGGATAGCCTTGAGAGGGTGTCTAGAAAACCTTTGACGTTACTTGTACCAAGACAATGGTGCTCCAAGTGCCGTCAAAGGGGGGCTACTGTAGACACCCTATTTTGGATTTTCCAGAATAGTTTATTTACGGTATTTGATTCCCCGATGATGATTAAGGTCAAGAACATACCGAGTTTGTGAATGAGTTTGAGCTCTGAGCGTCCGGAACCTCATCCGAACCTGTTTCAAACCCTTGTCGAACCCTCAAGCCAGAACCAAACAGCCTCAGCAAAACCATACTGGAGTACGCTGGTGGTGGACTAGCGTGCGCATGAACCACTGCCACATGTCAGTCATCGCCACTTTCTGGTGCACGCCGCTCAACCAGTGGCGCACGCCAGTCATGACCAGTCAAATCAACCTTTTCAGCCAGATGGGCGGGAGTCTTTTGTAGCCGCCTGACGTCAGCTGGCAGTCTCCTGATCATTACTTTGGCCAGAAACTGCTCCCTTCTCTCTCCTACACCCCCCATCAAGCCAAGTCCCATGCATTAAATGCATGGGAGCTTCCTCCAAAGCAAAACCACCCAAACAGCCCCTAAGGGCAGGCTGATCAGCCCTCTCCCTCCTCCATAAATACCCCCCTTGCATTCATTTGCAAAAGGGTTGGCATCATTAAGAAAGGGTTAGCTCCATAAAGACTTCAAGTCTCTTTGTCTCCTTCCCATTGATTTTTCTTTGCTTCCTTTCTCTTCCATAGAAAGAACAAGCAAAGGGGAAACACTCCTCACAGTCTATAAACCTCACTACTCATCCTTCATCCATCCTTTTCAAGCTCAAGACTCAAACCATCTTCTCAAACTCACAAGCAAAGGTATAATACCTCTTGCTCCTGCTTTCTGTTCTGACCCCTGAGGGGGGCTGGCAGGGTCAAGGCTGGTAATCTATATCAGTCCTGGCCCTAATGCTAGCAAGGTTTCAAAACCGTGCACAATGATCAGTGGCGCACGCCAGTTGTGAGTACCGTACGCCAGTAATGGTGATAGGTGCAGAACTGGTGTGGGGATCATGGATCATTGTTTTCTTGCATTATTTAAGTTTTGATCACCTTGCTGCATGCTAAAACCAGTTTACAGCTTTCTGTATTTAGAACTGCTTCCTTTTCTATCTGTATTTATTGCTTAGTTTGGCCTTCTAGGTCCCTCTGGTCCTGTTCCAGAGCCCAGGATGTGCAAAGCCAAAGCATTGGGACCAGGAAACTACTGGCGTACGGCTCTCCTTAAGTGGCGTACGGTAGTGTCTTGTGTTCCAGTGGCTTGGCCCTTGCATGGATCTTCCATCCAGGCCTTTGATCATCCTCCCCTCACTGTTTAAGGGGTTTTCTGTCTATTTGGTGGCTTTTAAGCCCATTAATCTGTCTGTAATAGCTTAGCAACCTTTTATAAACTGTGTGGTTTGTCCTGGGTGTGCACTGGTCCTTTCCAGAGCCCAGAGGGTTGACAATAGAAGCTGTGGTCTTAGGCTTACCGGCGCACGCCAGTTGTGGTGTGGCGCACGCAGGTCAGGACTGCATGCAGTGGCTCGGCCAGTGCATGCAGGCTTGTCCCTGTGTGCACTACCTCACAGTCAGTGTGTTCTAGTCTGCTTAAAATGTCCACAAAAGCTTGTTCTCAATCTATTATACTTGTATAGATCAAACATCAAACATCCATAAAACATTTTACCACATCTTTTGTACATAAATGCAATCTGTTACAGTCTTAATCCCTATTAACTGTTCCCCCGCCCTAACTGGTTAAAAGAATGATCAAATAAAGAGAGAAAATGCAAATGTTTTATAAAACGCCTGAGTAGAGACCGGTCTCCGGACTGGGCGAGAGGGGTGCCATAAAACCCTTCCCCTCTCGTAATCTGGCTCCCGAACCTCAAGATCGAAGGTGACGACGGTCCAGTCTACAAAAGCCTTTTTTTCAAAATCAAACCAATGTGGTCCAAACATTTTCAAAACCACGGTTCCTTGGGTACTCTCCACAAAACCCGAGTGGCGACTCTCTGATTTGCGAAGCGTTTCGCCGCGCTTTCCAAAAAGGGGTGCACCCGGAATTTTATGCTTAAAACATGGGATTTTTGGGGCGTGTGCCCACACATATAAACCGGTAAGACCGGATCGTTCCCACAGAGAAATCTTCTTCAGCGAATTCGAATTAGATGTAATGTAGAGAGTTTCGGCGTTCAAGCGGCCAACTTCGGTATTTGATTCAATTGACGAAATTAAACTTGGAAATAAACTAAATTAAGATGGTCGAGTCAAAGGGATTAATTTACCCACGACTTAGCCATTAAACGGTTTCTTCATCTAACTCAAGTGTGGACCGAAACCGTTCGGATTCCACTAGAAGAATTAAAACTGAAGACTACTTGTAACTCAACTCAAAGCTCTAATTCAAACTGAACTCATTTAATGCAAGTGAGAGACGAAAAAGGATCGTTCGCACGCATAGGATTAGCAAGTACGTAGCATAAGGCGATAGACTCCATTGATCAAAGAAGCCACCGACCCTATGATCAAAGCTATAAATCATGGGTTTAATTCATTCAAAACCTTGAGATTGAGCTAAAGTTTAAACGAAACCATTTAAACGACTAATCCATAGAGTGAACCTCACCCCATGACCAAACCGATTAACTACTCACTCATAGCAACAAGACTAGAAATTATGCTAGGAAATGAAAACATGATTCACCGATGAAAACGGAAATAAACTTGATTTTATAAAGGATCTAGCTTGTAGCTACAACGTTAACAAACGAGATTTAATCAAACAACCAAAACTTACTTGTGTTCTTGAGGAATTGAATGCAAAAGCTCAAAACTTTAATGGAGAGTAAACAAGAACAATTAAAAGACTTAAAGCTAAAAAGTTACATCCATCACCAATAATGGCTTACAAAGCCATTTAAAGGGCCAAAAAGTGGACCAAAAGGCCACCAAAATATCCCAAAAACATGCCTAAAGTGGAAACTTTCCATAAATGGAAAGTTGAAAAAGTCTGCACAAATCTATTGGACGAAGGAACAAGGTACTGGTACCTCAAAAATGAGGTATCGGTACCCAGCCAACTGATGGCCATTTCAGCAAAATGGTACCGGTACCTCAAAAATGAGGTACCGATACCTCTGTCTGTTTTCTACAGTTTTGGGCAGCTTGACCTGCCATGCTTCGGCTTGTCCCGACGGCCTTCCATTGTTTGATTCCTTGATCAACGGGATGTGATGGAAGTATGCCTTGTGACCTTGGACCCTCGGATGCTCTCGAGGGCCATCCTCCATGCATTGAACTCACTTGGAGCTCTTTGGCGCGTTCCTCGCCAAACTTGTCCTCCGGCCAATCTCCGAGGCTTCTTGTGACACCGTTAGGCTTCGGTGACAATCAAATGAGTACCGGCGGGCATTTGGACACTCGGTTCATCCCAGAACGTCAGTTGGCATACAAAACCACCCTTTAAGCACATTCAACCTGAAATGCTCACAAAAATACTTTACGAGCAATATTGAATAAAAACGACGACTTAAGCATAGAAAAGCCACAAATTAGAGGATTAAAGCCCCAAGATCGTACGATCTTGGGTGCTAATCACACCCCCCAACTTGGACTTTGCTAGTCCCTAGCAAACATAACATAAGACTTAAAAACTTGACAACTTTAAAAACTTCAACAATCCTTCCGTTAACACAACTTAAGAAAATGCTCAAACCGTATCCTAACTAGCAAGAGTTCAAAATCACAGTCCATCTATACCACAACTCGCAACTAAAAATAAAATGAATGACTAAGTATGAAGCACATTTAAAGCAAGTACAAAAGGTTCGTATTTACATCCAAAAGAGGATACGCCAAACTTGCAAACGCACGCACCCGCTAGCAACCATATCCCACAAAAGGTGCTCGGAAAATAGGCGATAGTGAACAAAAAATGCTATGCCTTATATGTGGAGAGCACCAATACAGAAATGATAAGTTAAACTAAAAGAACCAAAATCACGAGAGGAAGCATGCCACAAACTAACTATGCTAAACATCAAGAATTGAATCAACATGGAATCAAGGCGTACTAAGGATCAACGAAGGACTTCATTAGCATTTAACGACCTTGGTTTACAAAGAACGGTTAGCAAAACGGGGTGGCGGCCATATCTAGCTTGGTCATCTACCCTTGACCGCCACCGACACAAAATATACCAAGTCAAGGCCACAAGCCGGCCTACAAAAACCTGCATAAACTACTAGGAACAGTTAAACTAAAACAAAGACAATAAAAGACAAGACAAAAGGTGGGATGTCAACCACCATACACCCCGACCAAGTAGAGGGATTTTCTAACACTAAAACCACCGACACTAGTCCTCATCGTCGTCACCATCACCCTCCTCATCATCTTCCTCACTGTCCTCTTCGGTTTCATCCTCCTCTTCCTCCTCATCCACACTACTATCAACCAACTCCTCTTCCGGAGGTGCCACATATTGCGTTCCGTCCTCCTCGTTTTCTTCTTCAAATCTCGTTGTATGCCAACGCAACTCATGCCTTAGCTTGCCAACCTCTTTGGCAAGCTTCTTCCTTTCCATCTTTTCTTTCTTCCTCTTCTCCTCACTCTTCCACAAACAATTCAAAATAGCCACGTTCTGACAGAAAAGCTTGTTCAACAGGCTGTCCTTCTTCTCTTTAGGACCAGGTTTTGTGGTTAAAAAGGCTTTCGATCTCTCCTTAGGGGCGCCAGAGCGGGGCTTGCTCTTCTTCAAAAAGGTGCCAGTGATTGGCCCGGGGTCAAGTATTTCCAACTTCTTGAAGTCATTTCCCTTCACACCTTGTCGCTTGCAAATGGTGGTTATCATGCAAGGAAAAGGCATCCGGGCGGTTGAAATCGTGCCATTCTTGAAATCGATCAATTGGTTGAAAATGAACTTTGCCCAATCCACCACTAGCCTCGAATTCATGAAAGCATACATTAACTCCCCACTTTTCTGACTTGGCTTGTGCTCCAACCCCCGCGGATAAAGATTATGGTGAAAAGCCTTATTGAGCACTCGAATATCATCCCGGAACTCCCCTACAACATGTGGAATCTTTGCATTCTTTGGGTTTGTGTACAACACGTTGTTAATTAACCCATCATCAATCTTTTCAGCCCGAGGGTAGTTCACCGTCTCTGGAGCAGGCCGCTCATACCCCAAATACTCCGCAATCACAATAGGATCAATCCTGATATCATTTCCTCCTACTCTTGAGACTATCCGAGCGGTGTTACTTGTTTCAAAGTCAGCCGAAGGCATTTTCATGTTCTGATAGAACTCAATGACACACACAATGTTATACCCCTCCAATTTCCGAGTCCAGAAGTTCAGCCCATTGCTCTAAATTCGCTGGATTACCAAATGATCGGTGCCAATGGACTGCGCCTTAACCTGACGTTCATTCTTGAAGCGTCGCTTCATCACCCCCTCCTTCCACTCAACCCGTTTATCAGCTTGAACTTCCTTCCCTGTCCGACGTAGCCGTTTCCTAGACTTACGGCCCGAACCCCCAGCCACCTGCTCCTCGGAGCCCGAATCAGCCGGCTCCTCCACAATTTCCGAAGGGAGGGCTCTAGCACCTTCCTTAGCCATTGCTTTGCCCTTAGCCCTAGGCATTCTCAAAGTACAGAGGAGAGAGAAAAATTCAAATTTTTTTGCCTAGGGTTTATGAAAAATTCGGAATTGAGGGGTAGGAAGTGATTTTGAGTTTGTAGCACCGGGTGGGGGGTAGATATGTGTGAGAAACGTGGAGAATGTAGGGATTGATGGAAAGAAAAAGGAGAATTTCGAAATCTATGGAGAAAGAGAGAAAATTTCGAAATTACCTTGAATTTTTTAATTAGGGCTTGAATCCTTGCAAACCCCTTTGGAAACCCATAGAGAACATTGCAATTGATGGAGGGTTTGAAGGATTAGGAGTGGATTGTGAGGGATTACGGTGGATTTCGGTGGTGAGGGAGGTTTTTGGTTCGTGGGTATGGAGGAATAAGGAGGGGAATGTCGTGGGTTTAGAAAAGGAATGAAAGGTGTTGTGCTTCACCCACGTTGGATAATTTTCCAATGGTTTGGAAGATGTATTCACGTGATTTTGGCAGTGAGCAAGGAATTGTTATTGGCATGGAAATTTACCAAGGGTGGTGTTTGATTTGGGAGTGGTTTCCTTAAAGATTGGAATCTTGGTGAAGCTTGGCGACCAAGTCCAAGTCTAATTAGGAAAAGAGAATCAAAGAAATACCAAATTGGCTAGCCATGCAATATATGGTTTTCCTTCCATACGGCTGTTATACTTTTTGCATGTATATATACCTTGGTTAGGTATGAGATATATGCAGTGTGTGTGAGACATACACAATTGGTGAGAGCAAGAGAGAAAATATATTGTGAGAGTGAGGGAGAGATAAAAAAATATTAGTGAGCGTGGACTTGGGGATTAATATTTTTCTATCTCATTGTACTCGATCAATATAGTGGAATTTCTCTTTTGTTTGTGGAGTAGGTATTGAGACCGAACCACGGAAATCTTGTGTTCTTTATTTTTCTTGTGTTTGTTTAATTTTGTGGCGTGCTTCCGTTGCGGCGAGGGACTAAAAATCCCAACAAGAGGGATCGTGGTTTTAACACACCTGAAGCTATCGAAATAACACAAGGTACCGGTACCTCAATTTTTAGGTACCGATACCCAGCCAACTGTCCTCCACTAGATTGAAACGGTACCGATACCTAAAAATTGAGGTACCGATACCTTTGTCTAAAATTCTGCAGAAGCTGCTTCCTTGGCCATTTCAAACCCCAACCTCTTGTAGCTCACCCAGAACACCTCCAAACCACTTGGAACACTGTACCACACCTTCCCGTACACCCTCCAAACATCCAGGTCCCTAGGTTAATGAGAACAATGTAGGACACGGACTAGGATACGAAATAGGTCAACGGGACACTTTAGTGGTTTAATCAAACAAAGAATGCCTAGTATCACTTCCTAAATACGCCATAGATTCCGTAACGATTCAACTTAGATATCAAACACAATTAGGCATGCACATGAGATGAAACACCTAAACTATGAATTTTAGATACAAAAGACGGGATATGGGTCAAACTTACTTAAAAACGAACTTAACACTTAGACCATTCATCCTTTAAGCATTCAACCGAGTTGTAATGTAGAGGAACACTCAAGATTACATCAAACTATTGCCAATTTAGAACTTCCTGAGCATGGGCCAAGTTGTGTTACAATAAAAATTATGCACAACGGAAGGATTGTTTACTCCAAAAGTTAAAAATTTAACCAAAAACCAAAAACAAAGACGACAAAAATATAGCATATATTTCCTCCCCCCAACTTGAAAGATGCTATGCCCTCATAGCAAGGAAAACAATAGTATGGAGAGGGAGAAAACAAAAGATGTACCTCTGGGGGAATGTCAACCCCCGTATACCTCGACCAAGTTGGAGGCTTTATGTCATTGCCTCCATTCAATACGAGTAGTGGGCTTCCAAAGCGTCGCTCCTTCGGTGCATCATGACGGAACGGCCATGGCAAGGCTGGCGTGGGAGCATGTTAACCCTGCAGAAGCTTTTGAGGACGAAGAAACCACTAGAAGACAATTGACATTAGAACCGCCCGGCTCGTATTATCCGGGCACCAAACAAACATAAAAACAAAGAAAACATCAAAAACACCACCCGATTTTCACGCAATCTAACGAGTCATACTTTTCTTCCCGAGTCTCACCGGAGAGACAAAACTCGGGTGGCTATACTAGACCGTCGAAACTTGTTACATCATGCTCGAAGTAAAATTCACCGCTTGACCTCGCCAAGCAATTAAGCCTAGCGTTCCCTATGATCGAAACAAAGTGAGACAAGACAGAGCCTAGCGCCAAAGCACGGGAATATCAAGTCTCACCCACAGACCTAAACTGCCCCCGATAGGGACATATCTGGTGAGCATGGATCATTAACAGCAAACTACCACAAAGAAGGACTAATTAAAGCCCGATACAATGATGCATTGGTGAAATCTCATAGTGAGAGAATCCCAAGACTAAACAAGCATGCAAATATGTACAACAAGCTAAACAACGCCCTTACTAACCGGAGCTGGGCACACGATCCTTTTTTAAGTAGCGGCGTGCAGAGCTACAAATACCCAAGTCAATGGTGGGTACCCCCTACCCGGGGGCCGGGTCCGACAAACAGTTAAGTTCAGCGGTTACGCTTTCGCTCCCCGTGCAAATTTAGTTTAAACCGAGCTAAGACACAAGAGCATCGGAATAAATAGGATTTCCCAACACCTCATCGGGCTCCCCAACTTCAAAAGTACCAAGAAATGGCTTAAGCCGTTGGCCATTAACTTTGAAAACATTCCCATTGGACTCATTTTCAATTTCTATGGCCCCGTGAGGGGCGACAGACTTAACAACATATGGACCGGCCCAACGGGACCTTAACTTACCCGCAAATAGATGCAATTTAGAATTATATAAAAGCACCTTTTGGCCTACTTCAAAGTCCTTTCTAAGAATAGATTTATCATGCATAGCTTTGACTTTGCTTTTATAAGAACTAGAGCGATCATAAGCATCAGACCTTATTTCCTCAAGTTCATTTAGTTGAAGCTTCCTTTTAGCACCGGCAAGCGGCAGGGAGGCATTCATCTTCTTGATTGCCCAATAAGCTTTATGCTCCAACTCCACCGGAAGATGACACGACTTTCCATAAACAAGCCGATACGGCGACATTCCCAACACCGTCTTACAAGCAATACGGTAAGCCCACAAAGCGTCGGTCAACCGAAGTGACCAATCCTTGCGGGTAGGATTAACCGTCTTCTCAAGTATGCCCTTTATCTCCCGATTAGCTAGCTCGGCTTGTCCGTTAGTCTGAGGATGATAAGCCGTCGATATCTTGTGCACGATTGCATATTTCTTCATCAAGGCCGCGAACGACCTATTACAGAAATGCGTGCCTTGGTCACTGATTATAGCTCGTGGCATCTCAAACCGTGCCAGAATGTGCTCCCGGAGAAACTCAACTACCACTTGGGCATCATTGGTACGAGTGGGGATGGCCTCCACCCACTTGCTGACAACATAGTCAACGGCAAGCAAGATGTAGAGGTAGCCGTATGACGTAGGAAAAGGCCCCATAAAATCTATGCCCCAACAATCAAAGACTTCGATGATTAGGATGGGATTTTGGGGCATCTCGTTGCGGCGGGTAATTTTCCCCAAAGCTTGACATCGTTCGCAAGTCCTAGTATACTCGAACGTGTCTTTGAACAAAGAGGGCCAATAGAAACCGCATTGTAGGATTTTAGCCGCGGTTTTCTTGAAGGAGAAATGGCCGCCACAAGCCTCCTTGTGGCAAAAGTCCATGATGCTTCGATGCTCGGAGTCCGGAACACAACGCCGGATGATTTGATCGGGACAATACTTAAACAAGTAGGGATCATCAAAGGAAAACCTTTTCACCCTTGAAAGAAATCGCTTCCGCTCTTGAGAAGTCCAATGTGTCGGAAGTAACCCCGTTGCCAAATAGTTGACAATATCCGCGAACCACGGGGTACTCGAGACACCAAATAATTGCTCGTCCGGGAAAGTGTTGAGGATTGGCAATTTGGTAGTACGATCTTCAAACTCCATTCTTGACAAGTGGTCGGCGACCACATTTTCCACTCCCTTCTTGTCCTTGATGGTTATATCGAACTCTTGAAGCAAGAGAATCCATCGAATGAGCCGAGCCTTAGCATCTTGCTTGGTGAGCAAGTACTTGAGGGCGGCATGATCGGTGTAGATGACAATAGGCGAACCAATCATGTAGGAGCGAAATTTGTCCAACGCAAAAACTACCGCAAGCAACTCCTTTTCCATAGTGGAGTAATTCATTTGAGCATCGTTCAAGGTTTTGCTTGCATAGGAGATAACACAAGGTTGCTTATCCCTTCTTTGGCCTAAAACAGCCCCGACCGCATAATCACTCACGTCGCACATAAGTTCGAACGGGAGGTTCCAATCGGGGCTTTGAACGATAGGCGGAGTTGTAAGACTTGACTTCAGTTTCCGAAAGGCTTCCTCACAATCATTCGTCCACTCAAAAGGGACATCTTTCAAAAGAAGGTGGCATAAAGGCCGAGAAATGGCACTAAAGTCTTTGATGAATCGCCGGTAGAAACCGGCATGCCCGAGGAAGGATCGGATATCCTTGATACACTTGGGAGTAGGGAGATTGGCAATGAGATCAATTTTTGACTTGTCAAACTCAATGCCCTTCGATGACACGATATGGCCCAACACGATGCCTTGCGTTACCATAAAATGGCATTTCTCCCAATTGAGAACAAGGTTCTTCTCCTCGCACCGTTCCAACACTCTATCAAGGTTGGCCAAACACGACTCAAACGAGTCTCCGAACATCGAGAAATCGTCCATAAAGATCTCGACGATCTTCTCCACCATGTCACTAAATATACCCCCCATACACCTCGAGAAAGTGCCGGGAGCGTTGCACAAGCCGAACGGCATGCGCCTATAAGCAAAAGTCCCGAATGGGCATGTAAACGTAGTCTTTTCCTGGTCGGCCATGGCGACCTCAATCTGGTTGTATCCGGAGTAGCCATCCAGAAAACAGTAAAAAGCGTGGCCAGCTACCCGCTCCAAAATCTGATCGATGAATGGAAGCGGGAAATGGTCCTTCCGAGTTACCGCATTTAGCTTGCGGTAATCGATGCAAACACGCCACCCGGTGACGGTTCGGGTCGGCACAAGCTCATCTTGGTCATTTTTCACCACCGTCACCCCCGACTTCTTAGGCACCACTTGGATAGGGCTCACCCATTTTGAATCCGCAATCGGGTAGATTATCCCCACATCCAATAATTTCAACACCTCTGCTTGCACCACATCCTTCATATTAGGATTTAACCGCCGTTGTGGTTGACGTGACGGTTTCACATTATCTTCGAGATAAATGTGATGTGTGCAAAGGGAGGGAGAGATTCTTTGAATATCGGCTATGGTCCACCCAATAGCCTTTTTGTGCCTTCTCAAGAGTGCAAGCAGCTCCAACTCTTGAAGATTCCCAAGAGTGGATGATATGACCACCGGAAAAGTTTCATTATCGCCAAGATAGGCATACTTTAATGTTTCCGGTAGTACCTTCAAATCAAGCTTAGGTGGCTCAACACTAGACGGCAAAGTGTTCTTCTCAATGGGCGGCAACTCCTCAAAAGTAGGGATCCACGGTTCCGCTCCACACACCTCCTCCTCATCAAGCATAGAGTAAAGGTACTCAACCTCCGGCGATTCTAGAAAATCGGCTTCCTCGGCGATAAGACATACCTCCAAAGAATCCTTGTATAATAGCTCATCCACATGATCTTGAACTAAAGAGTCAATACAACTAACATCTTGAATCTCATCATCATCCCCCATTTGGCTTCCAACATGAAATACATTGACGGCCATCTTCATATTCCTGAAAGTCATGTTCACTAGTCCACTCCGGCAATTAATGACAGAATCCGAGGTGGCTAGAAACGGCCGTCCGAGAATAACGGGGGTTGAAGCTGGAGAAGAAGCCATGGGGCAAGTGTCCAGCACCACAAAATCCACCGGATACACAAAATTGTCAACCTGAACCAAGACATCCTCCACGACGCCCCTTGGGACGCGGATACTCCTATCCGCCAATTGCAACGTGACTCGAGTTGGTTTCATCTCCCCAAGGCCAAGCTCTTCATAGACCGAGTATGGGAGCAAATTAACGCTCGCTCCCAAATCCAACAAGGCTTGTTCTATCCTTTTCCCCCAATCATGACAGAAATAGTAGGACACCCCGGGTCCTTGTACTTTGGCGCAACGTTTGTTTGAATGATCGAGCTCACTTGTTCGGTGAGAAAGACCTTCTTTTGGACGTTGAGCTTGCGCTTTTGAGTACACAAGTCTTTCAAAAATTTGGCATATGAAGGTATTTGCTTGATAGCATCCATGATTGGGATGTTGATCTCCATGATTGGGATGTTGATCTTGACTTGTTTAAAAAGCTCATATATTTCCGCATTGGCCGCAGAATTAGTTGGTGCTTTCAACCTTTGAGGATAGGGTGCCGGTACGGGAGAAACTTGTGGAACCGGAGGGATATTGTCCACCACCCTTGGAGCTTGCTTGGGAGATTCCCCAAGCAATGATGGTTGAGTTGGCCCCGGAGCGGTCTTTAGAAATGTTGTCATTGGTGGATCGACAACCGCATTATCAACCGTCTTCCCACTCCGCAAAGAAATTATTGATTTGGCTTGCTCGGGGTTATTCACCGAAGAACTACCAACCAAATGTTGACCTTGAGGGTTTGCTTGAGGTTGAGCGGGAAACCGACATCGCTCTTGTTGTAGAAGACCAACCGAAGTAGCTAGCTTCCCCATTTGGGTTCTCATATTCCCGAGAGATTGTGTAGTTTGATCGTTCATGGCAATTTGCATTTGGAAGAAGGATTGCATCGTATCTTCCCATGATCGCCTTTGGGGAGGAGGTTGGAATTGGCCTTGACCTTGAGAGGATTGGCCTTGAGATGATTGGCCTTGCGAGAAACCCGAAGGGTTAAATCCGGGAGGCCTTTGACTTTGTTGAAAACGTGGTGGCCCAAAGTTTTGAGAGGGACCCCATGTTTGAGCTTGAATCGGTGGTTGGCCTTGAAATTGTCCCACCTCATTTGGTTGGTTCCAACGGAGTGCCGGATTTTGCCTTAAAGCTGGATTGAAGATATTCGGGTACGGTTCATACCGTTGAATAGCACTCACTTCTTCCGGAGTCATACCACTAAGAACATTCTTGAGCGCGGGGATATTGAAACATTCACCGGTAGAATGCCCCGCCATTTCACATATAGAACATACCTCTTCCACCTTGATGACGGACTTGACCTCGTGAGAACCTTTCAACTCCATTTGTTCCAACTTACGAGTGAGTTGATCTACCTTAGTCTCAAGAGCATTGGTCATGGAAATAGGTTCGGCCAATGAAAATTTACCGGAGCCACTCGGGCCTTGGTTTGCCATGGCCCGCTCGCCCACGTCAACAACGTTCCACGATTGATTCTTAACTGCCAATTGCTCCAAATAATCCCATGCATCCCCAGCTGTTTTATCAAGAAAATCCCCGTCGACCATAGTATCAATGAGTTGGTAACTTGATTGGGAACAACCATTCATAAAATGGCTGATCAGCTGAGGCTTGTCGAGGCCATGATGTGGAAGCGCAGCAACCAAATCCTTGAACCGCTCCCAATATTTATAGAACGTTTCCCCTTCTCGTTGCTTGAAGTTCTGGATTTGTTCTTTGAGGAGCTTCGTTCTATGGACCGGGAAGAACTTCTTGTGAAACTCGGCCTTGACATCGGCCCAATCTCGCAACGACTGAGGTTTAAGAGAAGTAAACCATTGCTTTGCTTTATCCTTGAGGGAAAAAGGAAACAACCTCAATCGTGCGTTTTCCAACCGTGGAGCATCCGAGGTGAAAGTGTTGATGAGATCCTCAAAGTCTCGGATATGGTCATATGTGCTCTCACGGTTCAGCCCGTGGAATTGCGGCAAAAGATTGTGATAGCCATACTTGAAATCAAAAGAGTTAGCATTAGTAGGCGCAGGGAGGAAGATGGGGGATTGCTGAACCGGACTTCCCGGATTCAAGATATCCCTCAAAGTCCTCACCGGCAGTGGTGGTTCACCCATTCTCCTTTTAGGACGGCGACCCCGCGGACGTGAAGGAGATTTTAATCTCGGACGTCTACTAATAAACGAAGGAGATCTTCCTCTTGGGGTTCCTTGAGGCGATAGTGAACGACAAAGCCTATTAGAGTTTGGACTCCGATAGAAACCAGTCATGCACTACCAACTCACTAGGAGAATTAGTGAAATAGTCCAACCACCCAATAAACCAAAACAAAGCTATTCTATAACTCACTAGGAGAATTAGTGCTTACTCCGCAACCTAACCTCCTAGAAAGGTTCGCACCCAAGCATAGGGCTAGGTCGTTGAAAGCATATAAACCGGTAAGACCGGATCGTTCCCACAGAGAAATCTTCTTCAGCGAATTCTGATTAGATGTAATGTAGAGAGTTTCGGCGTTCAAGCGGCCAACTTCGGTATTTGATTCAATTGACGAAATTAAACTTGGAAATAAACTAAATTAAGATGGTCGAGTCAAAGGGATTAATTTACCCACGACTTAGCCATTAAACGGTTTCTTCATCTAACTCAAGTGTGGACCGAAACCGTTCGGATTCCACTAGAAGAATTAAAACTGAAGACTACTTGTAACTCAACTCAAAGCTCTAATTCAAACTGAACTCATTTAATGCAAGTGAGAGACGAAAAAGGATCGTTCGCACGCATAGGATTAGCAAGCATGTAGCATAAGGCGATAGACTCCATTGATCAAAGAAGCCACCGACCCTATGATCAAAGCTATAAATCATGGGTTTAATTCATTCAAAACCTTGAGATTGAGCTAAAGTTTAAACGAAACCATTTAAACGACTAATCCATAGAGTGAACCTCACCCCATGACCAAACCGATTAACTACTCACTCATAGCAACAAGACTAGAAATTATGCTAGGAAATGAAAACATGATTCACCGATGAAAACGGAAATAAACTTGATTTTATAAAGGATCTAGCTTGTAGCTACAACGTTAACAAACGAGATTTAATCAAACAACCAAAACTTACTTGTGTTCTTGAGGAATTGAATGCAAAAGCTCAAAACTTTAATGGAGAGTAAACAAGAACAATTAAAAGACTTAAAGCTAAAAAGTTACATCCATCACCAATAATGGCTTACAAAGCCATTTAAAGGGCCAAAAAGTGGACCAAAAGGCCACCAAAATATCCCAAAAACATGCCTAAAGTGGAAACTTTCCATAAATGGAAAGTTGAAAAAGTCTGCACAAATCTGCTGGACGAAGGAACAAGGTACCGGTACCTCAAAAATGAGGTATCGGTACCCAGCCAACTGATGGCCATTTCAGCAAAATGGTACCGGTACCTCAAAAATGAGGTACCGATACCTCTGTCTGTTTTCTACAGTTTTGGGCAGCTTGACCTGCCATGCTTCGGCTTGTCCCGACGGCCTTCCATTGCTTGATTCCTTGATCAACAGGATGTGATGGAAGTATGCCTTGTGACCTTGGACCCTCGGATGCTCTCGAGGGCCATCCTCCATGCATTGAACTCACTTGGAGCTCTTTGGCGCGTTCCTCGCCAAACTTGTCCTCCGGCCAATCTCCGAGGCTTCTTGTGACACTGTTAGACTTCGGTGACAATCAAATGAGTATCGGCGGGCATTTGGACACTTGGTTCATCCCGGAACGTCAGTTGGCATACAAAACCACCCTTTAAGCACGCTCAACCTGAAATGCTCACAAAAATACCTTACGAGCAATATTGAATAAAAACGACGACTTAAGCATAGAAACGCCACAAATTAGAGGATTAAAGCCCCAAGATCGTACGATCTTGGGTGCTAATCATTTAGGTTATGTTTAGTTCGATGGAATGAAATTGACAATGGAATGAAATGAAATTGACAATGGAATGAAATGAAATTGGAATAGAATTGGAGGAAATAAGATTGTAATATTATTTTCATTCCCAAGTTTGGCTGCACTTAGGAATAACCATTCTCATCCGCAATGGAATGGTGTGACAATAGTAATTTTTGTAGTGGCAGTAGTAATTTTTGGAGTGACAGTAGTATTTTTTGGTGTGGCAATAGTAATTTTTGGAGTGGCAATAATGAATCTTGGAGTGACACTAATAATTTTGGTGTGACAAAAAAATGGAAGGACAATTTATTTATTTATTTATTTAATGGATTTACAATTTCTTTACTACGGTGAATAGTTATTCCATTTGGAATAATCATTATTCCATCATTTAATGGTGAACCAAACATGAGAATATTCCATGGAATGACCATTCCATTCCAATGTTGATTCCATCGAACCAAACATACCCTTAATGTGATTTGGAAAAAAGATCGAAAAGAAGGGTCTCTCGTTCTTATCGTGGTCGTTTATTTTGTGGATTCTATGCAAAATGGATTTGGATCCAGGGACTTCACATTTACAACATGGTAGGGCTTATTGTAGACACCCCAATTTGGCCTAACGATTATTTCAAGTCCCACCTTGGGACAATCCCGATGATGAAATGGATACATTGATTGATGATTGCTTCTTTGAGGACCTTAGGACTTTTGGTGAAAACTTTGACCACTTAGAGGACTCAATTCAGAGCCATACAGCCTTTCAGACAGAAATACAGAAGCCTAGGAGAATCCATCTGACGGCCGTAATACCGATCTCACGGCCATAACATCAATCCCTCGCCCGAGCAACCTGTTGCCAGCAAAATCTCCCTGAGAGATCAATCCCTCGGCCGCAAGATCTATCCTTCGGCCGAGACATCCATTCCACGGCCGCGACATCCATTGCTCGGCCGCCAGATCGACCTTTTTCCAGACTCTGGAACGTTCTGTCAGACGTTTGGTTTGATCCAACTACACTACCTTTCCGATGCGTTCGGGCTACGTTCGGAGATCACGACGTAGAGTTTGAGATGCATTGCAATTGCAATTGCCATCTCGTGATTTGATTGGCCGGAGTGAGTCATCCCTATGCCTATATAAAGGGGCCTTTGGGTTCCGAATTAACACACAGAAATTGAGATACCCACACACTCAATCAAACCTCGAAACTCTGCAGAAATACTCCCTCAAACCCATACTCGAAAAGCCCTAACCTTCCGAAGGTAGCCGTCAATCCGGCGATCAAACCCCGAAGTTCAAACCCTAACTCTAGGGTTTTCAATCAAGCAATCAATCAATCACACCCAATCCAAAGCAATCAAGCAACTGAGGGATCAAGGTGGTGAGGCCCAACGGCCTCTGGTTTGTCTTATTTACTGTTTCTTCTTACTAATCGTAGCATTTTGATTAACTATTAATCTTTCTGTCTGGTGTGAGGAAGAACACCGACCGGGGCTTCGATCCCTCGGCCGGTACATCAAACCAGGAGGATCTCTCGGCCGTGACATCTATTCACCGGCCGCGAGATCCATCTCCCTGGGACATTTTGTTTATTTCTCTGCTTTCTGATGCATGCTTCAATTATCGCACTGGCTCACTTTGCTTACTGTTTAAAGGAATAATTAAACAGACTATGTGTTAGGATTAGACAAAGCATCTATACGTCTTATATTGAACGATTATGGGCCAGTCTCACGACTGGGCAGAGAGGGGTGCCTAACACCTTCCCCTTACTGTACTTTTGGCTCCCGAATCCAGAATCTCTATCTATTTTCCCAGTTTTAATAAACTGGGTGGCGACTCTATTTGATGATAACCGTTATCATGTGGCGATGTTCCTAGCCATGGGAATGTCCATGATTTTGGTTTATGAAGTGAGCAACCAATCGAGCAAACACAACGTGATCAATCTGTATGGCGATGCCCCGCTTGGGAGGTGTCTACACTTATCATGTTCTCTTTTCGCTCCGTAAACCGGTGCCCCCCTCAAATAGATTAATACAAATATAAGCAGGCAAAAGAATGAAGCATGGCTGTTGGCAGAAAATTGAATGGAGAGAGCCATAGGAATCCCTGGAAAACTAGTGCTCTAGAATGGTTATCTCAGTTAGAAATTAGGCTATGGCTGTGCATTATCTCTTTGGTTCATAAAATGGAAGTACAAGTATGGCACCTGGTCGCCTTCACCAGAGGATACTATTATCCCATCACACCACGTACACCACTATATGTAGAGGTCCTCGCCGCTTCTATGTCAAGACAGAAGCTAAGTCCCACCACATACGTATAGATGATGATGTTTAAGAGTATGTTTAGCTAGTCCCAATTAGTTTGTGTGTTATACAGTAATATCTAAGGCAGTGGCACAAGCACATAGACTTCACTCGGAAAAAATCATATCAAAGACTAAAAGGTCATTTTATTCACATTTAGAACCACTTCATTTTTGTCTCTTTGTTCCCTCTCATTGTGGGGTGGTGAACATTACCTTCGTGGAATGGACTTCGTAAAGTAAGAAAAAATCTTCAATGCAACAATTATTTGTAACGCCTTCTCATATGATGTGGATTCATGTATGTTATAAATTAAATAGCCGTTGCATTGAAAATTTTCTCCGGCCGATTCTATTTTAACCTTAATTTCCTAGACTTTGACACTCACCAGATCTAGATAAATTCTTGGATGCAAATAGGGTAGGGCTGACATGGTACCTTTCGCGCACATTCGGGCTGTCCAAAAGTGCAACCGACGATCCAGATTAAAACACACTTTTTTTTAAATCTGTTCTGTACATTCAATCCGGACCGTCAATTGAATTTTTGGACGGCCCGAATGTACATAATGGGTACCACATGGTACCCTATTTGCAACCAAGATTTTCTCCACTGATAAGAGGGTAAATTGTACTTTTGTTCCCCTTTGTTTACATCCAATATATCCCACCTTGCACACTTGTTAATTAGAAGGGATCGATTCTCTTCGGTCCATGTTTTGGACTTGAGAAGACAATCATAATCTGAATCGTCCAATACTGCAATCAATGGTTCGAATCTGTTCAAAGACTCTTCGTTAGAAAAATTGAATTCTTCGTGCAAAGAGTTCTTAAGCAAATCCAAACCATTTATTTTTCCAATGTATGTGGTCTAGATTTAGATTATTTCCGCCGGTCCAAAACTTTTTTTTTTGAAAGGCTAAATTTTTTATTAATCTCTCAAAAAACAAAGATCAATAGGACAAGGAATGACAGCATCAAATCCTGCTACACAATCGAGAAATAACAAAAGCTAAGAATTATCTTATACCCACCCGAGACCCAAAACCCAAGTTTGGCAAGAAACCAAACGAAGGAACACCCAAAGGAACAAAGCTCACCCCTAAAAGGGTCTAAAAACCAAAATATTACAATCAGCACACCCATACACCCATTGGGACAAGCCCACTCCTAAAAGGCCTAGAATGCCCAAATATACAATACATCTCAAAGAAAAATGGGCCAGGCCCAGACCCAACCCCCTAACCCTAATCTGAGCAGATCACCACCACCGCAGCTGCACATCACGCCGACCAACCACCACCTCAACAGAACCCACCACCACCATAAGACACCACCCACCATGGCTGTTACCCCAGATCCACCAGACTCTGAGAAGGCTGAAGACCCGCGCCAACCGAATCCGAGAACCAAGGCTCCAAGAACGACGCCGATAACTGCCACCTCATTGTCTCCCAAAGAAGCACCGAAAAGAACATGATCCCTAACTTGAAATAGTCCCTATACAATAGTGGAACTTCATGCAACTTATGGAGACAAATTAAGTGGAACTGAGTATAGTAACGTACATGGATGTGTGGGCTACCACAGCCCCGGGTGTTGAGATCGGGGCGGCCCAATTCGAAAAATCGCGCGCCTCGTGCCCTTTTGAAATCGACTTTGAAAAGATGGTTTGATTTGAAGAGTCGCCACCCGGATTTGTGGTATGTCACCCGAGAAACCGTTTAGTTCGAAAACAATTGATTTGAATTGAAAACCAGAGATCGTTTTGAGGGTCCGGAAGCCATGTTACGAGGGGGGAAGGGTTTTACGGCACCCCCCTCGCCCGATTCGGAATCGGTCTCTACTAAACGTTTGTGGGATTTTAAAAGGGGATTTTATTTCATTAGGCAAGTAGCAAGTATCCACAGTTATACCAAATAGGAGGTGTTTGTATGTGCATGTGTACAGGAGGGTGACAAAACTGTGAAGTAATAAGATGCATGACAGCAGAAACTGGGAAACTGCCACTGACTTCACTCCCGAGCGCTCGGGAGTAGTCCCGAGCGCTTGAGAGTTCTGATGCCCAACCTGCAAGCTTGTTAGTACAGACAGGATATAATGCTAAAAAGGGAACTGGAATGCTGTAATTTAGACTACTGGCTCAGCAGAGGATTTGAAAGACTGAACTGAGCCTTCAATCTTTCAGATCGTGCATCCCTGCCTTGACAAGATTAGATCTACAAATTTTAAAGAACAAATGGACACCCTTATGCATGCAGAAACCAAGAAACACAGCAGACTGGGGAGATAAGAGGAAATGGCATGGCTGTACTCCCGAGCGTTCGGGAACGGTCCAGAGTGCTTGGGAGTGTGATGCACAACAGCTTTGCTTTAAACAGAAAATGGTACTGACATGCAAAAATCCTCATTTGGATGTTTCCCAATAGGAAACCATCATTTAACTTTGGAAAAACCTTATTTTACATGAAAACATGTGAGGAATGTTTCTGTTTTAGAGGAAACTGATTTATATGCTTGCATGCCATGATAAAAAAACATCTCACTTAATAATGCACCTCACCCCCAGCCTTTTATGTGCCAAAGTGCCAAAAGAAAGGAAAATGGGACTGGAGGAACTCTCGAGCGCTTTAGAATACTCCCGAGCGCTCGGGAGTTCTTCCAGTGAGTTATTGCAGGAAATGCTTTTGTGCCTCTTTGCTCTTGTTGTAACACATAGATCTCCCCAACCTCACACTCAGTATTAAGAACTGAGGTGGGCGGGGAGACCTCCCTCAGAAAGGAAGTACAGCCCTTTGATTTGAACCAAAAGAAATAGAAATCTTTCTACCTTTTGAGAGACTTTGCTTCTTGAGTGACTTTTAAAACTGAAAGAAGGAGGAGAAATGCAAGAAATCAGAGAGCAAGTATATTCTCCACTTCCTGCATTTTCCTTGATGATTCTTGAAAGCTTTTGAAGTTTGAAGTTCAAGTTTGAGTTTGAAGATTTTTCTTGCAAGAGAGAGAGTGAGCAGAGGAGAGTGGTTCTAGAGAGAGGAATTTCGTAGCCTCCAACCCCCCCCCCCCCCCTTGCCTCAGCTGAAATCAGGCCTTTATATAGGCAAAATAACCTATGGTTTTTATAAAATCATATTGATTTGAATAAAACGTTTTTAATTGGTAAAATCCTTTAGCCTGAAGATCTCTGACTGTGATGAGTGCTTGAAACAAACCTCAGCCGGCTCAAGGCGACCGCAATGATGGATCGCATGGGTAATGAGGAACCCTGCCATCCATTGGGCAGCGCAGGAGACACGAGCGCTCGAGAGCGGTCTCGAGCGCTTTGGACTTAACTCCCGAGCGCTCGAGAGTGAGTCAGGACAGAGGTTTTGAAAAATGGTTTGGAGCGCTCGGGACTTCTCCCAAGCGCTTGAAAATGATTTTGACCATTTTTAATTTCCCTTTTAAAATCCTTCAAGGAGCAAAGTTTCACATGGTTCGAGGCTTGTTTAATCCAAATTCATCATCGGGGAGCCTCCGGGCCACGAATCAAGGAATTTTGAAGAGTTCAAATTGGAGTGTCTACAGGATGAAAAGCACAATTCAACTTACTTTCTTTCGTACTCTAGAGTTTTAGTTGAACTTTAGTTTATCTCAGACCTATGGAGAATGAAAAGGAATATAATTGGGAAAATTAAACTATAGTTTAGGGGACGTTTGATAACCTTTTTGTTTTCAGTTCTTGGTTTTTATTTTTACTTTTAAAACTAATGAAGAAAACTTGTTTGATAACAAGTTTTTACTTTTTTGTTTTTCATAAACTTTTTTAGAGTTTTTGTAAACTATGGAAACTACAAAAAGGTATTTTCTCCGGGTTTTTTTTTTTGAGAAACACAAATATTACCAAACATGTTTCTTATTTTTGTTTTTATGAAAATATAAAAACTTGTTTCTACATCAATTTTCTTAAAAACAAAAAATTGAAAACTGAAAAGGTTACCAAACGCATTCTGTTTTTGTTTTTCTATTGAATTGGGACCAAATCCATTAAACCATCAATCTTATTGTTACAAATCTTCTCACAAACAAATATAAATATAGAAGAAAGGGAGAGAAGAGTCTCACTCCGAGGGAGGAGACCTTTGATTGGCTCTGATAGAGGAGAATTTGACACATTCTTCACAATAGAACACTGATATTCAACTTTTCTTCTAATTGACTCACGAAACATATATTGCACGATAACTTTCCCCTAAACTGGCCACTACCTATAAGTCTGAAACTTAATTATATATTTCGTAACTTTTTGTTTAACTTTTCGTCATAATTTTTTAGGTTAATCGTTCGTCTTGCCGTCTTTTGTTTGTTCTTTATCTTGTTCTTCCTTTCGTCTCTTCTTAATAAAATCTTCTTCTTTGCCATTCAAAAATAATAATAATCATTCGGCTCGACAAGACGAATCGAAAAAGTGAAAATTGATTACATGAGCAAATTAGCATTTTTGCCACAAAAAATGAAAGAAGAGTGATCTTCTAAGTGATTGTTCTGAATTCTTGTACTAATATACATAACTAAAATTTTTATCCTATTGATCAATAACTATCATTTCGCTTCTTGGAGTTGCCTTCGCTTTTTCATAATTTTGGGGCGAAAAACTGCATAAAATGCCCACTTTCTTAAATTTGTTTTGGTCCCAAAAAATACCATGGCCGACCTTGGGAGTAGGCCCACTACCACCACAATTACCTTACCCTAGATGTGATTATAGAGACTCTAGACCTACACCGGATCTCAAAAGGTATTAATCACTCACAAATTTCTACTTTTGTCAAGACACCAGTTTTAATCATGAGGAAAAGAGATCAAGCTAGGCCAGTCAAGTCCGCGTAGCTAGGAACCACTTATTTCCACTAGAAATGTACATTCAAACTATGGTCCACATTGCAAGACTCCTCTCGGTCTTTCGTTGCGCTTTGTGGACAACTTTTTCTCAGGCTCTTTTCCTAGACTTTGCGGACAAAAGCACCAAGACTCTCGGTGCAAAGACCCTTCGATGGAATTACCAACGCCGCGGCCAGCTTTTTAGGATTTGTCCGATGGATCATTTACGCAAAGTTTTCTCCCGATAATCATGTCGCTGCAAGATGAAAACAAAAAAAAGAAAAAGAAAAAAGTAACGGACTATGCTCAAAATCGAACTTGGGGTTGGTGCTATCCCAGCACCGTGCCGTCTCGAGCGATCCTAGTCCGCTCTAGTCTTGTTCTGATGATCGGAAACGTTAACTTTGTAGAGCTCGTCTAGTAGAAGAAGTGTATTAAAAATCTGCTCGATCAAATAAATTAAAAAAAGCTCGTTGCTAGTAGGGGGAATAATGAGATAAGGGCTAAAAGGGTACATGAATTCCCTTTGGTGAAGCAAGTATGGTAGAATGTGAAATAAGATGGTAAGAAATAATCAGATCGACCAGTCTGTGGGGTTATGTGTGGTTTCTATATTAAGGTTTGGCAAGCAAATATGTACACATATACAATTCTTTTTTTGACAAAAGGGAGAAGATTTTATTAATCTGAGAGGCGGAAAAACGCCTAAACATCAGAGAGAGAGAAACCCCATGGGGGCAAGATAGTTGTCCACAGACTGGACAAACTACAAGAAAGGGTTTTCTTTGCACAAGTATGTGCAACCCTATTACAATCAAGTTTGACAAAACTAAATTCACATAACTGAAACGAATCTTTCAATGCTAAACAATCTTGTACCAAAACTGCAATATCAGAGGGTGGATCTTTTGACATGGAACAGCTTCGGACAATCGACTCCGCATCCGATTCAATGAGAACACGTCCTATATTCAAAGCAACACCCAAAGTCATACCATTTCTAATTGTCATAGCCTCCGCAAGTCATGGAGAGGTGAGACCTTCATATGACTTAATAAAGATTCCCAAAATGGAGCCGTTCGCATCCCGAGCAATTGCTCCTGTTCCAATAGTGTTCGTTGCCTTTGATACCGCTGCATCAACATTAATTTTTATCATGCCTTCATCAGGTCTCCACCAAACCAAAGTCTCAGGATTTGAAGAAACCACTTGAGTAGGGGAAGGCTTGACATTAGCCTTTAGAAACTCAAAAAAATCTGCTTGTGCCTTTCCATTAACTGCCTCCGCAGGCCAACTTGTACCATTAAACACCAAATCGTTTCAGGTTTTCTAGATCCACCAGCAATACGAAAGGCCGAGACCCAATTTTGAAGAGGGGAGATGAGCTAAACGGATACGATCGCAAATACAATGTCACCAGTCAGACATATGTCTACGGTCTTCAAGTTCCTCAAGTCTAAAGCGAAAGAATCTACACTTTTGAAGCAAAATCACATCGGAACAACAAATGACAAATAGATTCCTCCGCATTTCCACACAGTGAGCAAATTGGATCAGAACGTATCTTCTTTGCGGTTAGGGTTGAGTTGGTTGCTAGAGCTTCATTGAAACACTTCCAAGCAAAAAATTTGATCTTTGGGTGGATAGGCAAGCCCCATAACTTCTTCCAAATCTGTGCCATCACATTAGCAGAACTAGATTGAGCTCCGTGATTATCTAGCTCATTGATCAAGCTCTCTTTTCACTACAACAAATTACATAATTCCCGACTAAAATTGCCGACTAAAAAAACTTTAGTCGGCAAATATTTAATAATTACCGACTAAATATAATTAGTCGGTAGAAATGGTAATCATTCCCGACTAAACATTTTTTAGTCGGAAATTAATTATATTAGACGACTAAAAATAAGTTTAGTCGGCGAATATTAATTTTTAACCAATTTAAAAAATCAATAAATAAAATACATTTTCCCGACAAATTGTTTTAGTCGGAAATTAATTATATTACACGACTAAACATAAGTTTAGTCGGCATATATTAATTTTTAACAAATTTAAAAAATCAATAAATAAAATACATTTTCCCGACAAATTATTTTAGTCGGAAATTAATTATATTACACGACTAAACATAAGTTTAGTCGGCAAATTTTAATTTTTAATCGGAAATTAATTATATTACACGACTAAACATAAGTTTAGTCGGCAAATATTAATTTTTAACCAATTTAAAAAATCAATAAATAAAATTTATTTTCCCGACAAATTATTTTAGTCGGAAATTAATTATATTACACGACTAAACATAAGTTTAGTCGGCAAATTTTAAATTTTATTCGGAAATTAATTATAGTACACGACTAAACAAAAGTTTAGTTGGCAAATATTAATTTTTAACCAATTTAAAAAATCAATAAATAAAATACATTTTCCCGACAAATTATTTTAGTTGGAAATTAATTATATTACACAACTAAACTTATATTTAGTGGACAAATATTAAGTTAAAAAATCAATAAGTGTCCTTTTTTTTTCCCTCTTCTTTTCACAAAATTTCAAGAAATGAATATTTGGAATCCATGTGCATTGATTACAATGCAACTTTTCTAATCGAAACTGTTCCAATTTCTTTTCTTCTTAATTCTAAGATTCTTGTAAATTTTTGGCTCAATTGGATTAAGGAAATCCCTTTATCGACACATAAATTCATCAATTAAAAATTTTTTGTTGTCCAATCAAGAGTTTATTCATATGCGGTTAACTTCATATTTTAGGATGAATAATTTAATTCGTATTACGTCAAAGATAGATGGTTTTGATTGCCAAAAAAGATCTCACGTGGGGTTCGATTAGTGCAATATAACACTTAAACGTCTCTGAATGCATAAAATGTATTTCGATCATGAGGTCGCCGATGTCAAATAATCTCTGATTTTTGGTGACAGTGCTATAATTGGTAAGACGTGAAATTCTAACGGTTTAGATCGAGCATTAAAAAAAAATGACTCGGCAGTTACCTTTACAATTTATACTTTTGATTTAATTGATAATCAACTAAGTCTTATGTTGCATTTGATGTTGCAATAGCTACATGATCGCGAGACAAACATGATAATCAAGACCGTTGATTTTGCTGCACTTGTTAAATTATTCATTATTGTAAATTTGTGGCTTGATCAGGTTTAGAAAATTCATTTATGGAGACATGGACTCATTAGGAAAATAGTATATTTCATTCAATAAGTTGTCTAATCAAAAGCGATCTCAACTATAACTCGGTAAGAATGATCTAATCCATAATAAATTAAAGACAGATGGTTTTGATCTTGCAAAAAGATCTCAAGTGTGGCTCAGGTGGTGTGCTATTAGACTCTAATGCTTATGGAAGCAGTAAAACTATTCCGATCATGTGGTTGTTGATATCGAATGATCTTCAATTTTGGTGACAATTCTATAATCAATAAGACGTGAAATCCTAACGGTTCAGATCAAGCATTATAAAAAACATCAATGGTGAAAAAGTATAGAGTTTATATGCAATGGTGGCGTAATTAGAGCTCACTAAATATTTTTTCCCAAATTGTCAAACTGGACAACTGCCGACTAAATTAGGTTTATTAGTCGGAGAAATTGTAAATTTTTTTTGCGGGACAATTGAATTTCCGCGAAAATTATTGGCGGCAGTCTTTTTCCCTAAACGACATCGTTTAAGGGATAGGGTCTCTCTTAACCCTCGTCTTCGTCACTTTGTCCCAGAGTCTCTGAACGGTGAACATAGGTCTCTCTCTCTCTCTCTCTCTCTCGCTCTCGCTCTCCAACGGTGAACATAGGTCTCTCTCTCTCTCTCCAACGCCCAACACAGGTCTCTCTCTCTCTGCCCAACGCTGTCCTCATTGTAGCCGTGTTCTGTCGTCGAACGACAACATAAATCGAAGCCCAATCTTCGTTATTCAAGGCTGAGGTCGCTCTACTTCTCCTCAACAGGTACAATCCAAGCTCAGTCTTTGTGTTGCATGTGTTGAATATACTAATTATCTACTGATTTGGTTGATTTCTCTCAAAATTTGGGTTTTGCATGTGACTGTTATATGGTGTGAAAAACGTACCTAATTGAACCCCCAAATTTATTTTCACATTCAATGTTCTGTTCTGATTTCTGGACCACCCCCCTCTTATATGTTCTGTTACAGAGAGCATTACACTACAACTACCTCACTGTTATGGCATGGCCTGAGCAAAACTCTAGAAAATTAGAGATGGAGGTTTGGAGGATTAGTAGGCCTAAACAGAAAATCCGTTTGTTGAAAGGATGTAGGGTTTTTTTTTGGTGTTGCATGAACACATGGGGAACGTGGATCTGTTTTGGTGTGGGAATGTGGCTATGTTTTCTGTTTAACCCGTTTGTTGCGCGGACAACTTGGTTTAATTGGTTTTGAAAAAGTGGAAAATCTAGGAAATTAGAGAACACGTGGGGTTTTTATTTTATTTTTTAAAAGTGGAAAATCTAGAAAATTAGGGAAGTGGGTGTTTTGGTGTAGTCCTAAATAACAATAATTGGGAAGAGGGTTGAAATTGATAATGGGAACATTTTGGTTGGGATCGATACAACAGGAGAGAGAGAGAGAGAGAGAGAGAGAGAGAGAGAGAGAGAGAGAGAGAGAGAGAGAGAGAGAGAGGATGTTGTTTTAAATGTTCTGTTTTGATTTCTGGACATTATGCAAAGCTTGGCTGAGTACATGTGCGACACCTGAGGTTTAGGCAGGGGTTTTGAAGGGTAGGGATTTTTAGAATCTGTAATGGCGTTGTGATTGTGGGTGAGGTAATATGTTATTTTTGGAATGGTGCTGAAGCTGATATTGTTGCCATGCTAGATGACCAATGAAGAAATTATTAACGCTTGGGGTCCATTTGCCCATTGAACCCTTAGAGTAGCAGTATGAGTAGTGACACATTTACTAGCTGGTCAGAACAAATTGGTGGACTGCAGACATGAGAGGGGTTGTGTTTGATGGGCGGTACCAAAAGTTGGGGCTTTTAATTGTTCACTACTTAGCTTTCTTATGCTTGATGATGATGGGAAACCTTTTCAGTTCTTTATGGATCCTTCATTGTGTGGTTGATATTCCCGGCGAAAGTATGTGTATCAATTACTTGAGCAAAATGTATTTTGTGAGTATTCTTTAAACGAATACATTTCTAGCTTTCTGTTCAATTTTTTTTATTGGCAAAAGGATTTATATAGTTTTCTGTTCAATAATCTAGCATTTAACTATGTTTTGTGATTCTTAGACAAGTCATGCAGTACTTTATTCCTTTTATGTTTGATACGAAAGAATTCACGTAAAATTTTCTATGGGTGAAATGCATATTATAATTTTAGTGTTGGGTCCACAGGCCAACAAATGCTCTTAAAGAAATTTCAACATTTAGAAAGTTAGTAAGTATGTAACATAGTCTTTGGTCACATGGTCATCCTTAGAAGGTGTCATATGTTATTTGATGGGATGGTTTAGGCATTTAAAAATGTCGAGTCCTTCTAAATGGTTATTTGTTGGGAAGTAGGAACATGTTCAATTTTCCTATATTATACATAGGGATTTTCCAAAAAGAACAACCAATTTAAACAAGGAACTCATCTTGTTGAAAGGACAGAAGATAAGAGTTTATCTCTATTTGACGGGATAAGAGTTTGTCCACTGAACTCGACAACTAAGGTTTTATTGAACCGATTATCCCCTCTTGGGAACGTTATGTATATTTGAGAAGTTTCAATACAAAGTACATCCACAATGGTTAATTTACTATGTTTTTGTCTTGATCTTGGATTCAATGAAAATTTTCCTTTCAATTTTTGTTGGCATTGGTTTCTGGTGGTTCCAGGATTCGCAATTTGACTTCCGAGCTAATTATTGCCATGTTGCTGGTTTCTTCTTCTTCTTATTCGCCTTTTGGTTCCCTTGGCTCCCTACTCCCAAGTGTACGGTCCTAATAAGTTTAAATTATGTATGCATGGACCAGTCGAACTTCTAGGGGATTACATGCTACTTTAATGTAACTTGCCTCATTTGATTGGAGAAGGGAGGAAAAAGCAAGAGAATATAACTGAAAATTTGGTAAACCATTTAGCTTAATTTTAGTAAAATAGACTGTTCAATTGGATGCTGCTGAATGGAAGATGATTTTAAATTTTGATTTCAGTTATTGCCCTTGTCTTAAATCTTGATTTCTTATTTTCATACTTGAAATTGTGGTGTATAATATATACTAAGTAGAGTAAGTTTCAGAGGCTTTCATTGGTTGGTAAAGTTTTTCTTTTCTACTCCAGTATTTTTTTTTCAAAAGAACTTAAATACACAAGTTTTTTGCTTCAAAAAATAGTAACAGCCATATTGAAACATACAGATTTTGACGGGAAAGAAATGTGCATTATCGCTTGTTTTGGAAATAAGTTTTAATGCCCTCCGGTAACTCCCTCCCCTTTCTCCAGCAATACACTACTAATGGTTATATAACAGTATGTGTGTGTGTGTTTCAGGAATACGATTGCTTCACACATGTTCTCTGATTTTGAAAGAAAACGAAAAACCTCTCTTACAGTATTGCTCTCCTCACATATTTAGGGAAATAGGAAACCTTCAACGTCAAATAGCTGCTACTAAAAACGTAAAGAAAAGTAATGGAAGAATCAAAGTGAGAAATGCTAAATCTTTTTCCCATTGTAGTACGTACTTGCTTTAGTTTGTCTTTCGGTGCTGATATGGATCTTGCACTTTGCCTCATATTCATGAGTTTTATTCTCCCTCTATGAAATGGAATCCTCCTCCTTCATCATCAATCGCATCTACTCTATTTATTAGCAAGGGCTGGAGATGCTCTTAGTGAGTCGCTTTTTGTCTATTCTAATATGTACTGGTGTTAAATCTGGGAATTCATTTGAAGGTGCAAATTGCATCTGATGAATATATTATGGCTACTTCTCGGGATGTATCTTTATCGTTTCGCATCAAATTGCCCTCTATAGCTACCAAACTTTGTTTGTGTCTGGATACGATACTTTATTTATTGTTAGTCATTTTTACTCTTTTCAAATTTTTTTGCATCAAACCGGAAATACCCACCCACCCACACAAACGTACTCACACAGAGAGACAAGTGAAATTGAGGATGAAGATACATTTGCAAAGTTAAAGTTTGCCTTACAATAACGGACATGGAAAATCTGCCATACCATTTCTTCTATTTGCTGCTTTTGCCTATCGACATCTTCCATCTCTGTTCCTTTAATATCTACTGTGCCGTCAAATTTAGTTGAGGCTTGGGATTTCAATGCTTTTTTCCTACCGTTTGAACAAACGTTCATTGTCCTGTCCATTTTTCCCCTTCATTTACTTTTGTATTTCTGTGAGAAGTAGCAACCTTTCTTATTCACAGTCAGACAGTCAGTAGTTAAAAATTTTCACCGGCATTGGAAGGGTGATCCCTCTTCTCTTTTTATGATGTATGTCTGTAATTGCTCTTCTCTTTTTATGATGTCTGTCTGTAATTGCTGAAAAACGATCCTCATTTGTGTTTGTATTTCATCACATGCCATTGTAATACATGCCTTGACTGCAAACTGGGCCAGCTCATGTGGTGTTATTGATCCTGTGACTGGCCAAATACATGACTTGGGAGTCAAGGAACACTGCCACCATTGACAATCTAAAACCATCTTATGATCATCAGATCTTTTTCTCTCTATTTCGGATTGAGACTTCAAACTATGTGACCTTGTTTGTTACTTTGTTGTATACTTCGGCCATGCAGGGAACCGAGAAGACTCTCTCTCTCTCTCTCTCTCTCTCTCAGTACTGTCGAGCTACTGTAGCTATCTTCGATCCAACAAGTGCGAAGCAACATTCCAGAATCCATTCTCTCTCTGTCTCTCGGAAGGTGAAGAGTGAGTCAGTGAGTCATTGACTACCGAGTACCCCGTGAGTCATTTATTGGAATTCTTCATTTCGATTGATTCAGAGTTCAGATTGCTATCGTTGGGAATATATTAGTCTCAATCTGATAAATGCACGTGCGTATGGGCCTGTAAATCTGCATGTGTGTATATAAGTACATTTTTGGTGAATCCGATTTGTTTATACGTTGAGATATGAATCTGTGCCCCCGTAGGCTGCTTAACTTCTGTGTCGTTGACTGGTTCTATTGGCCAAACTCAGTGTGTCTGTTCTGCTCTGCATTATGTGCCTATTTCTTGATGATAGAGATTAGGTCTTCCTACTCAGTGTGTCTGTTCTGCTCTGCTCTGTTCTGCTCTGCATTATATGACTGTGATTGACTTGTCAAAAATAAAAAAAGGTGCACTCAAATTGTGAGATTCAGATTTGATTTTAGGTAATAAATGTGTTTGTAACTTTTTCATATAGGAAGTGGTAGAATTAGTTATTTTTGTATTGTTTTCTGTGTGTTGGAATAGTATGTTTTTCTTTTGCTGAATCGAGATATTTCCCATTCTTGTTGCCTTTGTAGCTAAGTCAGAGGTATTCTTTATGTTGAAATTCAGATCATCAGTTTCACTTCCATTGTTTTAGATGGTGTTTCTCCTCCTGAAAAGAAGGGGTACATGACCTTGGTCTTGTGTTATTTCCTGTTTCATAACTTCTCATAGCCTGAAACTGTGGCTGACACCCACATTACAGGCTTGGACACTCGACAATTGGGTAAAGTACAAATTTCCAACAAGTGCATTCATAAATGATCTTCACAGAATGATCATGTTTGACAGGAAAGTTTCACACAGTAACCTGTATTGCCAAAAAAATTCACAGGGAAAAAAAATAGAAGGAACCGTACAGTCTGCATGTCTCTATTCTGAAGCACTCCAAGCACACAAAGCCTGGCAAAGAGCGGACGTATTACTTCCAAAAGCCTATTGTTTATTTCAACAGCAACTTCGGCCATGGCAAGCTAGCAACATGCTAACACTAATGTCAGACCCATAACTTCTCTTTTACGAACACTTAGGTTCAGCACAAACAAATTAGTCCATACCTCTATTAATTCAACCTTTCTGTCATGCACATAAGGGCTTACATCAGGGTCACTTTCATTGCGATATTCAAGTGTTGATATTTGTAAGTTATCAATAATATTCTGTATGGTCTGATGCTTTGCTGAATAATCACATTTAACACCAGGCACTTTAATTATCGGGTCAACTGAATGTTTTTTTTGTGTTTGTGTATAAGCGAGAGAAATCTAAGTATAGGAAAATGGAAAAGGATGGAGATTTTCTTGCATACAAGTGGGGTCCTTAATGTCTTTTTGTAGGCTGATTTGTTAGAGATTATTTTTTAGAAGTTCATTGATACTGAACAGTTCCAGAGGCAAGTCTGACTTTGAAACTAACTTTTAAGAGTTCTTTTGCAGAGTTTTGCTTTCCTTTCCTACTTTTCCCTTCGCTGTGTAGTGTTCATTGCAATCCTTTTTGTGGTTGTTTTCCTGCAACTGATTCTGTGGTTATCTTCTTCGTATTGCAGACTTCGTGATCTAAAGCATTCTTGGTGAGGCTTTTCATTCTTGATTCGAGAGGGTTTTCGTATTGCAGAACCGTTGTAAGTGTCCCGCTTATTTCTTGTAGTAGTAGTTAGTAGCTTGTATTTAGCTTGGTGGATACCTCTAACCTGGTTTTATGCCAAACCTGAGGTGTAACGAAGCCAAGTTAAATATTGAGTTTGTTTTTAGTTAGTATAATTAGTTTTATTTGATTGCATTGCTTAGCCGAGGTGGTGGCATAACCCCTCGCATATTCTGTTTGCTGAGTTGAGGTGGCGGCCTAGCCCCTCCAGTCTGTTAGTTTGTTAGTCTGTTAACTGTTTATTTGATTGCATTGCATGAACATTACTTTTTTGCACTATAAGAAACATGTCCTTGGACTAGATTAAAGATTTGATAGATTAGTGAGCCTAGCTGCCCTTACACAGCAAGTAGCCTTACTTCCTTCACTTACAGCTTGAACTGCACTTGTCCATTCTCCTGCAGCTAGATATTGCATGAGGCACGATAAAGTTCTGTACACATAGGAACCTACTACAATTCCTCAAGACTGCATATACACACACCATGTAAAATATCAACACTTGTATTTTCTATAGCAGTCAACAATGTTTGCAGTAGCAGTCAACAGAACAGCTATAGTAGTAGTCAACAAAATAGCAGTAATAAACCTAGGGACATGCCCCCTAGCAAGGCATAAACAATCCAAGGGACAACCCCCCAAGGATAGGTCAATAAAAAGGAAGCAACTAGAGATAGCCCAAATGCTCAACCATCAAATAGCAAGAAAAAGCTATAACAGCCAGCAGCTAACAGGACAGCAGCAAGCAGCTATAATGGCTGCCAGACAGGCAGCAGCAGCAAGCAAAACACAGCAGCATAATGCAAGGAGATCACAGCATAATGCAGGGATTTGGAAGTTAACTATTGCTGAAAACGTTCTTTATGTAATGAGTAATAGGAGGAACCTTTGAGCCCATCGAACCAAATAATCATAATTCGCAAACTGGAGTCTTTAACATCCTTTTTTATATCAAAATGGATTCAGCTTTCCTTAGAAGAGATAAATAGGATCGGATAGAGAACACATGCCTTCTATAAATAATGTAGTTGGTCAATATGCTTTCTTTTTATTGATTGAGATTGAATGAAGGGATTGGGAAGTTAACTATTGCTGAAAATGTTCTTTATGTAATGAGGCAAAGTAATAGGAGGAACCTTTGAGCCAATCGAACCAAACAATCATAATTCGCAAATTGGAGTCTCTAGCATCCTTTTTTATATCGAAATGGGTTCAACTTTCCTTAGAATAGATAGATAGGATCGGATAGAGAACATGTGCCTTCTTTTTATTGAGTGAGATTGAATGAAGAGATTGGGAAGTTAACTACTGTTGAAAAGGAACCTCTAATTTCTTTATGCATTGAGGCGAGGTAATAGGAAGAACTTTTGACTGAATTGAATGAAACAATCATAATTCACAAATTGAAGTCTGTAGCATCCTTTCTTATATCAATACGGGTTCAACTTCCCTTAATTAGAAGATATAGATAAGATGCGATAGAGAACACTGGAGATGCTTAAATTGATTCAATTATGTCAAGTTTTGTGACTTAGTAGCATACTTATTTGTGTCTTATTTCGCTTGTGGATTTAGCTAGATATTGATTATATGCATTCCAAATGGAACAGGAACAACCATCCTACTTAATCACAAAATTAAAAATATAAATTCAAATTTGGTCAATTTTTTGGATTCAGTTAATGCATATTTTGATTTTTTGTTACATTCTAGATCGTTATCTTAATGCACCTGGATTATATTTTGAAGAGTGAACCCATGCTGAAAATCTTAGTACCAATAAACAGTTCGAATGTTTTGGAAAAAACGAGATACGAGGCCGTTTTCTGTACTTTTGAGATTACAAGACATCTTATAACTCAACCCTTTCTTTCCTTTCTCCTCAACAAATTTTCCAAACAGATTGGGTGAATATTTACGTTAGCTAAGTGATTTATTTAGGGTAAAAACAAATTTTCCTCTGTTTGTTTTTCCTCATTTGAGCTTTTTATGAATATTCAAGATGGATTCTAGTGTAACAGTTGCATCCCCATGTCAAGATAATTTTCCGTTTTGGCTTGTAATTAGTTTGTATCTACTTATGTTAATACTTTGAGCAATGGTAACACTAGTTCATAAATACTAATGGTGGATTATTCTTTTCTTTTCTTTTTTTACAGATTGACGCTTAACGGAGTATCCTGCAGTTCTACTTTTGGTTATTGACTATGAAGATCAAAGTTGGATTTTGGTTGTGAACGTGCAATTAGGTTATCCATCTGTCGAGGTTGAACTTTTTAGTATTTTGCAATCTAGGGGTTTTGATACATTTTGTTATTGAGCTTAGATTTTTTTTTTTTAATTTCCCCCTTGTGGTTGATGTGTTGTTATTTTGCGTTTTAGGAATTTGGATACAAGTTGTTTTCTAAGTATTTGGTGGATATTTCTATTTATGGAATTCTAGATTTATTTCTTGGAATTTTATTTTTTATTACATACATTATGTTGCAATTTTGTGGATGTAATGAAAATGGAGGGAAAATAAAATTTACAGGGTCGCTCAAATATACAGGGATATTGACCAATTGGTACGGACAATAAGTACATTTACCGACTAAAATTTGGTCGCCAAAAGGGTATTCATTTATTGAATTGTACACACATTTCCCGACTAAATATTTAGTTGGCAAAATATGGACACAAATTCCCCGACTAAATATTTAGTCGGCCAATAGGTAAACACATTCCCCGACTAAACATTTAGTCGGCCAATAGGCAGCACATTCCCCGACTAAACATTTAGTCGGCCAATAGGTAACACATTTCCCGACTAAACAATTAGTCGGCCAATAGGTAGCACATTTCCCGGCGAAATATTTAGTCGGACAATAGGGTCAACCTTCCCCGACTAAACAACTTTCCCCGACTAAACCAATAGTCGGCAAATAGGATATACATCCCCGACTAAATAATTAGTCGGCCAATATAATCACATTCGCTGACTAAACTTTAGTCGGCAAATAGTCTAATCTTTACCGACTAAACTGTTTTTAGTCGGCAAACACATTTTCCGACCTTCTTCCGCCGACTAACGTGCCGACCAAAATTTTTAGTCGGGGAAGGCTTTTGCCGACTAAAATCCCTACCATTGCCGACTAAACAGTTAGTCGGGAAAGGTGTTTTTTCTTGTAGTGTTTTCCAAGCAATAAGCAGATTTTACAGTGAATACGCCATTTGGGGAGTAGTGCCATATTTTGCGATCCCTTCTTTGCGTGGTACTAATAGGCAAAGAAAGGATAACGGCTGCCTCTTCCTCATTGAAACTTTCTTTGATCAGCTGCATCTTCCAAGTCTTTGTGGAATCGTCAATAAGATCAGAAACATAAGTTATGGCGTTACTCCTTACCGAACTCGGGCTGACCTTGAAAGCCGGTGGATTTGGAAGCCAAGGGTCCTCCCAAATTCGAATGTCTTTCGTTCACCTGCCATCTCCAACCTTTATTGAGTAACTCTCTAGCCCAACAAATGCTTTTCCAAACCCATGATGCCTGGTTGCTTACATTTGCATTGAAGAAAGTCGTGTTGGGAAAGTACACGTATATAATTCATGTTTGTGTTTTTGTTTTTGTGTTTGTGTTTGTAAGTTAAAGTTGCGTGGTGTTCATTAGGCAACTTAAGTCACGTTTGGTAGTTTCGATTTCCCATATATAACAAAGAAGGGAATAAAATAAAACTACAAGATCCAATCCGTCATACCGCAGTTGTCGGTACCTGTGATCATGTTAAGCCCAATCGATGGCAATATGGACATAGAAGGATTGAAGACGAACCTGACTTTTGACAATGAATGTACAATGTGATTGGCACTCAAAAAGTTTTATCATTAAAATAGTAACCTCTTAAAACTCGAGAAATTATTGGAACATTATACTGTGAAACTTGGCCCCAAATCAAAGCCGGAAGGCATCAGAAAGGACAAACCTAAAAACCCGTTCCAAATTCTTTTGTCATTAGCTTCCTTCATTCAAAATCTACCGCAACAGCAATGCACAAGAATCCTAGAACAGAAGTTGATTCAAAGAAATTTTCGTGCATGCACCCTAATTGGGAAAAGGGATATTGAGTTACAGATCCCATCTTTCATACAAGTGAAGACGGGATTAGAGGAATTTAAGTAGCATAAGTGAGTTCTTGATTCAATGCTCTTGGGTCACCGTCACATAGTGCCCCAATGCCCTTCAACATACAATTGCGAACTCCACAAGAACGTGTGGCATTAAAGGCATTGAGATATCACGTTGCAGTGCCCTGAAACCAGGGCCGGCCCAAGGTATTTGGATGTCTTAGGCCAAATGGTGGAATAGGATCCTACATAAATTTTCTAATTTAAAAACAATAAACAGAAATACTTATCTATATATCATTTTTGTTCATATTATTCAATATGGTAAATATTTCGGCTTTAATGGCTTGTGCAGTTGCTATAATATTCAGTGGACTTAGGTTCGAATCACAGCAGCCCCAATTTGTGTGACTAGAGAATTTTTTTTTCGCAAACACACTTCACAAAAGTATCCTACCAGGATTTGAATTCAGGCATCTTATGTGGAATAGCAAACACTTTACTGTTGAACCACCAAAGGAGTTTGTATTATAGAAGCGCACAAAAAATATATATACTTATCTAGGAAGGGGTACCCCATTTTTGGCCCAAAATGTGAAGGCCCAAGGCGGCGGCCTCTTGGGCCGGCCCTGCCCGAAACTACCCAGTAATTTTCCAGCAGCACGGTATGAAAGAGTAAAATCTCATCCCTTTTAGTAGCATGATTCATCAGCAGGGCATATAGTGAAAATTTTCCTCTTTTCTAGTAGCAAGATTGCAACCTATGATACCCTACTAGTCTACTAGTACTATATTTGAACAGGATTTGTTATACCATAGGTGCTGAAATACAGAGGCAATTAGATCTACTAACCGGGATTAAAATCAGCTAAGATCGTCTCTTACGAACGTCTTCCTCATCATCATCAGAGTCTTGATCCACTCTCGCGGAAACGAGGATTCTTCTCCTGTTCCATCAAAGCAATTTGTAATTATGTCACTAGAAAATATATATCCCTAAAACTAGCTGGCTCGGGACTTCCTGCATTATAGATATAAAATAATCAAACTCATTGATCAATTGCTTTGCTAATTTATATCCCTAAAACCGCTCTTGAAAATATAAAACTGCAAACCCACCAATCTGTTTTCTATTGTTGTTTCTCCTCATAATTCCAACCTCTACGGAGATTAGAGCACATGATGTCCACTTGTTAACTCATCAAATGAGTTGGGCTAGACAACCACTGTGCAGTGCAGTTGGTAAGTCATCTCTCTCCTAAGGGGGAGATCCTGGGTTCGACTCCTGCTGGGGCAATACCCTTGGGGTCTCAAGCTATGGATAGCTTCTGGATCTCGTGCTAACTCTAACATCTCCCACTAACCCCCGTTGATGTATGACGATTGAAAAAATAATAATAATAAAATGAGTTGGGCTACTGACTTGTTTTTTGGGCCATATAACATTTCATTAAAAAGAGAAGAAATAATTTAGTGGGCCAAAAAAGGTTATGACTTTGTTTCGACAAAAAACATGATCCAATATAAAAACTTGTTCTGGGCCAAGAGCTACATTTAGGAAAAAGGAATTCACGTGGTCCCAAAAATCTGTTTATAATAAAGGGGTTCTTAATTTATTGGTCATGGTTGAAACAAGAATGGGCTAGGAGACTTTCATTTTAAAAATGTTTGTACACATATGTTGTTTTAGCCAAAAATGAAATATTATTGATCACAGTTAGACCTGTCAATAGACCGGATCCGATCCGAATCCAATAATGTAGATCCGATAATCCGGTAATCCAAATTCGGATCGGATCGGATAGATAACGGATATCAATCCGATCCAATTTTTTTTTTAATTTTTTTAAAAAATTGTAAATTTTTTATTTTGAAAAAAAATTGTTTAAGAAGTTGTATTTTTATTTTTTAAATTTTTTTTGAAAAATAATTTTTTTTTGAAGAAAATATATATATTTTTGGCTAAAATTTTTGTAGTAAAAAAGGTTTTCAGATCAGATCCGGATTACCACTATTGAATTTGAGTCTTATCGGATTCGGATCGAATTTGAGTATTATCGGATTCGGATCGGATCCAGATCCGGCTATTGACAGGCCTAATCACAGTGAACACTTGGTTCATTTCAATGAGATTTTAACAAGGCAATTTACTTTTAATATTGTTTTGAAGAAGTCAATTATGTCATAAATATAATCAAAACCATTTACTTCTAACGGTCAGATATCTAGTGTCTTTAACTGTTTTTAAAAGGTTGATCACCGGTTTTGGTGAAAAATCGAACCGAACCGGTAACCGTTGTTTTGGTTATGGTTTAGATAAAATGAAAACCGCCGTTTTTAGTTTTGATTTTAGATTTATGTTCCGGTTTTGGTTTTGGTTTTGATTTTCCCAGGAACCCAACCGCACCGTTGCCCTCACCAATGTGTCCCACCCTTGTTTACTGCTTGACGATTTCCTAGTCCTAAAATTATGGGTTGCCCCAAGCGTAGGGCGGAGACCGATATAGCACAATATCCGGTAAGACTGGAGTCGAATCCATTAAGGACGGTGAAGTGTGTGCTGTGGAACCTCGGGTTGTAGAATTTGAAACGGCTCTTAGGTAGCCACCCCTTGTTGATTGGTTGGGAGATTAACTAAATCTAAGAAATTATCTGACTTTTTAAATAATTAAAAGGAGGTACGGTCGTAGGGTTCATAGCACTCGTAACCAGTCCGGAATAACCTGCTCTGTTAGAGTTCTTAAAAACGTTAATTTTAAGATTGGAAAAGATACCCTGAAAGATGCGAACCTTTATGGTCACCGTATACCCATGCGCAGCGAAGAATGAGTTTTGGACCCCCATTCCCCCGTTCACATGGGCTCCGACGATGCCCCGGGTTCGTCTAACGAATGTTCTTATTAACCTAAAATTACTTTTACCATTGTTTGAAAACAGGAGCAGTACCCGAACTAATCACGGTGTGCTAATCACCCCGCGACCCTACCTATACAACTACTCACTCATTATTGAAAGAGAAACAAGAGAAATCCTAACTTGCATCATGCTTCTATTGCTTGGAATGAAAAAAAAATAAGAAAAAATCAATTGTACGAATACCAACGAACTACTTTAATGAAGAACAAAAATTAATACGAGTTACCGGAGTGCGAAGATCTGAACAAACTTTGAAAACTTGAAAGAAAATAACTCTGGAACGGAAAGAACGGAAATTAAAGCTGCTATGTAAAAGTTCGAACCCTAAAAACGGAGTTTAGAGGGGTATATATACAAACCCCACAAATTCGGAAATAAATAGAAAAAGGAAACTAAACGACGAAACATTGAAGATTCCCGTTGAGCCACTCGGTATCGATACAGGCATGAGGTGTATCGATACCCATCTCTCTGTTCATCTCTGGATTCGTTTTACACCACTTTGTATCAATACTGAGGATTGTAGTATCGATACCGACGACGTTAATGGTGCCCGTCGAGCCTTGCATGGGATTTGGCTACCCGACGTCACCCGACGCCTCACGCTTTCGCCTCGACTTCCCATGACAACATCCAAACCAACCTCAAGGCCTCGCAATCCAATCTTGGCGTAAAATCCGCCTTATTACCTATGAAAATAACAAAAACCCAAAACAAAGGAAAGCACGGCATCAAGTGGATAATGGAATAAAACGCGCATCTAACGCGCTAATTCGCCCTACTTAGGCGCTCATATCTATGATATCACGCGCCTATCACACCCCCCAACTTGAGCGTTACTAGTCCCTAGTAACGAACGAACAGAAAAATAATAAAAGAAAAACTACAAGACAAAAACGGGGATACGGAGGTTATGCATGTTGTACAAAAAGTATAGGCGAGCCAAAAGATTTTCGCCTCCTTACTCACCTGCAACTCAAAAACATGCATGTCTTGGCAAAAAGATAAACAAATATTAGTGCCGAAACACATGCATAGATGAATGCCCCACGATGGCAACATTGCTACACTCGCTCGCCGGAACTCTCAAACATCCCATGAAAAAGCGTTTGGCGAACTACGTGGGACCGAAACAAAGGCCTCCACGTGCCAATCAAAACTAACGCTCACAAAGAATAATAGCACGATGAGATAATCATGAATCCACAATATGAGCAGCATTAAATAGAAAACATGCATCTACGAGAGTTAACAACGTGCATAAGATCTACAAAGGACTTTAGAAAGCTTAAAACGACCGTGGTTCCGAATAAAAGGGAGAGACATGCAAAATTAGGCGGCGGCCTATAGTAACACAAGGTAAACTACCCAGACTGGCCGCCACCTTAACCCTTAAACTACCAGCATGCACCCATTGGTGCCAACCAAAACAAGTCCAACACGAAAATTAAACATCCATACTAAGTTATTACAAACCCAAATACTAGAAAACAAAATAGTCCATCGACGCTGAAAAACATGAAATAACCACATAAAATAACACCACCACCTAGCCTTATGCATCATTGATATCCCAGCACAATCTGAATCACTCCCAGCAAAATCATCACTAACTTCCAACTCCGGAAACTGCAGCTGCTGATATGGTTGCGAGGCTTGTCCCGTCCCTGCGATACGGTTGTACAGCCACTGATTCTGGTGGGCCAGTACCTGCTGGTCACGCCCAACCTGACGCACCTCCCTTTTCAACTTCTGCTGGCTTTTAGCCACAGCCGCCTCAAGACAGAAAATCTTCCTCAACCAAGTGTTCGTGTTAGCATTCGTCGGGGGCTCAGTCAACAATGCCCCCCGCCTTCCCTTAGAATGGGCCGCACTTTTTTGAAGAATGGAACTATCAATATCACCCGGATGAGCTTCGTCATTCTTAAAGTATTTGGAAGCTATCCCCTCTACGGCCCTACAAATAACTGAAATCAAGACCGGGAATGGCAACCGAGTGTTGGTTGATGCGTCTCTGAATTCCACGATCTTAACAAAAATATAACGGGCCCAATCACACACCGTCTCCTCCTCCAAGAATGCCATCAACATGTTCCCCGTGGTTTCAGAAGGTTTATTTTCGGTCACCCGAGGGTCCAAGTTATAACATACCAACTGGTTGACAAACCGAAACGACGGCCTGAATTTACCGCGCCTGTGGGGAATCATCGCATTCCTTTTCTCCAAATACATATTCTCAAAAACAATATCCTTATCAAAAGCCTCAATCAGGACCGGGTAGTTTGTTTCCCCCGTGGGAGGAGCATACAACATCCTAGCTGTGATAATACCCGGTGTTACTATCACTGGTATCCTACCAATCCTTGAAGTAATACGGGCCTCGGGATGCAATTCAATCCCGGCCTCAGGCACAACCATATGCTTATAAAACTCCTCAACTAATTCAATATTAAAACCAGGATTACGCTCGAACCAGAAAAGCAAACCTTGCCTGACGACCGATTGTATGACTTCATTGTCCGGTGGAAAGCTATCCCGGATAATGAACCTCTCTGCCTTTACCCCTCGACCGTTGCATGAAGCCACCCATGCCAACTGCTCATCCCTCTGAATCTGTTCCCGGTTCCTCCTCCGTGGACGGGCCGGAACCTCCGCCAGAGCGGGATCTTGCACAAAATCCAGGTTCGGCGCATGACCAGAGGAACCCACACCCTTCCCTTTCTCTGCTAGACTAGCCTTCTTCTTGGGTGCCATGTAAAAGATGGGAAAAATAGAAGGTAGGTTAGGGTTTTTGGGTTTGTATGGATTTGGGTTTTTGGTGGGGTTAAGAGAAGAGTATGTGGTAGAGATGGGAAAAAGAGAAGTTTTGGTGAAGTTTGGAGTGATTTGGGTGGAGATTGGAGGAATTTTCGAATTTTTGGGTGGAGGTTTGGTTATGGGGTAATGGAGGGTTAGAGAGAGAGAGAGAGAAAAAGGTTGAAGATGATGAAAAGTGAAAGGGTTTGGGGGAATCAGCCGGCCCTTGTGCCTTTTTGAATTTTCTGCGCCTTTTTTTTTACCGAAGAGAGTTCGGTATCGATACTAAAATGGTGTGTATCGATACCGAGGCCACTGTTCACGTTTGGCCGTTTGTCTCTTCTTTTTTTTTTTTAAAGGTTGGCTAAGGGTTTTTATTGAAAGGTTTCGTTTAAAGGGTTTTGGTCAAGGTTGTAAGGATTTCACCCACATGACACCCATCAAAAATTCTTCAAATTTCACCCCAACAACAACGATGCTCCGAACAAGATACCATGATGCACAATGCTAGACCCCCCAACTTGAATCCAACCCACACACCGTCTTCCTAGGTTAGACTCAGGAACTGACTCGGATTGGTTTAAGATTGGTCAAAGGGACACATATGTGGTCTAATCATAAAAGAACGCCTTGTTTCATCCCCTACGCACGATATCAACTCTCGCAAATGCATGCAAACTATTCAGCTATTCAATTATGAAACAAAACGCCTACTTTTTTACGCAAATGCGAGACAGATAAATCAAAGAACATGGGAATGCTTCTTCTTTTTTCTTTTTCTTTTTTATATTAACCACGTGGGGACACTTACTCAACGTAAACGACAGCATAAACATGTTCACGAAACGCCAAATATATGCATGAATCTAAGTTAAACAGGCCCAAAGATTTGGCTAATTCTAGCATGCTCGCCTAATCATACAATCAAGCATAACAAACGTATCCCCAAAAATTAAATAAACATAAAAATTACCCCTAGCAACGCCACGAGAACGTGTACAAAGTACACCCTTCCCCCCAACTTAAAACATGCTATGTCCCCAAAGCATGAAAACACAGCATTAGAAAAATAAGGGAGAAGAAATGGACCAACAGGTGGCAGCCAACCACCATGACCCCGGCCGATGTTTGAGGAATTTCCTTGCTCCGCACGCCGTGCAAAACTCCGCACCCTGCAAAACATTAGTGCCACCCGGTTCGTGGTACCCGGGATCCCAAAAACAAACAGAAAAACAAAAAACAAAAACAAAAATCCACCACATTCTTCACGCGAAAGACACGGGTAATACTTTTCTCCCTGGCCAAAGACTGTGGCTCCTTAATTGTTGGAAGAACAGTATGCGTAGGATTCAACGATATCTTGAGAAGTGGTACCATCATCTAATAGGCTGTCACTCCCTCTGGGGCTGCTAGATTCCTTACCCACCACTCCGTTTGTGAAGCAATCTCCACAGAGTTTTAACATTAAAGTCAGATGGTTCAGACAGATTTCTCGCTGCTAACTATGCGTCTGCCGCCAGACCCAACCTCCTAAGTACTACATACGTAGCTTCGACCAGGTGGCTATACCAGACCATGATGCTATATTTTTTTCTTTTCCAATATTCTTTTTTTTTTTGATTTTACTGCTTAGCAAGAAATAAAAGAAACGAAAATACAAAGATTGTGACCAAAACCCAAGTCAATGATGGGTACCCCTATTGCTAGGGGCCGGGTCCACTCCACAATGAAAAGAGTGGTACGCAAAAGCTACCCGTCAAAACGTAGCCACATACGACTACACAACCGAGTCATCCGAATAAACAGGATCGACCAAAACCTCATCAGGTTCACCTATTTCAACAAATTCCAAAAATGGCTTAAGACGTTGCCCATTAACTTTGAAAATATTATTATCCTTCGGGTCGCAAACCTCTATAGAACCATTTGGGTGAACTTTATGCACCACGTAGGGACCGTCCCATCGGGACCTCAACTTACTAGGAAATAGATGGAGGCGCGAGTTATACAATAACACTTTTTGACCAACAGTAAAGGTTTTGCGTTGAATGTTTCTATCATGATACGCCTTAACCTTAGCCTTATAAATACTCGTGCTCTCATACGCGTCATTCCTAATTTCCTCAAGCTCACACAATGGGAGCTTCCTATGGGCACCCGCCTCTGGCAAACGCGTGTTTAACGTCTTAATGGCCCAATAGGCCTTATGTTCCATCTCAACGGGCAAGTGGCAGGCCTTACCATAAACGAGCCGGTAGGGTGAAGAACACAACACGGTCTTGTAAGCAGTGCGATAGGCCCACAAGGCATCGATCAACCGAAGTGACCAATCCTTCCTATTCGGGTTCACGGTCTTCTCAAGAATCCCCTTAATCTCACGATTAGCTAGCTCAGCCTGACCATTGGTTTGAGGGTGATAAGCAGTAGACACCTTGTGAGAGATGCCATACTTGCTCATTAGTGCCCCAAAGGACCAATTGCAAAAATGCGTGCCCTGATCAGAGATAATGGCACATGGCATGCCAAACCTCGATAGAATGTTAGTTCGTAAGAACTCAAGCACGACCTTAGAATCACTGGTCCTAGTGGGGATTGCCTCTACCCATTTCGACACATAATCTACCGCCAAGAGGATGTACTCAAACCCATGTGAAACCGGAAACGGGCCCATGAAATCAATACCCCAACAATCGAAGACCTCTATCACAAAAATATTCTGGAGGGGCATCATATTCCGTGGGCCAACCTTACCTAACTTCTGACACCGGTCACACGACTTGCAAAAGACGTACTCATTGACCTTGGCGGCGGTCTTCTTACCGGAGAAATGACCCCCGCACGCCTTGGTGTGACAAAACTCTAAAATTCCCCTTTGATCAGCCTCGGGGACACACCGGCGCACAATCTGGTCCGCGCAATATTTGAACACATACGGATCATCATAAATATAAAGCCGGACCTCTCTTAAAAAACGCTGCTTCTCAGCTGTAGACCAATGGGGTGGAATCTGCCCAGTCACCAAGTAATTGGTGATATCTGCAAACCATGGGCACATATTAACAGCAAACAACTGCTCGTCAGGGAAAATATCCACGATGGGGAGATGAGAGGTGGGGTCCTCAAACTCCAGACGAGACAGGTGGTTGTAGACACCTCCCAAACGGGGCATCGCCATACAGATTGATCACGTTGTGTTTGCTCGATTGGTTGCTCACTTCATAAACCAAAATCATGGACATTCCCATGGCTAGGAACATCGCCACATGATAACGGTTATCATCAAATAGAGTCGCCACCCAGTTTATTAAAACTGGGAAAATAGATAGAGATTCTGGATACGAGAGCCAAAAGTACAATAAGGGGAATGTGTTAGGCACCCCTCTTTGCCCAGTCGTGAGACTGGCCCATAATCTTTCAACATAAGACGTATAGATGCTTTGTTTAATTCTAATCACATAGTCTGTTTAGCTATTCCTTTAAACAGTAAGCAAGGTGAGCCAGTGCGATAATTGAAGCATGCATTAGAAAGCAGAAAGGCAAACAAAATGTCCCAGAGAAATGGATCCCGCGGCCGGTGAATTGATCTCACGGCCGAGGGATCCTCCTGGTTTGATATACCGGCCGAGGGATCGAAGCCCCAGTCGGTGTTCTTCCCCACACCAGACAGAAAGATTAACAGTTGATCAAAATGCTACGATTAGTTAAAAAGACAGTAAATAAAACAAACCAGAGGCCGTTGGGCCTCACCACCTTGATCCCTCAGTTGCTTGATTGCTTTGGATTAGGCGTGATTGATTGATTGCTTGATCGAGAACCCTAGAGTTAGGGTTTGAACTTCGGGGTTCGATCGCCGGATTGACGGCTGCCTTCGGAAGGTTAGGGCTTTTGGAGTATGGGGTTGAGAGAGTATTTTGACAGAGTTTCGTGGCTTGAGAGAGTGTGTACTCTGATAATTTCGTGTCCTTATTTCGGAGCCCAAAGGCTCCTTTATATAGGCATAGGGATGACTCACTCCGGCCAATCAAATCACGAGATGGCAATTGCAATTGCAATGCATCTCTAACTCTACGTCGTAATCTCTGAACGTAGCCCGAACGCATCGGAAAGGTAGTGTAGTTGGATCAAACCAAACGTCTGACAGAACGTTCCAGAGTCTGGAAAAAGGTCGATCTGGCGGCCGATCAAAGGATGTCGCGGCCGTGGAATGGATGTCTCGGCCGAAGGATAGATCTTGCGGCCGAGGAATTGATCTCTCAGGGAGATTTTGCTGGCAACAGGTTGCTCGGGTGAGGGATTGATGTTGTGGCCGTTAGATCGATGTTACGGCCGTCAGATGGATTCTCCTAGGCTTCTGTATTTCTATCTGAAAGGCTGTATGGCTTTGAATTGGGTCCTCTAACTGGTTCAAAGTTCTCACCGAAAGTCCTAAGGTCCTCAAGGAAGCAATCAGCAATCACTGTATCCATTTCATCATCGGGATGGTCCCAAGGTAGGACTTGAAATAATCGTTAGGCCAAATTGGGGTGTCTACAGTGGTCGGCCACTACATTCTCAACCTCTTTCTTATCCTTAATCACAAGGTTAAATTCTTGTAGCAAAAGAATCCACCGGATAAGGCGAGCCTTCTGTGGGCTGCGTGCCCGAAAAAGCTTTAGGTGTCGTTTTGCTCTTTTGTATTTTCCCGCCGCTTTGAAGAGAAATATGCCGTTTGAAGAGTCGTTTTGGTTTGATTTGAAGAGTCGCCACCCGGATTTGCGGTATATCACCCGAGAAACCGTTTCGTTTGGAAAACCAATTGATTTGAAGTTGAAAACCAGAGATCAGTTTCAAGGGTCCGGAAGCCATGTTACGAGGGGGGAAGGGTTTTACGGCACCTCCCTCGCCCGATTCGAAATCGGTCTCTACTAAACGTTTGTGGGATTTTTCAAAGGGATTTTGTTTCATTAGATCATTTAGCAAGTATCCACAGTTATGACAGGTAAGAATTACATGCATGTGCAGGTGTACAGTGGATGATTAAGTGAAAGTGAGCAAAATGCATGATCACAGAAACTGAGGATCTTCACTGACTTCACTCTCGAGCGCTCGAGATCAGTCCCGAGCGCTTGGGAGTTCTAATCAACCTGCAAGCTTTTGTTAGCACAGACAAAATACAATACTAAAATGGGAACTGAAATGAATGCTAAGTACACTACTGGCTCAGTAGAGGACTTGGAAGACTGAGCTAAGCCTTCAATCTTTCAAACCATGCATCCCTGCCTTAACAAGGCTAGATCTACAAATTTAAAAGAGCAACAGGCCACACTAATGCATGCAGAGACCTGATGGCACAGCAGAGTGGGAAAATAGGGAGCAATGGCATGCATACACTCTCGAGCGCTCTGGTATGGTTCGGAGCGCTTGGGAGTGTGCTGCATGTCAGCTTTCTCTCAAACAAGAAGTGGTTCCATCTTGACATGCAAAAGCCCTTGTTTTTATGTTTCTCCGAAATGACTTGATTCTTTTAACTTTAAACAAAAGGGAACTTTGTTCACCCATGCAATCTTTGTGAGAAAATGGTTCTGTTTTGGGGAAAATGGCTTTCTGTGCATGCATGCCAAAATGGAAACATTCATCTTTATTACACCTCATTCCCAACCCACTGCGTCACAAGGGGGCTATGCATGAAACCTGGAACGGTCCCGAGCGCTCAGGAGTACTCTCGAGCGCTTGGGAGTAGTTCCAGTAAGGGTTTTGTGAAAATATTTTCTTGTGCCCCATTGCTCTTGTTTTTACACTAGGGTCTCCCAACCATGCACCCAATATTGAAGACTGGGTCAGGCTGAGAGACCCCCCTCAGAAGGGAAGAACAGCCCTTAAGTTGTGACCAAAGGTAAGAGTTCTACCTTTTCCTTGAACCTTGCTCCTTGGTGTAGCTTTGAAATGTGGATGAAGAAAGGAGAGTGCAAGAAATCAGATGGATATTCTGGATTTCTTGCCCTTTTTCCTTGGTGATTTGCAAAACCCTTTGAAATTTGGAAGAGAGTTTGGAGGTTTTTGGTCTTTGGCTAGAGAGAGAAAAAGAGCAGAGAGTAAGGGTCCTCTGGAATGAAATTTTCGTGGTCCTCTTTAACTGAAAAGCCAGGCATATTTATAGGCAAAACATCCAATGGTTTTTGAAAATCAAATGGTTTTGATAAAACATTTGTTTAATGGGTAAATCTTTGGCCTGAATATCTTCCTACCAGAGGTTGAGTGTGGACTGAGCCATCAGGGGCTCAAAGTGGCTGTAATGATGATTTGCAAAGTGAGTGGGTGATACTGCCATGCATTGGGCAACAGAAAAGTCTCGAGCGCTTGGGATTACTCCCGAGCGCTTGGGACCTCACTGTCGAGCGCTCGAGAAAGAGCCAGGCCAGAGGTTTTGTGAAATAGTCTGGAGCGCTTAGGATTGCTCCCAAGCGCTTGAAAATGCCTTTTTTTACCATTTTTAATACTTCTTCAAATCTTCCAAGGAGCAATGTTCCGATCGGTACCAGGCTTGTTTCAATCCAAAGTCATCATCGGGGAGCCTCCGGGCCACAAGTCAAGGAATTTTGAAAAGTCCAAATTGGGGTGTCTACAGTTGCCCCTCTTTGGGCGACGCTCAGCATCACATCTAGATACGAGTGCCGTCCAAAGATTGAGACAGCCCAATTCGAGCCAAATCAAATCCTCAACTCAAAATCAAATGCAAGTAAAGATACAAATATCTGATGCATGTGGTCGCGTCTTTTCAGACTGCCTACGTACCCTTTTCTGCAAGGATTAGACCAGCGTAGTTCTTTGGGGCAAATGCAAACATGCAGACATGCAAGCAAATGATAGAAGGGTGTCACTCAGGACAGCGCCAAACCTATGGCGGCGAAAGGGGGGTGCCAAATCTATGGCGGACAAGTAGGGTGCCAAATATATGGCGGCGGAAAGAGGGGTGAATCCACGTGTTGCTCGGTTTGGTGGACCAGATAAGGAGAAGAGAGAGAATCCACGTGTTGCTCGGTTTGGTGGACCAGATAAGGAGAAAATAGAGAGAATCCACGTGTTGCTCGGTTTGGTGGACCAGATAAGGAGAAGAGAGAAGAATCCACGTGTTTGCTCGGTTTGGTGGACAAGATAAGGAGAAGAGAGAGAATCCACGTGTTGCTCGGTTTGGTGGACAAGATAAGGAGAAGAGAGAGAATCCACGTGTTGCTCGGTTTGGTGGACAAGATAAGGAGAAGAGAGAGAATCCACGTGTTGCTCGGTTTGGTGGACCAGATAAGGAGAAAATAGAGAGAATCCACGTGTTGCTCGGTTTGGTGGACCAGATAAGGAGAAGAGAGAAGAATCCACGTGTTGCTCGGTTTGGTGGACAAGATAAGGAGAAATAGAGAGAATCCACGTGTTGCTCGGTTTGGTGGACCAGATAAGGAGAAGAGAGAAGAATCCACGTGTTGCTCGGTTTGGTGGACCAGATAAGGAGAAAAGCTTTCTGCGAATGAAATGATAAGACCTCTTCGACTGATATCGACATAAAGTACCAATTTTCAAGCATGAACCAATTGTGGGTATCTGAAAGGAGTTCGTAATCAATTGCTTCGTATAACACGTACTGCAAACAGGACTGAGATTGATTTTGTAAGCAGTTTGACATTGCAATAATTGTCGAGAAGTGACATGATCGGAGGATTGAAGATTTCGGCAAGGTGACTGAAATAAAAAAGGAGCGCTTGGGACCACTCCCGAGCGCTCTGGAGAGGTGCCGAGCGCTCGGGACCACGGCTGGGGCCCGCCACTCTTTCGTCTTCCTTTTCTCGGTCTGGGGGTTTAAAACCCCAGAACCTGAGCGCTCGAGAACCAGGCGTACGGTTCACTCTCGACAGACTCTCTCTCTCTCTCTCCTCCCAGAATCTCTCTCACGATTTCACACTCTCGAAACGTTTCTCTTTTTCTGAAGAACCACGGATCGATTTCAAAATCTCGAGGTCTTGTCGATCTTCCGTTGGGCAGTCGTGTGCCAGGAGGTTCGAATTTGGGGGAAGAAGAAGCTACAGGAAGTGGAAGGGAGGAGAATGGCCAATACCGAGGAGAGACCGACGGTGGGCGAAGCCCGCGGGGGTGTCGCTACGCCTGGCGACGGTGTAGCGGCGACTGGGGTTGCCATGGCGGCAATGGGCGACGCTGGTGGCGGCGTAGTCGTGCCCAGCGACGAGAGGGTCGCAGGTGATGGAGGAGGAGTGGCAGTGGGTGGTGTTGGAGATGATCCTTCAGTGATCGAGAAAGCCGGCGAGATCGGGGCTGAGTCCGACGCTGGTGGGGGACGGTGGCGGAGATACCGCGGACAGCCGGGGTGGTGCCACGGTCAGTGGAGGCAAAGTCACGGGCACTCCTCCTACCCCTACTGTGGAGGAGTTGTTCGCGGCAGCGGAACGGGCTCGCGAGGAGGGACAGGCTGACGAGGTGGTGATTGGTGGTAGAGTCACAGTCACTCCTGCCCTGAGGTCGACGGTGGCACTACCGAGGAGGGAGGAAAGCAGGATCGGGGCCTCACAGCCCGTTCCTTTCGAGGCGGGTGACTTCCTGGACTCTGCGGAGCCGCGGGATATACTGGACGCGTTTGGTCTCGACCCAGGGGTCGAGGCCGGGCTGAGAGGCACTGTGACTCCAGAGGACCAGACTGCGGCACTGCTGCTGGGAGCCTTGCTGAGTGGCGCGGGTGCGTCGGACGCAGGGGGTCACGAGGTTGAGGAGGAGGAGATGGAGGAGATGGAGATGGAGACAGAGGGACCAGAGCCTGAGGCGGCTGTCGAGGCGCGGGTGACCGCAGTTGACGAGGTGAAGGCCTATTTGGGAGGAGAGCGTGCTGGGTTCGCGATTGCGACCTACGCTCCGCGAGTTCACTTCTTCGTGCCTGTGGGGATAGACGGTTACACCCCTGCTTGGGCTGACTACCCGGAGGAGTTGCTCCTCCGAGACCGCGACTCGCACATCTCTACGGGTTGGACTACGGTAAGCTTTTTGAATGCTTTTGAATTCGACACTTGAGTTATTTCGTGAATTGCTATATTGATTGCTGATGCTAACGCTATTTCCTTAATCTGTTGAAACAGCGCACGACGGATGTTTATGGTCACGGGAGCTCAGCTAGCTCGCTGAGGTACTTCAGGGACCTGCCCGCGAGAGTACGGGAATTAGTGGAGGCGGCGGGGTTCGGTCCGTTCATCCAGTTGATGACATCGGTGAGGGTGGACCGTGCTGTGCTTACAGCGCTGACCGAGAGGTGGTGGGATACCACCAACACTTTCCACCTTCGGTTTGGTGAGATGACGCTGACACCGCTGGACTTCGCAGCGATTACGGGGTTGAGAGTGGGAGGAGAGCCACTCCCTTACGACTCGAGTTTGGTGCTGGACGACGCAGCTTTGCGGTGGTTCCTCGGGCGGGTTCCACGGCATAGCGGAGGGATGGCGACCTACGGGCAGTTTGTGGAGTACTGGGACCACGAGCCCGCAGACGACGAGGAGGCGGCGAGGATGGCCCGGGCGTACCTGCTTTACCTTTTCGGGGCTTCCCTGTACCCGACGAGGCGGTCGCGGGTGCACCTTTGCTACTTGGCGGGCTTGGTTGACCTGAGGACAGCAGGGCGGTTCGACTGGGGAGGGGGTGCCTTGTGCACTCTCTACTGTTTTCTGGGGGCTACCTCGCGCGGAGTGGGGAACACGGTCGGAGGCTACTGGAGGATCGTCGAGGTATGGTTTAAGTTATTGCTTTAATATTACTATTGATTGCTTATCGATTTGAAATGTGAACCTGAACTTGAACTGAAATGAGTTTGACCATTCGCAGCTCTGGGCTTACGAGGTTCTCGGGATTTTCCCACCCGAGAACACCTGTAGGGATCCTGGTTTGCTTCTTCGCGGGCTTGCGTGGAGCAAAACTTATAGGAGGACGAAGGAGAGGAGAGGGGAGGTGATGACCTTCCGACGCTGGCTAGACCGCTCGACTGGAGCCGCGGTATAACCTGTTCTTATTCCATTTCTCTTTTCTGTATTCGACGCACGTTTTGTTGACGCTTCTAATTTTGATATGCAGGTTTACTGGGACAGGTGGTCGAGGGTGGAGGCTGAGTTCCTGCCTAGGAGCCGGGAGGTGACACAGAGCAGGGTGTTGCTGGAGTGTCCACTGGGCTGGCAGTGGTACTTGGGAGATCGGGTGACTCGACAGTTGCTCGGTCTTCCAGCGTTCGTGGTGCCCGGGTTGCTCCCTCCACATGTGCAGAGGACTGAGACGTACACTCGTGCGGAGCTGGAGCTATACACAGTGCCCGACACAGACTTAGAGCGGCACTTACGGCGCGGTCTGGACTACGCAGCTTACGTAGACCAGTACCTGGCCACGAGACTAGGGGTGGAGGCTGAGTTAGAGAGGAGAGTAGCTGCAGGAGGGCGAGGCCCTGGTGCCAGAGGAGAGGCTGGAGTGCGAGGCCGCGGTGGTCGGTCCGCACGGGGTAGTGGTCGAGGTGTTAGGCAGCCTACAGGCGGTCGAGGTGCCGGTCCACCTGGCAGAGGAGAGGTTGAGACAGGGGTGCCTGAGACGACAGAGGCCTCAGGTTCGACGGTGCTACCCACGCTGGAGTGGACAGTGGGGGCGACCGACTCTTCGGGGGCGCGGGTGGTGATAGACGTTCCGCGCCTTCCACAGCCGCCGATGCGGCTTCCTGCTCAGGTATAAACGAATTTCAAGTTTCTGATTGCTCCGAACGATTATTGCTTGCACGTCTCTAATACTTGAACGTTACAGGTACCGCGAGAGTGGGCCGAGACAGCCATCATGCTGATGGTGGGAATGCGCCACCTGCTGAAGGGTTGTGCGAGAGGGAGAGTCTTGCCGACTAGACCTGCCCCTAGACCTGTTTCTCCTGTCGCTCCAGAGGTATGACAATGCATGACATAGAATTTTTTATGAACCAATTGAATTTTGGAATATGTAGAGAATGATCGTATGCTCGTGATATGCAGGTGCAGCCACGCCGTTCAGCTAGGGCACGACCTCCAGCTTCTACCAGCACACGCGGACAGGGGACACAGGGAGCGTCACAGCTTGCTAGGCAGTTCGAGGTCGTTCCTAGGGCAGGGTCCCAGCGGAGACTCGCTCGCGGGGAGTCACTGGAGGATGAGACAGAGGAGTCGTCCGAGTCGCGTGTGTTAGGGTCGACGGACTCGGAGACTGCTTCTGGCTCTCCTAGCGGAGATGACGGCGACGACGGCGATGAGAGTGAGAGCACCGAGTCTGAGGGCCACCAGCAGAAGAGGACACGTCGCGTTTGAGTCTCAGGCTTTGCTTTTTGCTAGCTTTTCTAGTACATGGGCCTGCGTGCCTACGTAGTTGTAGCTTCTAGGCCTGCGCGCCTTGGTTTTGTTGGGGTCTGCGTGCCCCGGTAGTTAGGATCGGGCGCGTGTTTGCCCTAGCTTTTGTACTTACTCATTGTAAAGTACCGTACTTCATGTATGAGAATTTGCACTTCGCTCTTCGGTATTCACTCGCACTTCCTTTAAGAATTATGCTCGTCGCATCTTCCAATCGAGGTCTCCGAAGAAATGATGAAAACTTGACATTCGACACATGATAGCAAATCCTTAGATAATTTTGACGATAAAAACTAGACTTAAGTGCTTCTGATTGCAACCAAGTGCACTGTGCAGTTAACAATGAGTGTCGTGACTTGCGAGAAATGCCCTATTAACAATAATGCCCTAGCCACAAAGACCGATATTCACATGCACATAAAAATGATGACTTTGGGACGCTTGAAATGACCAAAATTTGAACTAAGAACGTTAATGCGCGTCCGAACATGCCACATAGTTAGAAATGCACAATGCGACTTACACGAGTCATCGGACTCGATCAAACGCACCTAACGCGGAATTTGATATGTTTGCGGAATGAAAATCTTAGAAGTTTTTGTATTTTCGAAGAAAATGGACAGATACAGAAGCAAATACATAATGAAAACTGCTGTATCCTTAGATTACATGCTGAGGACCTTCTGATCTAAGATGCATGCAATGGTGAGGCTTAATTGAGGCTAATAAAAGCTGGAATCAGAAGCTGCTGTAAACAGCAGAACTCTCGAGCGCTCAAGAGATTTCTCGAGCGCTTGGGTCTACACTCCCGAGCGCTTGGGACTTCTGCTGTCTGCAGTCCCCTGTTGGTTGAAGAGGAGTGCCACTGGATGATGCCGAAAGGCAGCATGCCAATCAGACAGGTTTGCTAAAAATGAAGGTGACCATAAGAGGTTGAGACCAGAAAGTGAGATCCCTGTTTCGACGTATTGACAACAACAATGGTATTTTTACTTTTATTTTTTATTTCTTTTGAAAAACAAAGGACACGTTTAAGTATCCCTTCTGCTTTACTGCTTTTTTAGTCAGCAGGCTGGTATTTTCAGGACCTTTTGGGAATGGGGACGGAATCTGTCTTTGGATGGAAGTTGGGTTTGAGCTGGGGTCAGGGCTTGTGTTGAAGCTGGTTTGAGGTTGACTTTGATCAGGGCTTGAGCTTTGAGCATGCATGCCCCAGTCTTGAGGTCGGCTGCATGCTTGCAGTGATTTGATGGCATTGGGTTGATGTGCCCCGGTGAGTGACAGACCTTAGTTCTGATATCTTTTCCTTGATTCTACTGATAGTTTCGGCAACCAGTTTTGTCATGATCAAAAGTGCAAGTTGTTCCACATATTGGAGTTTCTCTCACAAGTTGGGACCTAAATGACGACCGGAAATGACCCTGCGTGAATTTGGACAAGGCCCAGACGACCCACAGGATAAGAAAGACCCACTATCAAAAGACTGACTCTTAACGAAGATCTTGACTGGACGAGGAGTTTTGATGCGGCCGGACGAGGAGCTCAATTGATGTTTTGAAATTGTCATGATAAAATCATGTTTTGATGATTTTCCCATTTGGTTTTGAAATTGTTTTAGCAAAACGCGAGGATGTTATCAAGAACTATGTCCCAGGTTGAGATTTTTGCAATATTCTCAAAACGCCCTGGCGCCCCTTCTTGTCTTCCCCTGCTGTCCAAGATTTTTGTTATCAAGTTGTGTTTTTCAATCTGACAGGACTTTATTCGGGTTGTAACGTGGCCGAGGTTTGGCTTAACAAAGAAAGGATAATAGGCTCGAAATTTTCATTTTCCTCAGGTTCCGAGAGCTAGCAGCCATCTTGCGTATTCTTGTGCCCTTTTTGCTTTTGATGGGCGCCTTCTTTCATTTGCTTTCCTTCACACTTGTTGTGCCGATGTGTTTGGCACTTTAGTTGATTTTTGAGTTTTCTCTAATTTTTCTTCAATGTTTCGCATCTCAATGTGCGTATGCATTTGGCACTTTCGCACTTTGAATTCTGACGCGCCGATGATGGTCAGGTGTTTGGCACTTTCGTCTTCTTTGTTTCACCCCAGTGTGGGGGATAGCTGCCTAGCTGGGTTCTTTCGAAGAAATTGATTTAGGCTCAAAGGGGGTTATCAATGGATATATATCTCCAAGTGTTTGATAAAAGAAGAGAATGCCTTTCTTCATTTTGAATTGCACAACTTGATAACTGGATCCTAGCTGCAGTTTGAGAGATTTGTGTGCTCTAACTTTTGCCTAGATCACATTTTGATGTTTCGATCTAGCGAGCTTTTTACTTGGGCCAAGATGTTGCTTCTTCATGGCGCCAGGGAATGGTCCCCTGAATTTCCTCTTCTCGTAAGTACAAAATACCTCGTGTTTTGAATTTCTCTAATGATAGCGAAAAACAATTCCAAGTCGTGGGATTATCACAAAACACAAGTTTATTATCACAATTTCGACTCAATAGGATCGTCATCAAAAGACATGACAAGCCGACAAAAGATTGACTCGAAAGATTGCAACTGAATTTCGGGATTGACTCGCAAGAACATGACCGGGCCTCAGGATAAGGCTGCCTACGTATCCTTCTTGCAAAGGAATCAGGTCATAACGTAGTTCAGACCTACAAAACAGGCTTTCTTTTTGGCTTTTCTTCTTTTCGATTACAAACTCGAATTTGACAACAAGACAGACCTGAGAGCATGAAAGACTGAAAGTACAAATTGACTTGAAATTAAAGGACTAAGACTTGACTCGAAATTCAAAAGTTTCCCAAACTCGTGAGAAAATTCCGTCCATGGGCAGGCACCTCAAGCGTTATTCGGATTCTGATCCATCCTCATATTCTGTGTCGGCTGGGAGCCTGTAGCGAATGTGCTGAGCATATTAAGGGTCGGAACCACAGGTTCTGGCGACCAATTGTCGATGATGCACTGGAGAGGATGGGCTTTCATGCCATTGCCGTTGATGGTTTGGTTGTTCAAAAGCTGCCCAAAGGAACCATGTCCCATCAAGTCACTGACTTGGCCAATTTTGAACTCCTCGCAAGTCGGAGGATAATTTCCCACGACAGGACTTGGCTTTGAAGGTGGAGGTGAGATGATCCCCTCGTCGATGAGGTCTTGGATTTTGTGGCGGAGACGGAAGCAGCTGTTAGTAGAATGGCCCGCACACTGGTGAAAGGTACAATAGGCGTCCGGATTGTGGGATGACGAGAGCTTCTGAGGTGGCGGAGTTGGAGGGAGCGGTTGGATGAGACCGGCTTCAAGGAGTCTCCCATAAACCAGAGACAAAAGGGCAGAAAAGCGGGAGAGGAACCTTGGTGGGATCTTGCCGCTGGATTGAGGGCTCATAGCGGTGCCAAGGGAGCCTCTGGCGGAGACGTTGCTTGCCTCGGCACTGCATGCTGCTTTCTTGCCTTTGTGCACGTCCTGCCTTTTAGTCCTAGTTTTAGGCAAGGACCCTGTACCTTCCTTTGAGCGCTTCTTGGCGTCGTGGAATTCGACCAAGTCTCTTAGCATGTCAGAGAGCGTCACCTCTGATTGTGGTTTGACTCCGGCAATTGGAGAGTGGTAGGTTTGCGGAGATTGTCCGTTCCTGGCCTTGTCAGCACTCAATCCCAGACCCGGATTTGACATGATGGAGGTGAGAATGCTAATCAGCCCTTGTAATAGAGCCGTTTGTTCACCCATTTTTCGATTCATTTCCTCTACAGCCCTTCTTAGCTCAATCAGCTCTGCTTGTCCTGCCATTTCGAGATAGTCGGAGAAGATGGTGTGGCTTTGGGAGGGATGGGTGGCTTAGTGCTGACAGTAAAGCAAAAAGCGAGCTCAGAACGTGCCCCTGCTATGATTTATTGAAAAACATGTATGGATAAATGAATTATTAATAACATGTTGTCACTGTCGACTCAAAGGATCCAACTTTATGGGAAGTTCCAACAGTCACGGGTAAGTCGGTGTCAGGCAGGTTAAATTCCTCACGTTGGGAATCAGAGCCAATCTCCTTATCTAAGACCATCCGAGGCAGAGCAATAAGACTGCTGGAAGATGCACTTAAGGCTAAACTAGAGGGAGCCGTTCGGGCACGGCGAACACCAGAGGTATCCCAAACTCCATGGATTTATGGTCTCCTAGACCCTGACTCAAGAAATGACAACCTGCGCAGGATTGCCTTAGTCTTCAGAATTTCTTTTTAGGGTGTATCCTTTGATTAGGAATGATTAATTTCAACAACGCGCTCTTAAAAAGCACGACTCATCATCGGTCCAGGCAATCCTAAACAAGATGCGCAAGCAAGCATAAGAGTTCTATATGCGACACGAAGGCAAGCGTAAGATGCAAGGTGCGATGTGCAAAGGTGATAAGATCATAGTCTTTCGAAGGTTGCCTAATTCCTCAGAATTTCTTTTTAGGGTGTATCCTTCGTTTAGAACGACAAATTCTAAGAGATCTCAAAATGAACTAAGTATTCAACTAGTCCTCGTTCGAAGTCTCAATTTTGAACTCGGAATAACTTAGTATAGACGGCGTGATACCCCAACCATCGTGGTGTCAGTGACACTGTGTCATTAGCCAAGGTGGTGTAAGTAAAACGACATCACGGCGCCGTTTTCCTTGTTATTCCTTATTCTCCGTTGAAATTTCGATTAGGCATTAGTCAAGGACTTAGTAACATCCTGATTTCCCAAAGTCTCCTTGTTCTAAGGACTCATGTAGTTAAACAACGTACACCGGGGTGCACGATTCATCATCGGGCCTCGGCAACCTTCTACAGACCGTGCGAGTGAGATTAAGAGCACATGACACGAAATTGAACGGATAGCATGACGGCATGACATGGATGATATGCGGAAAGCGGTAACATGTAGACAGGATATAGCATATAATCCTACCCTGCGGGTTCCTGTCCTAGTTTGGAAGGTTCTATTGCTTTCTAAACACATATAGAGGCTGGTTTTGGCTTGAAGAGGGTTCCCCGGACTAGAGTCAAAGTATACCTCCCACTATTGAGCGTACACCCAATAATGGTACAAACGGTAGGGATGACTCATCACGGTCGAGGGTTGCTGAGCATTCCGGGATTCCCCATCACCGGCAAGCCGGGTAGGATTGCCGAAACACAACAGCGGGGTTGCACAAGATATATACATACAAGAAATAAATAATGAAACAAAATCCCTTTTGAAAATCCCACTAACGTTTTTCAAGCCTGGCTCACAAGTTTAATTGATACCTAAGAAAAGCGGGCCGTTTTATCAACAAACCAACTTTTTCTCAAGCATTAATTAAACCTGTCCCCAGCAGAGTCGCCACTGTGGGCTGCGTGCCCGAAAAAGCTTTAGGTGTCGTTTTGCTCTTTTGTATTTTCCCGCCGCTTTGAAGAGAAATATGCCGTTTGAAGAGTCGTTTTGGTTTGATTTGAAGAGTCGCCACCCGGATTTGCGGTATATCACCCAAGAAACCGTTTCGTTTGGAAAACCAATTGATTTAAAGTTGAAAACCAGAGATCAGTTTCAAGGGTCCGGAAGCCATGTTACGAGGGGGGAAGGGTTTTACGGCACCTCCCTCGCCCGATTCGAAATCGGTCTCTACTAAACGTTTGTGGGATTTTTCAAAGGGATTTTGTTTCATTAGATCATTTAGCAAGTATCCACAGTTATGACAGGTAAGAATTACATGCATGTGCAGGTGTACAGTGGATGATTAAGTGAAAGTGAGCAAAATGCATGATCACAGAAACTGAGGATCTGTCACTGACTTCACTCTCGAGCGCTCGAGATCAGTCCCGAGCGCTTGGGAGTTCTGATCAACCTGCAAGCTTTTGTTAGCACAGACAAAATACAATACTAAAATGGGAACTGAAATGAATGCTAAGTACACTACTGGCTCAGCAGAGGACTTGGAAGACTGAGCTAAGCCTTCAATCTTTCAAACCATGCATCCCTGCCTTAACAAGGCTAGATCTACAAATTTAAAAGAGCAACAGACCACACTAATGCATGCAGAGACCTGATGGCACAGCAGAGTGGGAAAATAGGGAGCAATGGCATGCATACACTCTCGAGCGCTCTGGTATGGTTCGGAGCGCTTGGGAGTGTGCTGCATGTCAGCTTTCTCTCAAACAAGAAGTGGTTCCATCTTGACATGCAAAAGCCCTTGTTTTTATGTTTCTCCGAAATGACTTGATTCTTTTAACTTTAAACAAAAGGGAACTTTGTTCACCCATGCAATCTTTGTGAGAAAATGGTTCTGTTTTGGGGAAAATGGCTTTCTGTGCATGCATGCCAAAATGGAAACATTCATCTTTATTACACCTCATTCCCAACCCACTGCGTCACAAGGGGGCTATGCATGAAACGTGGAACGGTCCCGAGCGCTCAGGAGTACTCTCGAGCGCTTGGGAGTAGTTCCAGTAAGGGTTTTGTGAAAATATTTTCTTGTGCCCCATTGCTCTTGTTTTTACACTAGGGTCTCCCAACCATGCACCCAATATTGAAGACTGGGTCAGGCTGAGAGACCCCCCTCAGAAGGGAAGAACAGCCCTTAAGTTGTGACCAAAGGTAAGAGTTCTACCTTTTCCTTGAACCTTGCTCCTTGGTGTAGCTTTGAAATGTGGATGAAGAGAGGAGAGTGCAAGAAATCAGATGGATATTCTGGATTTCTTGCCCTTTTTCCTTGGTGATTTGCAAAACCCTTTGAAATTTGGAAGAGAGTTTGGAGGTTTTTGGTCTTTGGCTAGAGAGAGAAAAAGAGCAGAGAGTAAGGGTCCTCTGGAATGAAATTTTCGTGGTCCTCTTTAACTGAAAAGCCAGGCATATTTATAGGCAAAACATCCAATGGTTTTTGAAAATCAAATGGTTTTGATAAAACATTTGTTTAATGGGTAAATCTTTGGCCTGAATATCTTCCTACCAGAGGTTGAGTGTGGACTGAGCCATCGGCGGGCTCAAAGTGGCTATAATGATGATTTGCAAAGTGAGTGGGTGATACTGCCATGCATTGGGCAACAGAAAAGTCTCGAGCGCTTGGGATTACTCCCGAGCGCTTGGGACCTCACTGTCGAGCGCTCGAGAAAGAGCCAGGCCAGAGGTTTTGTGAAATAGTCTGGAGCGCTTAGGATTGCTCCCAAGCGCTTGAAAATGCCTTTTTTACCATTTTTAATACTTCTTCAAATCTTCCAAGGAGCAATGTTCCGATCGGTACCAGGCTTGTTTCAATCCAAAGTCATCATCGGGGAGCCTCCGGGCCACAAGTCAAGGAATTTTGAAAAGTCCAAATTGGGGTGTCTACACCTTCGCATCCTGCTTGGTCATCAAATACTTCAAGGCCGCGTGATCGGTATACACCACGATTTGCGAACCCACCAAGTAGGACCGGAACTTGTCTAAGGCAAACACCACCGCGAGCAATTCCTTCTCGGTAGTGGTGTAGTCATTTGTGCCTCATTCAACGTCTTGCTCGCATAATACATGACGCAGGGATCTTTCCCTCACCGTTGCCCTAAAACCGCCCCGACTACATAGTCGGACGGGTCACACATCAACTCAAAGGGCAAACTCCAATCCGGAGGCTGCACGATCGGCGGAGTAGTGAGACTCCGCTTCAATGTCTTAAATGCCTCCTCACACTCCTTAGTCCACACGAAAGGCATGTCTTTTGACAGCAAATGACACAACGGCCGAGAGATAGCACTGAAATCCTTAATGAAACGCCGATAGAAACCGGCCTGACCGAGGAAAGACCGAATGTCTTTAACAGACTTTGGAGTGGGAAGATTTGCGATCAAATCAATCTTCGCCTTGTCCACCTCAATACCCTTGGATGAGACAATGTGTCCCAACACAATTCCTTGGGTCACCATGAAGTGGCACCTCTCCCAATTAAGCACAAGTTGCTTCTCCTCGCACTGTTCCAAGACTTTCTTCAAGTTCTCGAGGCATTCGTCAAACGAATCCCCAAAAACTAAAAAGTCATCCATAAACACCTCCACGATCTTCTCTACCATGTCGCTAAATATTCCCATCATACACCTTGAAAAGGTTCCGGGAGCGTTGCACAAGCCAAAGGGCATGTGACGATAGGCAAACGTTCTGTAAGGACACGTGAAGGTGGTCTTCTCCTGATCCTCCATGGCTACCTCTATCTGATTGTAGCCAGAGTATCCATCCAGGAAGCAATAGAAAGCTCGTCCAGCCACCCTATCCAAAATTTGATCAATGAATGGGAGAGGGAAATGGTCTTTCTGGGTGCTCGCATTGAGCTTCCGGTAATCTATGCACACTCGCCACCCGGTTTGAACACGGGTCGGCACTAGCTCACCCTCGCCGTTTCTCACGACGGTCACTCTAGCCTTCTTAGGCACCACTTGCACCGGGCTCACCCACTCACTATGGGCTATCGGGTAAATAATACCCGCATCTAAGAGTTTCAGCACCTCAGCTCGAACCACCTCCTTCATATTGGGGTTCAGACGACGCTGAGGTTGCCTAGAATGCTTCACATCCTCATCAAGAAAAATGTGGTGTGTACACACCGTTGGACTAATACCCCGTAAATCCGCTATCGTCTAGCCTATCGCGCCCACGTGCTCTCTTAGCAGGGCAAGCAACTTAGCCTCTTTATCCGCCTCGAGAGATGAGGAGATCACAACCGGAAAAGTATCATCGCCTTTAAGGAAGGCATACTTAAGCGTGTCCGACAGAGGCTTTAACTCTGGTTTAGGTGGCTGGACAGACGAGGGGAGAGCTTTAGGAAGTGGGGCGCCCAGCGGCTCAAGAACTGGGTTCCAAGCGACGCCACACACATCATCTACTGCAAGCATCTCCATTAAACTCCCTACCTCTGGAGAATCTAAGAATGACGCCTCTTCGGCGGTTAAGGCTATCTCCAGAGGATCCTTGTATAACATACTATTGACATGCTCTTGCACTAACGTGTCGATCAGACTCACCTCATACACCTCCTCATTATCATCGACCCGACTATCCACATTGAAAACATTTACCTCCATTTTCAAGTCCCCAAACGACAATTGGACTTGCCTAGTTTTGCAATTCATGACAGCACTGGAGGTGGCCAGAAAAGGACGGCCGAGGATGATAGGAGTCTTCTCAAAGACCTCCGGTATTGGGCATGTATCCAGGACAATGAAGTCGACTGGAAAAAGAAACTCGCCCACTTGAATCAAAATATCTTCCACCACTCCCTTGGGAATTCTCACACTTCGATCAGCCAACTGTAGCGTGACCGGTGTGGCTCTCAAATCGCCTAAGCCTAGCTTCAAGTATACCGAATACGGGAGCAAATTGACACTCGCTCCTAAATCCAGTAAAGCCTTATCAAATTTCTAGCCTGCGATAGCTATAGGGATGGTGGGACAACCAGGGTCCTTACACTTGGTGGGGATCTCAGCCTGGAGAATGGAGCTCACTTGCTTCGTCAGAAGCACTTTGTTCTGACTCTTGGTTCTCCGCTTTGACGTACATAGATCCTTCAAGACCTTTGCAAACTGAGGAATTGCGTCAATGGCTTCCATTAAAGAGATAGGAAACTGAACTTTCTTGAATAACTCAAGCATTTGAAAGTTCACATTGACCTTGGGCTTCGCCACCAAGCGATTTGGATATGGAGCAACGGGTGGCGACGGAGTCGTGGGGACTGCAGGTGCAGGTACCACCACTTCAGGAGACTCCGCCTCTTTCTCTTCCTCAGGGACACTTCCTAAGTCTGGAATGGCTATTGGTGCAGATACCGATACCGGGGGTGGTACCGATTTTTGCTTAGGAGGTAAGTCCTTGTTGATCACCTTCCCACTTCTGAGAGCGGTGATCGCCTTAGCCTCCTCTAGGCTAGGATCCGAACTACTCGGGCCAGAAAAATCACCCACATAATGCGTACCGGCGGCATTGATTTGAGGTTGAGAAGGAAACTTTCCCTTCTCCTGTTGGACCTGTCCAACTGCCACTGTCAACTGGGTCAATTGGGTCCTAATATCACCAATCGCCTGCTTGGTCTGGTCAGTGAAACTAATCTGAGACTGCATGAGAGTCTTCATCATCTCATCAGTCTGCTTATCCCGCGGGGGATGGTTAATGCCAGGGGGTGGTCCAAAAGATGAAGGACCGAACCTCTGCTGCTGCTGAGGTGGGTAACGGAATTGGGTCATTGGGCCTTGAGAAGGCTGGAATGGCTGGGCTGACTGCTAAGGTGGTGCCTGGGGTTGCACTGGGGCTTTTTGATCTCTCCAACTCAAAAGTGGGTTATGGGCCCACCCTGGGTTGTAGGTATTAGAATACGGATCCCAACGCTGATTAAGCGCGTTCACCTCAGCCTGATTACTATGGTATGCATCTTTAACAATGGGAAACGCGGGGCAAGCGGTGACTAAATGATGGACTTGCTTTACCTTCAAGTCCTCTAATTGTTTAGCCATCTTATCCAGCTGAGACTGGACATTGTGCTCTCTCACACTCGAAGGAAAAATGCCGGACCCACTGGGTCCCTGTGCAGCCATGGCCCTATCACCGAGGTCGGAAGGTTCCCAACTTCGGTGTTTCTTGGCCAACTCGTCAAGAAAGTCTCACGCATCATCCGGGGACTTGTCGAGGAAATCCGCCTCCTTACAGAGGTACTCAATTTGTTGGACCGTAGCAACATTCAAGCCCAAATAGAAAAATGACACCAACTGGTGTTTCACGAACCCATGATGCGGCAAGAACAACAGCAAGTCCTTGAACCGCTCCCAGCACCTTAGAAACGACTCGACCTCTTTTTGCTTATATGACTGGATTTGGCGAGTCAGGTACTTTGACTTACTTTCCGAGAAATATTTCTTGTAAAATATATCTCGGACAGCAGCCCACGTCCTAAGAGACTGGGCTTTTTGCATACGCAGCCACTTATCCGCATTATCCCTAAGTGAAGAGGGAAAAAGCTTAAGGCAAGCATTCTCCCACTGAGCAGTGGTGGCAAGGGTGCACACCAACTGCTCAAAGCAACGGATATGATAATACGGATCCTCATTCTCCTTCCCGTAGAAAAGGGGAAGGGCATTATGTGTACCTGGCTTAATCGTGAAAGCGTTACGTGCTTCCACTGTCTCAATTGGCAGAACTATTGGACCGAGAGGAGTGGTCCTCTCAGGATGCATGTGCGCACGCATCGACATCGGTGGATATGCCATTGGTGGCTCGATTACTAAATTAACAAAGAGGCTACCGATATCGAAAGACTCACCACCAAAATACTCTTCCTCCATGGTTACTTTCGGTACCCTCTCAATGACTAAAGTCTATGTTGACTCGAAACAATTAAAGGAAATAAAATAAAAAAAAAATCTAACGACCCGAATTCTTAACACACGTTACCGTCCCCGGCAACGGCGCCAAAAATGCTTGACGATTTCCTAGTCCTAAAATTATGGGTTGCCCCAAGCGTAGGGCGAAGACCGATATAGCACAATATCCGGTAAGACCGGAGTCGAATCCACTAAGGACGGTGAAGTGTGTGCTGTGGAACCTCGGGTTGCAGAATTTGAAACGGCTCTTAGGTAGCCACCCCTTGTTGATTGGTTGAGAGATTAACTAAATCTAAGAAATTATCTGACTTTTTAAATAATTAAAAGGAGGTACGGTCGTAGGGTTCATAGCACTCGTAACCAGTCCGGAATAACCTGCTCTGTTAGAGTTCTTAAAAACGTTAATTTTAAGATTGGAAAAGATACCCCGAAAGATGCGAACGTTTATGGTCGCCGTATACCCATGCGCAGCGAAGAATGAGTTTTGGACCCCCATTCCCCCGTTCACATGGGCTCCGACGATGCCCCGGGTTCGTCTAACGAATGTTCTTATTAACCTAAAATTACTTTTACCATTGTTTGAAAACAGGAGCAGTACCCGAACTGATCACGGTGTGCTAATCACCCCGCGACCCTACCTATACGACTACTCACTCATTATTGAAAGAGAAACAAGAGAAATCCTAACTTGCATCATGCTTCTATTGCTTGGAATGAAAAAAAGAAAAAGAAAAATCAATTGTACGAATACCAACGAACAACTTTAATGAAGAACAAAAATTAATACGAGTTACCGGAGTGCGAAGATCTGAACAAACTTTGAAAACTTGAAAGAAAATAACTCTGGAACGGAAAGAACGGAAATTAAAGCTGCTATGTAAAAGTTCGAACCCTAAAAACGGAGTTTAGAGGGGTATATATACAAACCCCACAAATTCAGAAATAAATAGAAAAAGGAAACAAAACGACGAAACATTGAAGATTCCCGCTGAGCCACTCGGTATCGATACAGGCATGAGGTGTATCGATACCCATCTCTCTGTTCATCTCTGCATTCGTTTTACACCACTTTGTAGCGATACTGAGGATTGTAGTATCGATACCGACGACGTTAATGGTGCCCGTCGAGCCTTGCATGGGATTTGGCTACCCGACGTCACCCGACGCCTCACGCTTTCGCCTCGACTTCCCATGACAACATCCAAACCGACCTCAAGGCCTCGCAATCCAATCTTGGCGTAAAATCCGCCTTATTACCTATGAAAATAACAAAAACCCAAAACAAAGGAAAGCACGGCATCAAGTGGATAATGGAATAAAACGCGCCTCTAATGCGCTAATTCGCCCTACTTAGACGCTCATATCTATGATATCACGCGCCTATCATTTACGGTGGTACTAACCTTTTGCAAAACAGGGCATTTGCCATGCAAATGGAGTAGTTTTCTTTTAAATCGGCAGTTTTTTGCCGTGGCAAATTTAATGCTCATCGATCTTTCACCACGGGATCCATCCTGTCGCCGTTGCATCGCAAATGGTATTATATTGTGTAGTGTTCCTCTCATCGACACGAGTGATTAATCTAAAAAATTACAATGAAAAGCTAAAGAAATAGCAAAGCAAAATTTAAGAAGAGCAGAACAAATGGTGGGTGGGGGGAGGGGTTGTGGACCTGTCTGTGGTTGTGCTTTGGTGGCGGTAAATGGTGTGGAGGACGACGGTGGTTAAAGCCGGAGGAGGTGGTGGTGGAGGACCTGGTGGTCATAGTTTAGGTACGTAAAATAATGCACGCACCATTCTCGATGAAATTATGTCACCGTCAGGGACGGAATTAGGATTTCGTAAACGAGGGAGCCGAACTATAAACAACAAGAATTTGAAACTTCAAGGCTCGGGAAACTAATGGTTTGTTTGGTTTAGGTTTTGAGGAAAGTTTTTTGAGTAATGAGTGGAGATAGATAGAAACTCAAATGAGATTAATTAAGAAATGACAAACTTATAGGAGACCGTGTACCGAGAGAAATTGAGTTTTGGGACTCAAAACAAACACATTCTAGGTATTCTTAATAAACAAACAAAAAACTAATATATATTTGGAAAAAAATTCCTGAAACGACGTGGTGGCCATGGCCCCTATACGCCCAAACGTGGATCCGTCTTTGTCACCCGTGATTACCATAATGTGAAATGACCAAACCCTTGCGCCCTATTCGGTTTGAATTTTAAGGGAGGTTTTTGGTGTTGGCAATTTTTTTTTTCTTCAAATTTGTGGTGCTTGAATGTGCAAGGTGCTGTTGGGAAATTGGAAAGTATGGGGGAAAAGCCAAAACAGAATTAAGGCTCCATTTGATAAACGGATTGGAGGTTGGGATTGGATTGCTAAGGTGATGGTATTAATAATACTCTATATCCCGTTTGATAAACGGATTGGAGGTTGGGATTGGATTGCTAAGGTGATGGTATTAGTAATACTTTGTTTGGTTTCCAAAATTGGTCCGGATTAGCAATACCCCTTGGGACTTGGTATTCGTAGTCCAATCCCAACCCATTTTCATTACCAATTTCTTCTATCAATCCAATCCCATCTCAAACAAACATAATATTAATTAATAATCTCATCATCTAATCTCATCCCAAACAAACATACTCATTATTAATCCCTTCTCATTACCAATCTCAAACATAATCTCATCTCCTTACGAATCTCATCCATCTATCACTGTTATCAAACGGTATTTGGTTTTCAAAATTGGTTCGGATTGGTAGTCCCATGGGATGAACAATCCGGCCCATAGAGGATAAATTGGAGATTTCAAGTTCAATAAATCCATCCTGGAGTTTGGATAGTATAAGATAAGAAGTCTTTCCAAATTATTAACTTCTATTCAATGTTATTATTATTGGGGTGTAAATTATGTCTGGCGACGACAAAAACCACACAGTTTTCGCCGCGATCATTGTGGGTTCCACTGTGTATTAATCCGGTGATATGAAACGTTCATATTGTATGAGTTCGCCGAGTAAATCATCCATGCAAAAAATTAGTTTGATTGGATATTGATTTTATACAACAAAAATCAATATAGTTGATATACTTATCAATGTCCAATCAAACTGATTTTTTTGAATATGATCCACTCACCTAGCCTACATGATAAGCGATTTAGATTACTGTAACAAATACACGGTCGGACCCACAATGGTTCTGCCGGAAGCCACGCAATTTCCGCTGCCGCCGAAAAGAATTTAATCCTCCTCCACTGTCGCTTTTTATCGAACATGATCCCTAATGAACACCGCGCAAATTTAGTTAATCTAGATTTAGCACATAGACACAAAACTTATTTTTTCAGTCTTACTATTTCACAATAATATCTCATCAACATGCTTTGATAAGGGGATTTAATTTCCCTTTTAGTTACCCTGATTTCCTTCTTGCTACGTACCAAGAGCTGAATCAAGTCTTATTTTCTTGATTAATTAGCTCACATCTTATTTATGAATGATAAATTGTTTCATGAAACATAGCACGCTGACGTAGTGTCGACGATCTATTTATATCTTGCCAGCTCGGTCTCGGTACCCGCACACAGATTGAGCCTAACATGAATCGATCGATGACACTACGAACACCCTCCAGTCCCAAACCCTAGCTTCCCACCAGCAACATCATAAACCACATCCAAAGTCTGCTGCTGCGAATTCCCGAATATCCCCACGTCGGAGGCATCACTGTTTCCGGCGAACGCAAGACAAGCCAACTTTTGGCTGCCGATTAGTATCCCGGGGAAAGGGATCGGAACCTCAACATTGCCGCCAAATACGAAGCTTATTGTCGGGACCTTCACCGTATTGCGACCGCTAAAGTCGTAGCACGTGTCGAACAACAACACGCCCTTAGTCATCGTGTAGTTCATCATCAATTGCCGGAACCTCGTCCGGAGCGCATCGTACGCCTCCGGCTGCAGCCGCGTAATGACAGTGCCGGAGTCTATTATAGTGCCGGGAGAACTGAACACGGATTGAGAGATCGGTAGCAACTCTCCAGCGACTTTGATCCCCGTGACTTCGATGAAGTAAAACGACGGGCCGTTCGAGTTGGTCAACAAGGGTGTGTATTTTATACCAGCGGAGTTTGTGGTTCCACCATCTTTTCCAAAAACCAGAGTTCCTGATGAGGAAGATAATGTAGGAAGACAATAGGAGAAGTAGCTTCCGTATTTCGAAGCGGTTTGAGCGACGAGGGAGGGAGGGCCACGACCAAGGCCGAGCAAGCCGGCTGCACCGCGGAAGAGGCCGGTGTTGTTTAGGCCGCAGCCAAAGGCAAAGCCAGGGAAGACGTCGGAGGGGGTTAGGGTTAGGGTTTCAGTGGCGTAGAGTCCGATGGTGAAGGACCCGTCGCCGTAGATGACCGCATAGAGGCAGGTGTTGGTGGCTCTGGTGCAGCCTTTGATGTGGAGTTGGGAGCACTGTGGTGTGGTGCAACTGAGGTTTTTGTAGGTTTGGGAGCCGGAGGGGTTGAAGACGGGTTCTTGCTGTTGATAGCAACTGTTGGAGTGGAATTATAAGAAAATCAGCAAATTAGTTTAGACTATATTTGCATGCAGCATTCGAAAAATATGTACGTTGGAAGCATGAACAAAGAAATGGGTAAATATATGGAGAAACTTTTGGAGCAACTGTTGACGTGATACCTGGGCAGCACATCTGCACTGTCCAAAAATGCAACTGACGGTCCGGATACAAAGGTGCTGAATAGATTTAAAAAGAAAAGGAAATAAAAAAGTCTGTTTCGATCTGGACCGTCAGCTGCTCAACTTGGATGACTCGGATGCGCTGCACATGATTTGCAACCAAAAATTTCTCAAAAATATGAATCAAGATAAAGGTGAAATTTAGGAGCTCAAGTCCTCCATACTCAAATTTCTGTCTACCTCTGTTCCTACGCATTTTCGGCAGTTGGATCAAGTTAAAATTCTCGTATTCTGTAAAAGTTCCAATAATCCAATGGCCAAAAATGCACCAAAACATGTTGTGTCAGATTTTCGGTACTGAGAATTTGAGTTAATATTAAGACCAACTTAACTTATATTTTAAGTTACTTGATTTAACAAAATAAAGAAACTTGGAACATTAATGTTCCTAAACTTGGAACATTACTTGATTATATACTCTCATGTATTTGATTGGATTCAAATATCACTAAATGTTGTAATAATTACTTGATATTTGCCAAGGGAAAAAATGTGGGGCCAATGAAGGAGAATAGGCGGATAAATGGATACAAAAATATGGAAACGTTCGAGAGCCCCTTTTCCATTAGAGACTTGCCATGTATGACGACAAATATCTTCTCTATCATTTTCAAAGAAAAAGCATGTGAACATGGAGAAATTTTTGGGTGCCAAGCGGGCACCACATGGTGTCTGAGCAGCGCATCCGGGTCATTTATTTCGGTTTTGAAAGGCTCGAATTTGGAGAGAAAAAAATGAGAGAGAAAGAAGACAAAGAGTTGTGGGCGAGAGGAGAAAGAGCATTTCAATCTGAATCGTCCAACACATTTTTAGACAGCCCGAATGGGCTGCTCAAGCAACACGTGGACACGGCCACGTGGTACCCACCCGGAACCCAAAAATTTCTCTTGAACATGAGTCACATGACTCCTATGTTGTTTTAGTTTAATAAAAAAAACAAATACTACGTACTAAAAAGAACCACAATAGGTCACGTCATTTGTTTTGGAAAATCTCGCCAAAAAGTCTCTAGCATTGGTCTATGTTAAAACTTAAAGTGGCAATTAAAAAACTCGAATTCAATTTACATTTGAACAAACAAATAAAAGTAACAAAATTAGTGGATCAAAATCTATATTGTATAACAACCAAAAAAATCAAATTGAAGCTACTAATTTTAAATCTGGAGAGTACCTAATGCATGGCTGGCACTGAATCCAAGTGACGTCGCTGCCAGTGTCGAACGTAAGGGTAAGGTCCTTTTTGGGGGTTCCAAGTCCTAATGTGACGATGTAATTGCCGGTGCCGATTGATCGCCCGGACTTGGCCGGGAGGGTGGCTTTGGAGTCGTCGAGACTGTTGTGATCCGACTTGACGCGGAGTCGATGCTGAAGTGAGTCGACTCGGGCCTGGTCATGAGACATGATTTCAGCGAGTGTTGGAGCACTGGTTCGGGCCTCATTCGTATGAGAGCATGGGCCATGCCTGTGAACAACTTTCAGCGACTCCCTTTTGCTCTGATCTGGTGAATTACAATCTCACAAATAAGCATTCAAAAATTTAATGTGGTAATATAAATAAGATTATTGATTATTAATTAGTGCTTGTGAATTGGCACTACAACGTGGTGCTCTACGGATTTATTGTTGTTGGGTGTTCTCGTTTTCTCTGTTTGTTTCTGCATTTAACCTTTGGTTAGATTCTCCTCCCCTCCACCCGACTTGATGTACCATTTGTCAAGTTTCTCAATAAAACCTTTTGCCTATAAAATAAAATAAAATAAACGTGGTGCTCTAGGGAGCCTTTTCCGCAAAATATTGGTGTGGGCTCCATACCAAGCATGTGGTCCCGGCACCAATATGTGATCAAGAAGGCTTCTTGAGCACCACGTGTCAGTATTCCATTAACTTTTCATTTTTTGAGAGTTGATTGTGTAGCTGCATCTTGATTTTGTGCAAAGAATGAAACAGAGAAATGACAGATATTCAAACATAAGCCTGAAGAAAATTGAGAGAAATAGTTCAACCTAGCTGACAAATAAGGAAAGCAATAAAATTGCTGAAAGTTATAGGGCTAGAGAATTACCCTTTGTGGATTCTATGCAATATGGATTTGGATCCAGGGACTTCACATTTACAACATGGTAGGGCTTATCATGTTCTCTTTTCGCTCCGTAAACCGGTGCCCCCTTCAGGTACATTAATACAAATATAAGCAAACAAAAGAATGAAACATGGCTGTTGGCAGAAAATGGAGCGGAGAGAGCCATAAGGAAGCCCCGGAAAACTAGTGCTCTAGAATGGCTGGTTATCTCATGAGTTAGAAATTAGGCTATTAAAGAGTCATATTTATAGCAATTAGCTTCTGCATTATCTCTTTACTTCATAAAATGAGTGTACCATACTCACTATGGCACCCAAGGTCGACATAGACTTGACTCGGAAAATTAAAATCAAAGACTAAAACGTCATTTTTAATCACATGCATGTAGGACCAGTTCAATTTTGTCTCTTTCAATACCTCTCATTGTGAGGTGGCTGGGGGGGAGCATTATCTTCGTGGAATGGACTTTGTAAAGTGAGGCCGAATTCTATTTTAACCTTAATTTCCCAGACTTTGACACCAAAACAGGGCAAATTGTACATTTGTGCCCTTCCGGAAGGGCTAGGTGAACCATCCATCCTAACCTGTGGCTCAGAGGAAGTAGATCAGGCTAATCGAAACCCCACAGTAGTGCTTTAAAGTTTAGTTAAACTTTACTTTATCCCAGACCTGTGGAGAATAAAAAGGAATATGATTTGGAAAATTAAACTATAGCTTAAGTCTTCTGTTTTTGTTTTTCTATTGAGTTTGGATAAAATCCATTAAATCATCAATCTTAAAGACTACTGTAACAAATCTTCGCATAAACAGATAAAAAAATAGAAGAAAGCGAGAGAAGAGTTTCACTCTGAGGGAGGGGACCTTTGATTGGATCTCATAGAGGAAAATCAAACATATATATATTCTTCACAATTAATAGAACACTTTTATTACTCCAATATTCAACTTTTCTTCTAATTGACTCACGAAACGTATATATACAACGATAACTTTACACTAAACCACTCCCTATAAGTCTGAAACTTATTTCGAGATTTTTTACTTTTCGTAGCTCTTTGTTTTGCTTTTCGTCGTAATTTTTGAGGTTAATCGTTTGTGTCGCTATCTTTTGTTTGTTATTTATCTTGTTCTTCCTTTCTCTTCTTAATAAAATCTTCTTCTTTGCCGTTCACACAAAAAAAAAATCATTCGGCTCGACAAGATGAATCGGAAAAGTATAAAAACATGGACCGATGAACGAATCGAAAAAGTTTTTTTTTTTTGGTTCATGAAATTTCATTCCAAACGAGCATGACAAATAAGTGAAAATTGATTACATGAGCAAATTAGTGGCATTTTTGCAACAAAAAATGAAAGAAGAGTGATCTTTTAAGTGATTGTTCTGAATTCTTGCACTGGTATATGTAACTACAACCTTTTATCGTATTGATCAATTACTATAATTTCGCTTCTTTGAGTTGCCTTCGCTTTTCCATAATATTATTGGGGCAGAAAAATGCATAAATTCCGACTTCCTTAAATTTGTCTTGGACCCAAAAATACCAAAGCCGACCTTGGGAGGAGACCCGCTACTGCCGTAATTACCTTCCCTTAGATGCGATTATAGAGACTCTAAGCCTACGCCGGATCTTTAAAGGTATTAATCACTCACAAATTTCTACTCTCGTTAATCATGTGGAAAAGAGATCGAGCTAGTCAAGTCCTCTAGATACGTACATTTAAACTTAGGTCCACATTGCATGACTCCTCTCGATCTTTCGTCGCCGTGTGTGGAAAACTTGTTCTCAGGCTCTTGTCCTGGACGAAAGCACCAAGACTTGTAAAGCTCGTCAAGTTGAAGTGTATTAAAAATCTGCTCGATCGGATATCATTAAGAAACATTTTTATGTTGAAAAAAATGGATCCGAAATACTGGATCAAACCCACTAGAACTGATCCAAACATTTTTATCCTAAAAAGAATGGATCCAAAACACTAGATCTAACCCACCAGAACCCATTATTGCCAAGTTATACGTGTACCGATCATGCACTTAATGATATTCGATCGAGTTGATTTTTGGCACACGTCTTCTACTCAACAACCTCTACGAAGTGAACGTTTCTGCTCATCAAAACGAGATCGGAGCAGACTGGGATCGCCCGACACACCACGGACAGCACCAACCCCTAGTTCCTCAAGATCAAATGTGAGATTCGTCAATTTGTCAGACAAACATGATTCAGCTACGTGAAAAATCGATGAAAAGTTATATTACCTTTTTGGTGGTGTGGTGTGACAGTGCAATACTCCAACAGAGGTTACGGTTATCATACCTGCACTTCCATTTAAAGTTTTTTTTTTTTTTTTTAAAAGGAGATTTTGGAGCCGCCTTTGTCCACATTACACGACTTCTCACGGTCTTCGGTTGGCCTATATATATAGACTTTTGCTCTGTGGGGAAAAAACAAGCACCAGACGCCCTGATGGGGACTTCCTGAATGGATCTTAGAAATTGAAAAGCAACTCATCCTTCTTCACTCAAAAGCCCTTGGTGTGGGGAAATTATTGAGTGGTCAATTGGATCGAAATTATCCATGAAACACACACAATTATATACACGAATAAAAATCAAGCCAAAAAAAGCGGAAGAAAGCATGACTTAGATATATGTGATTCTTTAATCGGTTAAATTCACGAGTAACACTAGTTTTTTCACTATGTATTGAATGGATTAGAGAACACAAAGTGTTAACGGTAACGTTTTACATTATCAATACCTTGCTACTATTGTTTAGGCTTCGTTTGTTTTGCTCTTGAGCTCCCACCTGGGGTGTTGCCTCCTGAACCCCTGCCATAAATAAAAAATATAGGTTATGTTTGGTTCGATGGAATGGAATTGACAATGAAATGAAATGAAATGAAATGAAATTGGAATAGAATTGGAGGAAATAAGATTGGAATATTATTTTCATTCCCAAGTTTGACTGTGCTTAGGAATAATCATTCTCATCCGTAATGGAATGGTGTGACAATAATAATTTTTGTAGTGGCAGTAGTAATTTTTGGAGTGACAGTAGTATTTTTTGGTGTGGTAATAGTAATTTTCGGAGTGGCAATAATAAATCTTGGAGTGACACTAATAATTTTGTGTGGGGCTCCGATGAATTTGGTTCACTCCTTCCTTGACCGTGGTTTGATTGAGAGTGGTCCCTGGCTTCCACCTAGCCTGCACAAGGAAGCACAACTAAAAGACCACACCGGAGGATTTCCGGAATGGTCCTCCGATGCAAGGATGAGTACAGTTGCTCAGAGATGAAAGCCAAGAACTAAGGTTTTAGAATATATGAGAATGTACCGTCCATCCCCCCACTAGGGTTGGCATAAAGGGGTATTTATAGGGCTAGCTTCCCTTAGCTTGGCCTACAAGACTGTACATGTGCTTGTCACGCGTCGGTTGATATCACCCTTGCGTCACGCTAGGGTTTTGTAACCGTTTACGGAGTGAGCGGGCACCTTCACGTGCCCTCATCCTTATCCATGCATGTAACCCTTCGGATGACGTCAAAGTTGTCATCATGGTTATGGTTACCGCCCCCACGTGGGTGAGCTGGCGGCATGGTCCTTACGTCCGTTCTAGGCCGAACATAGGGTCCGACCGTCAAAGGGTAGGCATGCTCAACAGATGATTCCTTCTGACTTCCGGGGAGGCTCCGCGGAGTGTCTGGACAAGCCGAGCCGAACCATCGACCAGGTTCGGACAACACGGTCTGCTCGCGGGAGACTCGATATTTGCTCGGCATGAGCCCGAGCCGTTATTTCGGCCTGCTACAACAACCCCTCAATTCCTGCTGACGCTCCTGTGTGGTAGGGATTGATACTGAGAAAGGCCGAGCTTCAACCTTTGGCCGAACCTGAGATCCGAGGAAGCAGATGTAGCTTGGCCGAGCTTCGAATTCCTCAAAGGCTGCAACTGCCAGAGACGAGACCCAATGGGTGAACGATAGGTGTCAATCATTACGTCGGGGTGTCAGGTGAAAGGACGTTTGGCAGAGGAAAAGACGGTTGGCATGCGCGAAGCTCTGAGCGGCTGTCCTGATGCTACCACATGTCGCACACTGGTTGGCTAGCTGTTCGGCGGTGAGACGAAGAGGCGGAAAATTCGAACCATTTCTCCTCCCTCTATAAATATCAAGACGTGAGGAGAGAGAGGGCTGCTCGTGACTCTCTCTCTAGAATCCAGAGCTTCTCTCACTAAAACTCCCCCATTCCAGCCTTCAATCCTCGCCTAAATCTCGAATCCAGCAGAAATCTTCAGGTATGTGATCGATCGTCATTGCTCTTTCTTTTGTACCAATTTTTATTATGTTTTTTTGCATTTTTTTGCTATTTTTGGGAGTTTTTGTTCTATATGAACAGTAAAACACTGGGGTGAACAGTGATGTTCATCCCTATCTTCAAACTATTCTTCCGAGCCCCTATGATCGCAAGGGTTGGCTTTGGCCGAACGTCCTCAAACCTTCACCCGATTACCGAGCGTGACACTTTAGACTTTAGGTGAGCTGAATGCCGAGCCCCTGACCATGGTGAGCCAAATAGGATAGGCCGAATCTTTTCGAGTCTTCTCTTTTCTTTTTCCGACGCCGAGCCTTCATACTTTGCTTTTCCCTTTGTTTTTGTTAGGTCTGCCTCACCCTAATTGGGAAAAGGGATATTGAGTTACAGATCCCAACTTTCATACTAGTGAAGGCGGCATTAGAGGTGTCAAACGGGCCGGGTCGGAACGGGCACGGCACGAGCACGGCACGTTTGAAGGCGGCACGGCACGGCACAGGCACGGTTTAATCCTGGCATGGCACGACACGACACGGTCTTAGTGGGCACGCGGCACGGCACGGGCACGGAAGTGAGCGGGAACAACACGGGCACGGCACGGCACGGAAGTTAGCCTGGCACGGCACGACACGGTCTTAGACGGGCACGACACGAAAGTGGGATGGGGCACGAGTCACGACACGGCACGACACGGTTCTAGCCAAGCACGGCACGGCACGGACACGGGCACGGGCACGAGCATGGAAGTAGGACGGGCATGGCACGACACAACACGGTTCTAGTCAGGCACAGCACGGCACATGCACGACATAACACGGTTCTCGTTGGGCACGGCACGACATGAGGTATGAAAAAACCAAAAAAAATATGTTAATAAATAAACAAGGGATTTCAGATTATACTTTACTTTATTTCTATGTATTTTTTGATAATCCAATAATTTATTAATCTTTTCTTTTTATTTAACTAAAATAAGCTTTTAAAATATTTTATATGATTAAGAAAATTTGAATCAAAATTATAATATGCCAATTACCACACATATACATTGCGTTTTATCTAATAAAGATTTTAAAAAAAATATCAATTTTTTTTGATGAAATGAATTATTTTTTGTTTGTGTTAGTGAATTATATCCCGTTAAAAAAACTTATCAAAATAAGGGGAGAAAAAGTTTCAAAATAAAATGATTATAAGAAATATTAATTTTAAAAGATCAATTTAAATAAAAACATGAAGTCATGAAAAAAAATAACGTGTGTGATCGTAAGTCGTAACACAATCACGATCAAAATACTTTAATCACAACCTGCCAGTGGTACCGATCAACAAAAAAAAAAAAAAACCTGCGAGGGGTGGGCTGTGGTGGGCTGTAGAACCAGTGATTTGAATTGGACAGAGGCCAGAGGGTAACATCAAATGGCTTGTGATCGTAACACAATCACGATGACGATGATCGTAACACAATCATGATGATCGATATCGTTCATTTTGTCTTTCTTGGTGTTTTAATCATTCTCATTAATTTTTTGGTCTATCAGATTTTGAAAACTCTTTCATTGGGACGCGAAATCATTGTTTGAATGGTTTTTTTTTACGTCCAAATCAGTCCGATTAAGTATGTATAGATAAACAATTTGCTTGATTGTTGACATGAATGATATAATCCCTCCCACGTAAAAGGTAGACGGTTTCGATTTTCAAAAAATTGCTCAAACGGCCCTAGAGTGGTCCATTATATGACTTTAATGCCTTTAAAAGCACCGAATGTGATCTGATCACGTGGTTACCGACATCCGATTATCTCCACTTTGGGCCAAAATGATATAACTGATAATACGTTAAATCGTAACGGTTTAGATAGAACATTCGGAAAAATGAGTCTGTAGCTAGCTTTCAAATCTATACACTGAACTTACTTGGTTCTAAACCAAAGTATTCTGCTATAGTCTAATGTACGCTAGCCACACGACCGCGACACAACTATGACTATCCATACCGTTCATTTTGTTGTTCTTGGTGTTTTAATCACTCTCACAAATTAAGGGTCGGCACGTCACGACACGACACACGATTAAGGGTCGGCACGTCACAACCCGACCCGACAAAAAAGGCACGGCACGATACGACAAAAAAAAGCACGGCACGACACGACCCGACAAAAAAGGCACAGCACGACACGACCCGACAAAAAAAGGCACAGCACGACGCGGCACGATTAATTAATCGGGCACGGCACGACACGACACAATTTAAAAAAGGCACGGCCCGACAAAAGCAAAATGGCCCACCATGGCACGGTACGGCACGGTACAGGCACGGCACGCCATGACACGATGAAGTAAACGGGCACGGTACGGCACGACACGAAGCACGGTTGGCACGGAAAAAAATGGCACGACACGGCACGACAGGCACGTTTGACACCTCTAGGCGGCATTAGAGGAATTTAAGTAGCACAAGTGAGTTCTTGATTCAATGCTCTTGGGTCACCGCCACATAGTGCCCCAATGCCCTTCAACATACAATTGCGAACTCCACAAGAACGTGTAGCATTAAAGACATTGAGATATCACGTTGCAATGCCCCGAAACTACCTAGTAATTTTCCAGCAGCACGGTATGAAAGAGTAAAATCTCATCACTTTTAGTAGCATGATTCAGCAGCAGGGCATATAGTGAAAATTTTCCTCTTTTCTAGTAGCAAGATTGCAACCTATGATACCCTACTAGTCTACTAGTACTATATTTGAACAAGATTTGTTATACCATAGGTGCTGAAATACAGAGGCAATTAGATCTTCCAACCGGGATTAAAATCAGCTAAGATCATCTCTTACGAACGTCTTCCTCATCATCATAAGAGTCTCCACTCTCGCGGAAACGAGGAATCTTCTCCTGTTCCATCAAAGCAATTTGTAATTATGTCACTTGAAAATATATCCCTAAAACTAGCTGGCTCGGGACACCCTGCCTTATAGATATAAAATAATCAAACTTAGTGATCAATTGCTTTGCTAATTTATATCCCAAAAACCGCTCTTGAAATACAAAGCCACCAATCTGTTTTCTATTTTTGTTGGGAAAATGACGGCCCATGACGTGTTTTGATAATTAATACCCGCCAAGGATATGTTAAGAACATTTGTTAATGCTGAAAATGTTCTTGGCGGGTATTAATTATCAAAACACGTCATTGACCGCCATTTTCCCATTTTTGTTTCTCCTCATAATTCCAACCTCTATGGAGATTAGAGCACATGATGTCCACTTGTTAACTCATCAAATGAGTTGGGCTACTGACTTGTTTTTTGGGCCATATAACATTTCATTAAAATGTGAAGAAATAATTTAGTGGGCCAAAAGAGGGTTCTGACTTTGTTTCGACAAAAAACATGATCCAATATAAAAACTTGTTCTGGGCCAAGAGCTACATTTAGGAAAAAGGAATTCACGTGGTCCCAAAAATCCGTTTATAATAAAGGGGTTCTTTATTGGTCATGGTTGAAACAAGAATGGGCTAGGAGACTTTTCATATAAAAAATGTTTGTATACATATGTTGTTTTAGCCAAAAATGAAATATTATTGATCACAGTGAACACTTGGTTCATTTCAATGAGATTTTAACAAGGCAATTTACTTTTAAAATTTGTTTTGAAGAAGTCAATTATGTCATAAATATAATCAAAACCATTTACTTCTAACGGTCGGATTTTAGTGTCTTTTAATTGTTTTAAAAATGTTGATCACCGGTTTTGGTGAAAAATCGAACCGAACCGGTAATTGTTGTTTTGGTTATGGTTTAGAGAAAATGAAAACCGCCGGTTTTGGTTATGGTTTTAGATTTATGATAGAAGAAATTGGTAATAAGAAGGGGTTGGGATTGGATTACGAATACCAAGTCCCAAGGGGTATTGCTAATACCCCCTATGGGCCGGATTGTTCATCCCATGGGACTACCAATCCGGACCAATTTTGGAAACCAAATTAACAAAGTATTACTAATACCATCACCTTAGCAATCCAATCCCAACCTCCAATCCGTTTATCAAACGGGGTCTAAAAGTGGAGATTTCGCTTTCAATAAATCCATCCTGGAGTCTGGATAGTATAAGATAAGAAGTCTTTCCAAATTATTAACTTCTATTCAATGATATTATTACTGGGGTGTAAATTCTGTCTGGCGACGACAAAAACTAGGCGGTTTCCGCCACGATCATTGTGGGTTCCACTGTGTATTAATCCGGTGATCTGAAACGTTCATATTGTAGAGTTCGCTAAGTAAATCATCAATGCAAAAAATTAGTTTGATTGGACATCGATTTTATACAACAAAATTCAATATAGTTGATATACATATCAATATCCAATCAAACTGATTTTTTTTGCATATGATCCACTCACCTAGCCTACATGATGAGCGATTTAGATTACTGTAACAAACACACGGTCGGACCCACAATGGTTCTGCCGGAAACCACGCGGTTTCCGCTGCCGCCAAAAAGAATTTATATCTTGCCAGCTCGGCCTCGGTACCCACACACAGATCGAGCCTAACATGAATCAATCGATGACACTACGAACACCCTCCAGTCCCAAACCCTAGCTTCCCACCAGCAATATCATAAACTACATCCAAAGTCTGCTGTTGCAAATTCCCGAATATCCCCACGTCAGAGGCATCACTGTTTCCGGCGAATGCAAGACAAGCCAACTCTTGTCTGCCGATTAGTATCCCAGGCGAAGGGATCGGAACCTCAACATTGCCGCCAAATGCGAAGCTTATCGTCAGGACCTCCACCATATTGCAACCGCTGAAGTCGTAGCACGTGTCGAACGGCGACACGCCCTGAGTCATCGTGTAGTTCATCATCAATTGCCGGAACCTCGTCCGGAGCGCATCGTACGCCTCCGGCTGCAGCCGCGTAATGACGGTGCCGGAGTCTATTATAGTGCCGGTGGTACTGAACACGGATTGAGAGATCGGTAGCAACTCTTCATCGACTTTGATCCCCGTGACTTCGATGAAGTAAAATGACGGGCCGTTCGAGTTGGTCAACAAGGGTGTGTATTTTATACTAGCGGAGTTTGTGGTTCCACCATCTTTTCCAAAAACCAGAGTTCCTGGTGAGGAAGATAATGTAGGAAGACAGTAGGAGAAGTAGCTTCCGTATTTCGAGGCGGTTTGTGCGACGAGGGAGGGAGGGCCACGGCCAAGGCCGAGCAAGCCGGCTGCGCCGCTGAATTTGCCGGTGTTGTTTAGGCCACAGCCGAAGGCGAACCCGGGGAAGACGTCGGAGGGGGTTAGGGTTAGGGTTTCGGTGGCATAGAGTCCATAGGTCAAGGACCTGTCCAAGTAGCCGACCGCGTAGACGCAGGCGTTGGTGGCTATGATGTAGCCGAGTTTGAGGTCTTGGGAGCACTGTGGCGCGGTGCAGCTGATGTTTTTGTAGGTTTGGGAGGCGGAGGGGTTGAAGATGGGTTCTTGCTGTTGGTAGCAGCTGTTGGAGTGTAATTATAAGAAAATCAGCAAATTAGTTAAGACTATATTTGCATGTAGCATTCGAAAAATATGTACGTTGGAAGCATGAACAAAGAAATGGGTAAAGATATGGAGAAACTTTTGGAGCAACTGTTGACGTGATAGCTGGGCAGCGCATCCAAAAATGCCATTGACGGTCCGAATACAAAGGTACCGAACAGATTTAAAAAGAAAAGGAAATGAAAATGAAAAGGCTGTTTTGATCCGGACTGTCAGTTGCTCGGCTTGGATGACTTGGATGCGCTGCTCGGGATTTGCAACCAAAAATTTCTCAAAGATATGAATCAAGATTAAGGTGAAATTTAGGAGCTCAAGTCCTCCGTACTCAAATTTCTGTCTACCTCTATTCCTAAACGTTTTCGGCAATTGGATCAGGTTAAAATATTCAAATTCTATAAAAGTTCCAATAATCCAATGGCCAAAAACGCACCAAAACATCAGTGTATCAAATTTTCGGTACAGAGAATTTGAGTGGAATATTAAGACCAACTTAACTTATATTTTAACTTACTTGATTTAACAAAATAAAGAAACTGGGAACATTAATGTTCCTAAACCATGGAATCTCTTGTACATGACGAGTAATATGGGGCGAAAGAAGTAAGTAGAGTGGTAATCTCAATTCTCATGGCAGTGATTATGTAATCTCATGTATTTGATTGGATTCAAATATCACTAAATGTTCTAATAATTACTTGATTTTCGCAGAGGGAAAAAATGTGGGGCCAATGAAGGAGAATAGGCGGATAAATGGATACAAAAATATGAACATGGAGAAAAAGCATGTGAACATGGAGAAATTTTTGGGTGCCGAGCGGACACCACGTGGTGTCCAAGCAGCGCATCCAGGTCATTTACGGAGTATTTCGGTTTTGAACAACTCGAATTTGGAGAGAGAAAAATGAGAGAGAAAGAGGACTAAGAGTTGTGGGGCGAGAGGAGATAGAGCATTACAATTTGAATCGTCCAATACATTTTTAGACAGTCCAAATGGACTGCTTGAGTACCACATGGACACGGCTACGTGGTACCCAAACGACTACATTACAATTTTAATTTCCGGTTGTGCTTTGGTGGCGGTAAATGGTGGGAGAGAGGTTGTAGGAATGGTAGAGATTGACCAACGATAGATCATAGATCATGAGGTAAAGAATAGGATTTGAGGAGCTGGGTTGGACAGTGATTAGAGAGGCTAGAGGACTACGCGGGGTCGACGAAGGAACCGTGAATAAGCCATTTGCAGAGCTGAACGATCTCAGCCGTCCGTTTCACCATTTGCAGAGTTTTTCGGACAATCCAAAATACTTTTGGACGGTCGCGTGATTGGCTCCATAAACACTTTTTCACATAAACCTCGGTGAAAAAGTTTTTCTCGACTTTGATTAGTCAGAGATGCCAAATCCTTGGTGTGGCATTTTTTTTCCCCTTCGAATTTATGGTACTTGAATGTACAAGGTGCTGTTGGGGGTGGATAATATGGGGGAAAACCCAAAACAGAATTAAGAGCGTTGGTGGATAATTCCTATCATTACATGTTCAATATGATAATTATAACCAGAGGCTTTATGGATCGTATTTTGTAGTGACATGGTTCATATTATTACAGTACTTTGTAAGCGGAGAATTTTAATTTTTAATAATCTTTGAACTAACTATTAGTTACTCTAACTATTTGCACTCATTTAAATATTTTTAATTGGAGTGTAAATATTGTCCGGCGGCGGTAGAAACCAAGCGGTTTCCATTGCGACCATTGCGTGGGCTCCACATACATTAATCGAGTAATCTGAATTGTTCATATTATAGGGCTAGCCGAGTAGCATTCATGCAAAAAATCAGTTAGATTGGACATCATAGGTATATCAAAAATATGAATTTTATTTTATAAAATTGACAGTCATAGATAGATTAGCTTCTAAAGTCATTTACAGTCCATGACCGTCCATTTTATAAAATAAAATTCAATTTTTTGATATACCTATCAAGATGTCCAATTAATTTGATTTTTTGCATGAATGATCTAAGTACTTGACGAGCCCTACAAAATAATCGATATATATATATATATATATATATATTTTCTTGTAGTTACAGCTTATTTATGAATGATATATAAATATATATATATATATATATATTTATTAAACATAGCACGTTGACGTAGTGCCACCAATCTATTTATATCTTGCCAATGAAGTGTGTTAGAGACTGAGTTACTGCCTACTCCTCCTCGGTACCAACCTCGTACACACAGAGGGCCAAACATAAAATTGATCGATCGATGACGCTACGTGAGCATGCCTTTCTGAAATCTTTTCTGTAACTATGAACACCCTCAAGTCCCAAACCCTATCTTCCCACCAGCAACATCATAAACCACATCCAAAGTCTGCTGCTGCCAATTCCCGAAAACTCCAAAGTCAGATGCATCGCTATTCCCAGCAAAAGCAAGACAATTTAGCTCGTCCGGAGAGCATCGTACGCCTCCGGCTGCAGATACGTAATGAAGGTTCCGAAGTCTATTATAGTGCCGGAAGAACTGAACACGGATTGAGAGATCGGTAGCAACTCTCCGGCAACTTTAATCCCCAAGACTTCGATGTAGTACAACCATGGGCTGTTTGAGTTGGTCAATAAGGGTGTGTAGTTTATACCTGCGGAGTTTGTAGTTCCGCCACCTTTTCCAAATACCAGAGTTCTAGATGAGGAAGATAATGTAGGAAGACAGTAGGAGAAGTAGCTTCCTTATTTCGAAGCGGTTTGCGCTACGAGGGAGGGGGGGCTGCGGCCAAGGCCGAGCAAGCCAGCTACGCCGCTGAAGCCGGTTTCGCGGCTTGGGGGGCCAGTGTTTTGTAGGCCGCAGCCGAAGGCAAAGCCAGGGAAGACGTCTGAGGGGGTTACGGTTAGGGTTTCGGTGGCGAAGAGTCCAATGGTGAAGAACCCATCACCGTAGATGACCTCGTACTCGCAGATGTTGGTGGCTTCGGTGCAGCCGTTGATGAGGAGTTGGGAGCACTGTGGCGCGGTGCAGCTGATGTTTTTGTAGGTTTGGGAGGCGGAGGGGTTGAAGATGGGTTCTTGCTGTTGGTAGTAGCTGTTGGAGTGGAATTATAAGAAAATCAGCAAATTAGTTACGACTAATATTTGCAACATTCGAAAAATATGTAGGTACGTTGGAAGCAAGAACAAAGAAATGTGTAAATATATGAATCCTGATCAAGTCCTCCAATACTCAAATTTGTATGTAAAAGTTATTGATATGGTAATCAAATAAATATGATATCCAATAGTGCGTATTTACTCTAAAATTTTTCTCTCTCTACAACCTGCCGCGTACAACAGAAGGTAAACCGCCTAGGGTTTCGGTGGGGGAGGCGGCGCCTCCTCCCTCTCCACCCGTTCCCCTCCCCCGATCCTCCCTCACCAACGCCACCCCGCCGCCAATGATCCCTCTCCTTCCCGACGCCGTTGCTCCCCTCTCGCCGTCGACGCAGCCCCCTTTCTCGCTGTTCTGCGTCGCCCCCTCTCTCCCTCCCATCGTTGATGCCGTCGTCCCCCTATCGTTCCTATTTTGGTTCACCAGTGTGGCTCCGAAGTTGTGATTTCCCTAGTTGATCGGACCCCAGTTGTTCTCGTCGCCAGCAATTGTCTCAGTATCGTTTGTGGGTTTAGTTGTTTGTCTGTTTTTCATCTTTTAAGTTTTTCACTGTTCCGATTAGGAACTTCCCGATCCAGGCGAGCTACGGGTCTGATGTAGGTGGCCATGCTGGTGCTTAATCTTTACTTGTGTACAGTTGGTTTAGGTTTTTGATTTTGACTCACCGATCTGAGTCGGCCGTTGTGAAAATGGGTATGATCCGACCAGTGGTTTGTCGTCTTTCTGGTTGCACTAGTTTTTAGTCGACTGATCTGTACTCTTTTTTTTTTGGCATCCGCCATTACCTTATGGGCGCGACCTGAACAGCGGTCTTGTAGTTTCGTGTCTGTTGTGTTGATTGTGGTTGGACGTCTCCGGGGTTGTTTGGGGCATGTTTCGTAGCTCGGCTTGACGTTTGCAGGGTGGCTTTTGTTTGTTGGCATGGTCAAAGTTTCAGTTCTGCTTTGACGCTTGCGAGATTGGCATCGGTTTGTCGGTAGCATCTCGGGATTATTCGGCTTGGCAGTTTGGTTACTTGTTGTGGTTTGTAGGTGGTGGTTTTGGAACGGGGGCTAATAGTTTTTAGATAAGTAGTGTTTTGTTGGGTGTGTGTAGAAAATTTTTGTCATTATAGGTGAAAAGCTGTCATTAAAAATTTTTAGTGACAGCTCGACAACTTTTTTGTCACTGTCGCTTTTTTTTTTTTTTTTTTTTGTAGTGGGAGTCACTTCGTTTGTATCGATCGGTTCTATATAGAAGCCTTGTCAATAGTGAGACAATCGTGACAACTGCTTAACGTCATTTGCGGTTGGGGCAATGACGCAACTAGTGAGGTAAGCCTGAAGAAAATTGAGAGTAATAGTTCAACCATAGAGAAGTTTCTGCTGACAAAGAAGGAAAGCAATAAAATTGCAGCAAGTTATAGGGCTACAGAGTTACCCTTTGTGGATTCTACGCAATATGGATTTGGATCCATGGACTTCACATTTACAACATGGTAGCAGTCGTGTTCTCTTTTCGCTCCGAAAACCAGTGCCCCCTTCAAAAAAGTTGATACAAATATAAGCAAACAAAAGAATGAAGCATGGTTTTTGACAGAAAATGGAATGGAGAGAGCCATAGGAAGCCTGGAAAACTAATGCTATAGAATGGTTATCTCATGAGTTAGAAATTAGGCTATTAAAGAATCATATATATAGCAATTAGGTTGTGCATTATCTTTTAATTTGTTTTATAAAATGAAAGTGCAAGTATGGTTCCCCTTCACCAGACAGGTAGTACTATCACCCCGTTACACCACGTACACCTCTGTATATACGTAGAGGACATCACCGCATCTATGCAAGGATAGAAGCTAAGTCCCATCACGTACAGATGATGATGTTTAAGAGTATGTTTAGCTAGTCCCAATCAGTTTGTGCGTTATATTTCTAAGGCAGTGGCCCAAGGACATAGACTTGACTCGGAAAAAATAACATATAGTACTCCCACCGTCCCAATTTGCTTGCCCCTTTTGGGGAAGCGAGTTTTTATGGGTAAAATTATGAAAAATTTAAGCTGCGTTCTCTTGGACTTAAACTTAACTTATATAATTGTTCTTATTTGAATTTTTTTCACATTTGTTAGTTTTGCGCCAAACTTTTGTAAGTTATTGATTCGTCTCGACGAGAATAATCGGAAAAGTAAAATTTTGTCACTTTTATCCAAATATTTTGAGAAATAACTACTTTTTAGTACAAAATGAACAATTTTTTTGGAATACACCAAAAAAAAAAGGACAAACAATTTGAGACAGAGGAAGCGGCTGTCATCATTATCGTACTTAAAGGTCAATTTGTTCCCTCTCATTCTGTGGTGAATATTACCTTCTTGGAATGAACTTCGTAAAGTAATGCCGAATTGACACCAAAAGAGGGTAAATTGTACTTTTGTGCCCCTTTGTTTACGTCCAATCCCGCCTTGCACCCTTGTTAATTTAAAGGTCAAAATGTGTAATTTTTTTCACATTTTTTTCAATTTGTTCCCTCTCATTCTGTGGTGAATATTACCTTCTTGGATTCTCTCCGGCCCATGTTTTGCACTGAAAAGTAATTTTTTTAACTTTTACCCAAATATTTTGATAAATAACCACTTTCACTACTACAATAAACCATAAAGATCACAGCTATTGGTTGTGATTTGGTTGTGATTGTAAGTTTTCCATCACGCTTTTGCTACCGTGATGGATTTGAGTGTGATTGAAAGAGAGAAACAATCACGGCCAAAAAGCGTGATCGTTTCTCTTTTATCACAGTTATAAGCCGTGATTGTTTTTCTTGGGCGTGATCGTTTCTCTTTTTGGGTGTGATTGTATGTCACTTTAGATCACGGTCTATAACCGTAATTGAAAGTTCAAAATAATCACACCATAAAGTGAGATGGAAAATCATTGCGCGTGATCTTTTCTTTATATCTATTAGACCTTCTTTTCTTGTCATTGTCAAGTTTCGAACCCATGCACCATTGGTTGATTTCCCAAACCCTTACCACTAAGCTAGCCAAGAACTTCTGTAACAATAGGAAAACAAAAATATTTATACTTACTTCTTAAAGTGAGAAAACTTTTTCTTTTTCCTTAAAATTTGCTGAATTTTTGGAAATGCAATTAACATGATATAGACAAACTTTATGAAAATTATCACAACCTGTATATTGTAACATTATGGACAAACTTTACATATTTTTTTTTATAAACTAACCATTTCACATGAATTTTGTGTTTATATTGAATTTCAATTTCAATGGTGGCTTCCCAATTAGATTTTAATCCTTTTCAGACAAGGCTAAGCCATAATAATATAATTCTTTTTTTACCTAATGGGTCAAACACTTGAAGACATCCGAAATAACTAAATTTTACTATTACAATAAACCATAAAGATCACACTCGCCCACGTGAAAATCGGGCACTAGTGGAATAGCCCGCCCGTCGTTTTAAGAAACAAGTGGGCACTGATGGAATCTAGTCATGAAATTTGCCTTCTCTCTCTCTCTCGATCTTTTTTGGGTGTGAAGATGAAAGTGAAACGTAAAGATCTTTAGGGTTGAGTGTAATTAGGGCTTATCTTCTTACCTTTTGTTAAAAAAAAAAAAAAAAAAAAAGAACTTTTCAAAGTCCTTTAACGACATCGTTTTCATCACATAACTTTTCAAAGCCCGCCTAAATGAGTACCAGTCCGCCCACGTGTCAGACCGCGCGCCTAAAATGGATAGGCTTTTTATCTCACCGCAAGAGTGAGATCATTAATCTCACTTTTTTCCGCGCTAAAGTTTTTTATCACACTACAAGGGTGAGGTCTTTTCTCTTTTATCTCGGCACAAGAGCGAGATCTTTTATCTCATTTTTTTCCGCCCTTAAATCTTTTATCACGCCACAAGAGTGAGGTCTTTTCTCTTTTTTATCACGCTACAAGGATGAGGTCTTTTCTCTTTTATCTCGCCACAAGAGCGAGATCTTTTATCTCATTTTTTTTCGCCCTAAAATCTTTTATCACACCGCAAGGGTGAGGTTGTTTTTCTTTTATCTCACCGCAAGAGCGAGGTCTTTTATTCCGCGCTAAAACCCACTTTTTATCTCAGTTTTGGACTTAAACTGCGATAAAAAATTTTAATCACCACTTTTTATCACGCTTTCACTGAAAACCGTAATCTTTGTGAATCTCCTTAGTGTGACGCATATCTATTATTGTAGTAGTGTTTTTAGCACAAAAAATGACATTTTCGTGCTAAAAAATAGTTATTTCTCAAAATACTTGGGTAAAAGTATCAAAATTTTACTTTTCCGATTCCTCTCGTCGAGATAAATCAATAACCCATAAAAGTTTGCCGCAAAACTAATAAATGTGAAAAAAAATTCAAATAAAGACAAAATTTTCAGATTTAAGTAAAGTTTAAATTAAGTGCAAGAGAACACGATGTACACTTCTGGTGCCTCAAATTGCGATCGCTAATTGTGTTAATTCCTTTTGCTTTGAGCTATTATTCGTCATATTATATACTTCCTGCGTAATTATGAAACAAGTTTGGTATTAATTAATAGTTTTGAAAATGAAGGTTGTTTTATATAAGAAGTCTTAGGAGGATGTTAATCCCCTGGCCGGTCACGTATTATAACTTATTATTGGGGTTGGGTCGTGATAAAGGTGGTATTAAAAAAGCCGAATTTAATCACGCTTGAGATGATCTCGCTTTGTCGTTGATTCTGCTAATTCCTTTTGCTTTCAGTTATTATTCATCATATTGCATCTCGTGTAATTGAAAATGAATATATATAACTGGGAAAAATTAGAATATAGTTTAAGTCTTCAGTTTTTGTTTTTCTATTGAGTTTGGACCAAATCCATTAAACCATCAATCTCCAAGTTTTGACATCAACTCACAATTTAACTCATCTGTCTTCACTCATGTCAAAGCTGATGTGGCTTCGACAGCTGCCTCTCGCTTGCCAATTTAAAAATTTTTACCGTTGGAAGTTTAAAAAAAGATGTATTAATAGTTTTGCAAATGACGGTTGTATTATGTAAGAAGCCTTAGGAGATGTTAATCCCCTGACCGGTCAAGTATTGTAACCCATCATTGGGGTTGGGTCGTGACAGAAGACAATCGTAATTTGAATTAAATTATTCGCGCGGAGAATTCTTGAGCAAATCCGAACCTTTGATTTTCCTAATGTATGGTTCAGATTTAGATTGTCTCCTCTAGTCCAAAACTTGGACCCGTTCCTTCATTTCTTTCGTACTCTAGAGTTTAGTTAAACTTTACTGTATCTCAAATATGTGGAGAGTGAAAAGGAATATAATTGGGAAAAATTTAAATATAGTTGAAGTCTCTTCTGTTTTTGTTTTTCTATTGAGTTTGCACCAAATCCATTAAACCATCAATCTCTAAGAGCATTTATTGTTGGAGATGCCAAAACTGAGGTAGACAGGTAACAATCACTTTCGACATCAACTCATAATGTAATTCATCTGCTTTCACTCATGTCAAAAATGACTTGACTTTGATAGCTACCTCTTGCCTTCCAATTTGACAGCTACCTCTCTCGCCCACTAATTTAGAAAACTTTACCGTTGGAAGTTCAAAAACTTACCATTGAAGTTCAAAAAAGGGAGTGTGCAGCTTGAGTTTTTTTTTTTTTTTTTTCCCTTTTTAAGTTTATGAGCCCTATATTTTTTTTGTCTATAAATATATACTTGAGTAGACAATATTTTCTCATTCACACTACGGATTCTCCATACTCTCCTTTTCCTTTCTTTTCCACGTTGCAATCTCAATATATTCTAGTGGGATATCATAATCTAAATATTCTAAAATCACAACTTGAAAGTGATGAAACTCCAAATAAGAAATCTACAATTGTTTTTTTTTTTTTTTTTTTTGCTAAGCAAAAAGAATTTATTAATCTTTATAAAGAGTTACAAAGATTAAAAGGATCAAGGGCACACCGGCAAAAGCCACCCAAGACCAAAAAGAAGGCAAGATACCAACTGAACACCTAAAAACCACATCCATAGGAACTCAACAGCCAAAACCCAAACGAGCCTCACACCTTATACCTAACCCTTTCCACATCAAGCCGAAAAGCCATATAGAATGAAACTAACCAAACTAAACCAAAAAACATCCTAAAACAAAAATAGCTAAACACCTCAAACCCGCCCAATCTTGAGGTCAAAAAGCCGTAGAGAGAGAGGCATCCCCCTCTAAAACAACATCATCCTCCGAACTATCCTCTTCCTCAAACTAATCTACCGCATGGATCCTTTCTTTTAACTCTTCCTCTTGCATTTCAACAAATCTCTTCAAATTGTAATTCCTCCCGCCTTTAAATTCAATACCCAAAGCCTTACCAACATCTAGCTTCTTACGTGCTTCCTTAAAGAACATTGAGGAATAAGAGCTCTTTTTATTATTATGCTTCATTTTATCGAACTTAGTCTCAATCTCCGCAAGCTGCCTTTTCTTTTTAATTTTCCTCTCCGATCGTCTCACTCCCCTTTTCATTTTGTGGATAGCACCAGAGGATGATCTAATGCCGGGAATGTTACTCCCAGCATTAGATTTTTGCCTAGGTAGCTCTTCAACTACATCTACTCTCCCACTAGAAATACCATAATCCTCACTGTGAGAGGCCTCTCTTCTTTGACGATATTCCTCAAAAGACTGAGTGATACAACGTGAACTACCTTCCTTTTGGTTCAATTCCACGAAAAGATTAATTCCCTCTAGTTGAGAAGCTCTTAAGGACTCAGACGATTCAGACTCTTCTACAACCTGATTGTCCCCAACCAGATTCTCCTCATACACCCTTAAGTCAGCCCCACCATTATCACAGTACCTATCCATCTTCGAGACATGATTTGACTCGTGATCTCCGAGTTCGTCATCGTCTTCGTCATCTTTTGAAGTGTCCTCATCATGTTGTAGAGAGGAGTCTGAGATGGCACGAGGAATTTGTTTCTCAGCTTCAAATGGTTGATCACATGGATCTTCCATCACTTTGACTCTATAGCTCTTCCCTTCAATCTCAATGTTAATCCACTCATCAATCTCCTCAAATACACTTGTGGCAATCAATACTTTGGCTACTGCTAAAGAAGAAAGCTTTAATGTTGGTTCGTCCGTAGAGATGAAAGTACCCCACAATTCGCCAATCGCTTTAAACGAGTTGTTGCTCCAACCATTGAGAGGAAAACCATAGCAGCATAGCCAAACAAATCTTTCAATGCAAGCTGCTTGTCCCTCCCATGGTTTGATTTCAGAGAACCACCTTTGTAAGCAATTAACTTTGAGAAGATTCTCCATCTCCTCATTATTATTGCAGGTTAGGATCACTGATCTTCCACCCATTGCTCGAACTAGAACATTATCAACTCCCATTCCTGCCATTTGGACTTTCAGCTCATCAATTGAGATTAGCCTATGAAGTTTTGCCACTGCACTACGGTAGAGCCAGCCATTACCCTCGGCCTTCAAGCACAGTTTGCGTTCCTCTTGGACATTCCCATCTTTCGCCCTCTTATCATTGTCCTTTCCTCCAATCACACCTTTAACAGCATTGACATAAGATGCGGATCCCGTAGCATTTCCTGTTGTTGAAGCTTCCACCCTTTGACACGTATCCATGTCACTAGAGGTTTTACCTGTGAGAGTCTTTTGAGGAATGATCTGTCTTTGGTTGTTGCTACCCCTGATCTGATCAAAACATGCCATTTTAACAAATAGTTTTCTGTCTTCAATCCAAAGCCCGTTTGCTTTAGAGATAGCCATATCCGCGGAAACCTCACAGTCATATCGAACAAAACCGAATATGTTCCCTGTTACTTTGCTCCTTTTGCCAGGGATGTAAACATCCTTGACCACCCCAAATCTGTTGAACAAAAACCTTACCCATCGCTGACTTACATCCTCAGGTAGATTGTCCACAAAAAGAGTGAACATTATCTTGTTCCCCTTATTATTCCTTTCTCTGATTGGTTTCTCATTACCCTGTTTAGTTTCGATTTTCCTGTGGTTACCCAGCACCGGAATCCAACCTCCCTTATCAATTTCAAACCTTTTGGATGGACACATAGTCTCATAGAATATAGCAAACCCAAATACTCAGAAAAGTATCAACAGGCAGAGGGAGAATAATAAGCAGTTCAAAACGAAACAGCACTATCGGAAGCACACAATAAATCCCCTTATCAATTTCAAGATTGTCCCAGCCACCAAAGCAGTAAACAACACAACGGAATTGCCAAAACAGAGGTTCAAATGTGGTACCTCAATCCACAGGTTGGAAGGGCTTGCCGGCGACCCGAGCCCGCAGGATGCAGAGACGACGGTGATGCTCGAAAAACCACCACGGATCGGAGCAGAGACGGACATCCACAGATCGGAACAGAGACCTGCGCCGGCGATGAGCAGGAGCAGGAGGGGCGGCGATTAATGACGAACAGGAGAATAGATCTGGGTTTGAAGCCGAAAAGATCAAAGACGGCGACGGCAAGTGGCGACGCGGTGAATGGGTTTGGAAGTCTGCGTAGAGGGGAAAACAGGTGGGGAAAGGAGGGGGGGGAGGGAAGGTGTGTTGGTGATCGAAATCTCCAACCCGTTTTCCAAAAAGATCCAATTTTTTGTTCATTTTTATTAATGGCATCCGCATTTGTGCGGAGCCACGCACTCACAAGAAGACATTACTCTTTCAAAAACACTGGCACCTCAAATCTACAATTGTTTGAGGTGCCAGCGTTTTTGAAAGAGTAATGTCTTCTTGTGAGTGCGTGGCTCGGCACAAATGCGGATGCCATTAATAAAAATGAACAAAAAATTGGATCTTTTTGGAAACGGGTTGGAGAATTCTACCACAAGAATAAAAATAATGTTCAGAGCGATCATTCCGAAAAAATGTTGACTCACTGATGGCATAAGATCCAAAAGTCCATCAACAATTTCTGCGAATATCTTGCTACCATTAATGCAAGAAACCAAAGTGGCAAAACTGAACAACATAAAGTAATACATACATACGCTAAACATATAGATACGCTAGTTTTATTCATTCTTTGATTGTTTTTACATGTTTATATTTTCAAATTGCGGACGTGAATAAATTAAGATTGCGGACACATGGCTCAACCTTTAAATTAGACCACGTTTGATTATCTCTGTATTTCGTGTTATGAGTTAATAAAAAAAAATTTGCTGATAAAAAAAAAATGCAAGAAAATGCTTCAACAAAAACAAGTGCAAAGAAATCCAAAACTCAAGGCTGCTCATCTTCTACTCCAAGCCCTCCCATAAATATTGATGATGAAGACGACATTGACAATAACTTATATGATCAGACAGTAAGACCACCAGGGAGAAAGACTGAGAAGAGAAAGTACTTGAAATAAGATAGTAATCTTTTTCTCTGAATTTGAGGTTCTTGAATGTGCAAGATGCAGTTGGGGTGGATAATATGGGGCAAAAGCCAAAATAGAATTGCGTTTAGTTGGGTGGAATGGAATGAAATTAAGAATGGAATGGAATTGGAGGAATTGAGACTGGAATAATCATTCTCATTCCCATGTTTGGTTGTGGCAAGGAATCAATAGCAAGAATGGAATTCGCATTCCAATTCGATCTTGTGTTTGCTAATCACATTTCAATAGAATTCGGAGTGCCAATAATAATTTTGGAAATGGCATTAGTAAAATTTGAAGTGGCAATAGCAAATTTTGGAGTGACAATAACAAATTTTGGAGTGACATTAGTAATTATGTGAGTGATATTAACAATTTAAATAGAATGGTACCTGAAATGGAATTGTAATTCTTTACTTTTGAAATGAAGTTATTTCTTTATTTGAACAAATAATAATTCCGTGTGAAATGGTTAATATTCCTTCAATTTTTAGAACCAAACATCAGAGTAGACATTCCGTAAGAATAACCATTCCATTTCACTTCCTATTCCATCAAACAAAACATTGCCCAAGAGTTGGTGGATTCCCATATATATTCTTCTTCTTTTTTGGTTACTAGTAAAAGTGCACGTGCTTTGCACGTGGAGTTCTTCCAACTAAAAAGATTCTTCAAATACAAGATTAGAACTATGCTTTTTTCAATCGTGATTGTATATATTGTGACAAGTATCAATGGACAACATTTATCCTAATGCCTACATAATAATCCAATTAGCATTGGAACCAAGCAAGCCGGGCCAGGTACGCTCTTGTTGACTGGTGTCCCTAGCCGGGCAGATGCTATGTTAGAGATCTTTGTTCGGAAATTGGCACAATGTTGCAGATAACAAAGTTGTAAAAAAAAAAAAAAAACGTCCTATAGAGATAGTAGTCCAATGACTTGGCAACTTTGGAATGATTTGAAATAAAGATAAACCATCAAATTATCATTCTCCAAAATCACAGAAATTTTAGTTGCGTAGTTAGCGATGTCATTTGCAATTTTAAATTGAAGCTAACAAGGATGCATCTGAACTTGAAGATCTTAGGTCCGGTTTCGTGCGTCCTCCAGAAATCAGATGTGCCAATTCATTGACAGATTCCGGTTGCGCTTCCAAATCTCCCAACTTGTGCAAAGTAGGCATTACAATGTATTTTTTCATAGTAAATTAACCTGCACAGGGAAAAAAAATGTCTGCCAACTACAAAGCTCCATAACTTTGCGCACCCAAAAATAACAAAGTTCGAGAAAGTGGCTATAACATCACAATTCAAATCGCATGTTACGTGAACAAACTACTACAAAGAAAAATATCAAGTGATCAAATACTTTAATACTCCATCCAACAAATATAATCCCACACCCCAAAGGCTTGGAACAATATCTTGAATCTACTGAGCAAAAACATCAACAAATTAATTCAATATGTTGGAGAAGCAGAAAATCCAAATAGTGGTTTTCTAGTTTCAGACCTTCCGATATAAGCACCAACCACAGACTTAGCAAAGCAAGTGCATATAGTACTCCATGTACACTACAACAATCTCGTTAGTTTTTAAACACCCAACTCATAATCACAAGAAGGTTTACTGTGCCATTATAAAATAACACAACAGAATATCTCATAGATCTGGAAGAAAAAGTACGGAGAGGTGACGATGTCCAAGTAGTTCATTTGGCAATAAGTTGTAGCAGGTGGAGGGGCACACACAGGCAATATTCCTGTACATTAGGGTAAGTGTAGAGGTTGGACTAAATACAATAGGAAATGGACAGTGACACAGATGATAATATAATAAGTGCAGCACTTAAAAGAAACTTAAGGCATATGTGACCCCCATTAATTTTGTCCACTTCCTCCAGTAATATGCTGGTCTTACACCCAATAAATAAAATTAAAAATTCCACTCCGGTTGCCAATTGAATTCTGCAAAATTCAAGATTGAAAAACTTGTATAGTGCTCCATGTTTTGAGAACCATGCCTCAAGATAGCACGGCTGACCCTGGATATAGCAATCGTGGGATCATGGGATAAGAACACTACAGGGGATAAAATTAAAACATCACAAATGATCATCAATCCAAATAACAAGATATTGCAACTTAAACTTTATCAGCGAAAAAGGTTCACAGGGATACAAAATAATGTAAAAAAGATAAAATTGTCACACAACAATTGGAGGTTGACATACCCAACAATGTTGAAAATGCAACATAAGCCAATCTTGGTAGATGAACTGGTATATCATTTGTGATATCATTATGGATGATTGGGGAAAAAAATGGTGGCCATTTTTTGTCCTCAAGAACAATACCAGCTGCAAAGCAAGAGAAAATAACCCAAGTTACGCAAACTTCTCGGCAGAATAACGGGATATTTAGATGCAAATGGTTAGAAACTTGAGCAACACATCAACAAATGCATTAAACTGGAATGCCTGAACAGTTATTAGCAAACTGTAGTGCTATTTCTCATTGACCTGGAGTATGCCAAAATGTAGAAAGAAAGAGAGGGAAAAATTAAAAAGAACCTCATGCTACTGCATCTTCTCTTCGTTTTACGTCCTGCATAGCTCAATAAATCTATGGTAAGGGTTGTTGTATGATAAAGAAGGCACACAACTAATATACAAAACTAACTTTTAAAACAAGAATGAAGGAAACTTCATTTCTGTAGATTTGATATGTACTTCTGAATCAAACACTCATGAGACCATAATATTTCCTTGTAGTTATTAGCTACAGCACCTTAAATCCCTCTCAGGCACCCAAACTTTGTGTCAAACTTTGTGAAAGGAGAAAAACAAACAATCCATTTGGAGTAAAAGTGTGGAAGATGGGCAAATAGGCAACGGAACAATGTAGGTCTGTATTCCTTTAAGAGATTGTGTATTCATAAAGCCAAGATTTCCAGCAGGAGTACGTATTCCCTGTTGTTTAGTTCAGGCTTCTTAGCTCAAAGCTCCCTCTCTTTCTTTTTCAAATCCTGCGTATCAAAAGCAATTAAATTAGAAAATTGATAGAATGCAGGTGGGGAAATACAAACTCATAGCATACTCCTTTGTCTTCACCAACTTTGGAAGTTGCACATACCGTAGTTGTGTCAAGTGGAATATCAATTGGGGCATCCCGGTCATGGTTGAAACCTGCAGGTTCAAGAGGAAGGGGGAAAGCCTCGAGGTTGGATTCTAGAAATCAGTGCAAGAGAATTAAAAAATGTGAGATACCAATAGAAGAGGGACAAGGAAATTTAAAGAAACCAAATCAGTCGAAATAGCACAGGAAAAATTATGTAATGAAATAAATGAAAACTAAAAAACTACAAATGATTCCTTTTAGGACATGATTTGCTGATGCATCATGTATATATATCAATAACCAACAACATCAAAAGATTCAGCGATGACACCAAGTTCAGGTTGTCAGCTTTGTGCTATTCATTGTCACCTTTCGTAATACCACAATTGCTCCCAGAAACTGTTGCCGGAATCCACAAAATAATGTTAGGGGGGACTGGTTTAGGTAAATATCTCATGCATTTCCCAACAACTGTATCTTCCCACAGCCGACCAGTTGCACAGAAAAAATGCCCAAATAGGTTAAAAGGATCTTCTACACATAATAAAACTTCTACCTAAGTCCCTCGTATGTCCAACACATAATAGAACTTCTACCTAAGTCCCCCGTATGTCCAACTTCAAAGACTTCTCCCTAATAAAAGAAAAATGAACTTCTAAAAGGACATAAAAGCAGAAAGGATTTCACTAATGATATTGGAAAAAGGGGAAAAAGGTATTTGAAACTGCATAGACAACTGAGTGGCACAGGTCCACTTGGGCCTCTTTGAAGAAGGTCATCAATACAATACAACACACTTCACCTCCTCCAACCAAGAAATCCAAAGCTTCTTTTCTAGAACACCAGCCAAAACTTCAACCAATCAAACAACGGTTGCATTAAAAACTCAAAATGAAAGAATGCACAATAGAACAAATAAATCAATGTACTTTGTCTGATCAGATGATTGAATATTTCCGGAAGTAATTACTTTGGAGTAGATATATACACATATAGATCGTCACACCCAAAGGCTATTCATAGCAACTCGAAAGTGGTTGGATGCCTCCCCAGTCCCCACTCATTTGTTCAACAGATTCGACACCTCACTTGACAAACATTTGTTGTCTTCTCTCTCTCTCTCTCGGAACAACCACCTGTTTGTTTTTTTTTGCCCTCCCTCTGGTGGTGATCAACCTCAATCTCGATTAGATTCAACATCGCACGCTTCAAAAAAGTAGGGCCAATTTTCTTTTTGTTTTTGTCAACAATCGTCAAACAATAGCATGACATCTCCTAAATCCTATCTGAATCGCTTGTGGCGGATCTAATCGCGTCGTCTCATCTAGACATTTGTCTTTGTGTGGTCCTCATCCTTCTGTAACCCCTTGAATAAAGCAAGGAGAGACTTCAATTTCTTAATTTTTTCAGGCTCGACTTGGATTCTCAGATATTCAATTGCATATTTTGAAGACAACTCTTCACATTTTCACAAGTAAAATTCCACCCCGTAAAATTAGCTTAAGGAAATTGTCAACTTTTGGGTAAGATTCAATGAGGAACCATGGCCCACCAATGGATGCGATGTAGATGATGGCTTATAGTGCACATTGGATATGTCATATGCAAGATTCACGATTTTTGGCTTGTTTCCTGTTTTCGTCAAATTTTTTGAAAACCCATCCAAACAAGGCTTAAATTGTTACAATAAGCCTGCTATCCCCATAGGCATCACAAACATTAACCGTATATTACATTTACTTTTCTCACGAATATCGACGGGTGGAATAAATGGAACGGCAACAGAAGCAATTCATCAAACACCTTGAGAGCAATGAGTATTTATCGAACTCCTGAGCATGCTATTAAACATATAAGCAAGGAAAGCTCCAACGTAGATTCACCAAGAGAGAGAGAGAGACAGAGCAATACAGTTTTTTTCGGAAACTTACCGGTGGATCCTACCGAAGTGAACTTTTAATTTCGAAACCAATCGGCTGGATGGCTTTGGCAATTTTTTCCCCAGAATTCAGTCTTGAAATGAGAATGGAGGAGAATCGAGAGGCTATTTCACGGGAACTCTCGACTGTCGGATAGTTGAGAGGAAGAAGGACATTCAAGATAATCTTCAAATGGTCTGGGAGAGTTGTGCGAGATGCAACAGTTCGTATGCTTGAAGAGAAGCGGTAGGGGAATGTGTTTGTTAGGAGATGCAACGGTTGGAATGCGGCGTATCGTGTTTGCCATCGTTTCGGAAAGACGGGTTGTGGAGAGGGTGTAGGTCCTGTAGGTGTCCGGGCTGGTTTGGGTCTGTTATTTGAGGTCTGTTTGAGGGGTATTTTTGGAAGGAAAAGTGTGGGAAACACTTTGAGGGCTTCACGTTTTTATAAGTAGAGTAGATAGTAATATTCCGACGTTACATGTTCAATATGATAATTATAACCAGAGGCTTTATGGATCATATTTTGTAGTCACATGGTTCACATTGTCACTTTGTCCACGGAGATTTATTTATTTATTTCAATTAATTAATAATCTTTGAACTAACTATTAATTTGCACTCATTTAAATAAAAAAAAATTTGGAGCCGACCCTCTGTACTTAAATTACCTTTAAAATAATGAAACATTTAAGTAGATCTAACACAACTTGTAGAAATTTTTCTGTGTTCCTCCCTACATTGACTATATTCGAAAACGACGCACTGAATTACATAAAAGTGGAGATTTCGAGTTCAATAAATCCATCCTGGATTCTGGATTGTATAAGATAAGGAAGTCTTTCCAATTATTAACTCTTATTCAATGTTATTATTATTGGAGTGTAAATTCTGTTCGGCGGCGGCAAAAGCCAAGCGTATTCTGCTGCGACCATTGTTGATTCCACCGTGTATTGATCTAGTAAACATTTAACTAGTTTGATTGGACATCGATTTTATACGCAAAATTCAATATATTTGATATACACATATCGATATCCAATCAAGCTGATATTTTGCATATGATCCGCTCGCCAAGCCTACATGATAAACGATTCGTATTACTCTAACAAACACACAGTCGGACCCGCAATGGTCCCGCCGGAAACCAGGCGGTTGTTTCCGCTGCCGCCGAAAAGAATTTAATCCTCCTCCACCGTCGCTTTTTAGTTATCGAAACCCAAAGATAGCCAAAGTATTTATCGAACAAGACCTAAGTTCCCTAATGAACACCACGCAAATTTAGTTAACCGAAATATCTCAACAACATGCTTTGATAAGGGGATTAGTTTCCCTTTTAATTACCCTGATTTCCTTCTCGCTACCAAGAGCTGAATCGAGCCGAACATGAATCGATCGATGACGCTACGAACACCCTCCAGTCCCAAACCCTAGCTTCCCACCAGTAACATCATAAACCACATCCAAAGTCTGTTGCTGCACATTCCCGAATATGCCCACCGCCGAGGCAGCCCTGTTTCCGGCGAACGCAAGACAAAACCTCGACGAACCAACGTAGTAGAGTATCCCCTCTAAGGCGATCGGAACCTCGATGTTTCCGGAGAAAGAGAAGCTTATCTCCGGAACCTCCACTGTATCGCGACCGCTGAAGTCGTAGCACGTGTCGAACAGCGACACGCCCTGAGTCATCGTGTAGTTCATCATCAGTTGCCGGAACCTCGTCCGAAGAGCATCGTACGCCTCCGTCTGCAACCGCGTAATGACGGTGCCAGAGTCTATTATAGTGCCGGAAGAGCTGAACACGAACTGAGAGATCGGTAGCAACTCTCCAGCGACTTTGATCCCCGTGACTTCGAAGAAGTAAAACGACGGGTTGTTTGAGTTGGTCAACAAGGTTGTGTAGTTTATACCTGCGGAGTTTGTGGTTCCGCCATCTTTTCCAAACACCAGAGTTCCTGATGAGGAAGACAATGTAGGAAGACAGTAGGAGAAGTAGCTTCCGTATTTCGAAGCGGTTTGCGCTACGAGGGAGGCGGGGCTGCGGCCGAGGCCAAGCAAGCCTGCTGCGCCGCTGAAGAGGCCGGTGTTGTTTAGGCCACAGCCGAAGGCGAAGCCGGGGAAGATGTCTGAGGGGGTTAGGGTTAGGGTTTCGGTCGCGTAGAGTCCGATGGTGAAGGACCTGTCGCCGTAGACGACCGCGTAGACGCAGGTGTTGGTGGCTCTGGTGCAGCCGAGTTTGAGGTCTTGGGAGCACTGTGGCGCGGTGCAGCTGATGTTTTTGTAGGTTTGGGAGGTGGAGGGGTTGAAGATGGGTTCTTGCTGTTCGTAGCAACTGTTGTAATGGAATTTTAAGAAAAATCAACAAATTAGTGAAGAATATATTTGCAGCATTCGAAAAATATGTACGTTGGAAGCATGAACAAAGAAATGTGTAAAGATATGAATTAAGATTACGGTGAAATTACTTATATATCTAAAAAAAAATATTACGGTGAAATTTCGGAGCTCAAGTCCTTCATGCTCAAATTTCTCTCTAGCTACCTTTGTTCCCACGCATTTTCGATAATTGGATCAAGTTAAAATTTGTATATTCTTTAAAAGTTCAAATAATTCAATGGCTAAAAACGCACCAAAACATGGGTGTACCACCTTTCCCGTACAGATGATTAGAGGGAAAAATTCAGACCAACTTAACTTATATTTTAAGTTACTTGATTTAACAAAATAAAGAAACTTGGAACATTAATGTTCCTAAAACATGGAATTTCTTGTACATGACGAGTAATATGGGGCCAATGAAGTAAGTGGAGTACTGGTAGTGTCTTGATAGTCATTATGTACTCCCATATACTCCATCTGTTTCATATTGAGAGTCCTACTTTCTCTCTCTTACCATTTTTCAAATGAAAAAATTTACTACTTCCATGCATAATTTTTCAAATTTTTTCGCACTGTATTAAAGATCTCGATTAGTACTTTAATTTGGTGCGAAAAAATTCAAAAAATTATAAACGAAAATAGTTGTTTTTTTAATTTGAAAAATGACACAACTTTTTATGGTAGACTCTCAATATGGAACGGATGGAGTATTTGATTGGATTCAAATATCACTGAATGCACTAGTAATACTACTTAATTTTTGTCAAGGGAAAAATTGTGCGGCCAATGAAGGAGAATACACGAATAAATAGAAAAATATGAAAAGTAACGATCGAGAACCTCTTTTCCTACAGAGACTTGTCATGTACTATTATAGATGACAAATATCTCCATCAATTTTAAAGAAAATGCATGTGAACATGAATCACAGGACTCCTATGTTAGTTCAAAAAACACATGACTTGTACGGAAAAGTTATTGGTATCGCATTTCAATACCTCATGCACGGCTGGCACTGAATCCATGTAACATCGCTGCCGGTGTCAAATGTAAGGGAAAGGTCCTTTTTGGGGGTTCCGAGTCCTAATGTGACGATGTAATTGGCGCTGCCGATTGATCGCCCGGGCTTGGCCGGGAGGGTGGCTTTGGAGTCGTCGAGACTGTTCCGGTCAGAGTTGACGCGGAGGCGATGCTGAAATGAGTCGACCCGGGCCTGATCATGAGACATGATTTCAACTAGGGTTGGAGCACTGGTTCGGGCTTCGTTCATACGAAAGCATGGGCCATGCCTTTGAACAACTTTTAGCGACTCCCTTTTCCTCTGATCTGGTGAATTACAATCTCATAAATAAGCATTCGATAATTTAATGTGGTAATATAAATATACAAGATTATTGATTATTAATTAGTGCTTGTGAATTAGCACCGCAACGTGGTGCTCTACCAAATTACTGTTGTTGGGTTTCACTTTTGTTTAGGTGTTCTTATTTTGTGTTTGTTTTTGCATTCAACCTTTGGTTGGATTCTCCTCCCCTCCACCCGACTTGATGTATCATTTGTCGAGTTTCTCAATAAACCTTTTGCCTATAAAAAAAAACGCGGTGCTCTAGGGACTTTTTCCGCCAGATATTGGTGTCGGTTCCATACCAAGCGTGTGGTCACAATACCAATATGTGATCAGGAAGGCTTCTTGAGCACCACGTATCAGTACTCCATAAACTTTTCATTTTTGAGAGTTCATTGTGTAGCTGCATGTTGGTTTTGTGCAGAGAATGAAATAGAGAAATGACAGATATTCGAACATAAGCCTGAAGAAAATTGAGAGAAGGAAAGCAATAAAATTGCAGAAAGTTATAGGGCTAGAGAGTTACCCTTTGTGGATTCTATGCAATATGGATTTGGATCCAGGGACTTCACATTTACAACATGGTAGGGCTTATCAAGTTCTTTCTTCGCTCCGTAAACTGGTGCCCCCTTCAAGTACATTAATACAAACATGAGCAAACAAAGGAATGAAGCATGGCTGTTGCCAGAAAATGGAATGGAGAGAGCCATAGGAAGCCCTGGAAAACTAGTGCTCTAGAATGGTTATCTCAGTTAGAAATTGGGCTATCAAAGAGTCATATTTATAGCAATTAGCTTGTGCATTATCTCTTTGGTTCATAAAATGGAAGTGCAAGTATGACACCCCATCACCTTCACCAGGGAGTACTATTGCCCTGTCACACCACATACACCACTATATGTTGAGGACCTCGCCGCTTCTATGTCAGGACAGAAGCTAAGTCCCACCACTTATGTATGGATGATGATGTTTAAGAGTATGTTTAGCTACTCCCAATTAGTTTGTGTGTGTTATATAGTAATATCTAAGGCAGGGGAAGTGCTATAATACACACCCCTTATTTGAGTGTGTATCATATACACCCTCATTGAAACACACCAAAATATTATGAATCTATTACTTGAAAGTTACAAATCATATTGATGAAAAGTTACGAATTAAAATTACGATACGAAATAATATGTTATAAATGACCGGTCCTACAAGTAATTTTTTATGAGGTGTGTATTGAAGACTTTCCCTAAAGGCAGTGGCACAAGGACATAGACTTGACTAGGAAAAAATAAAAGATTAAAAGGTCATTTTATTCACATGTAGAACCACTTCAATTTTGTCTCTTTGTTCCCTCTCATTGTGGGGTGGTGAACATGCCTTCGTGGAATGGACTTCGTACGTAAAGTAAGAAAAAATCTTCAATGCAACAGTTATTTGTAGCGCCCTCCCATAGGATGTACGTGGACTCATGTATGTTATAAATAGGTTTTGCATTGAAAATTTTCTTCGACCAATTCTATTTTAAGCTTAACTTCCTAGACTTTGACACCACCGGACAAATTCTTGGGTGCAAATAGGGTAGGGCTGACATGGTACCTTTCGCGCACATTCGGGCTATATATCCAAAAGTGCAACCGACGATCCAGATTGAAACACTTTTTTTTAAAATCCGTTTGTTACTTTCAATTCAGACCGTCAATTACATTTTTGAACGGCCCGGATGTGTGCGATGGATACCACATGGTACCCTATTTGCAACCAAGAATTTCTCCACTGATAGAGGGTAAATTGTACTTTTGTGCTCCTTTGTTTACATCCAATCCCACCTTGCACACTTGTTAATTAGAAGGGATCGGATTCTCTCCGGTCCAAGTTTTGGACTAAAGGAAATAAACTAAATCTGGACCACGTACATTGAAAACATCAATGGTTTGGATCTGCGTAAGAACTCCTCGCACGAAGAATTCCAATTCTTCTAGCGAAGAGTCTATGAGCAGATTCAAAACTATTGATTACAGTATTGGACGATTCAAATTAAGTGGAACTGAGTACAGTAATGTACTTGGATGAAAAGTACAATTCAACTTTCTATCTTTCGTACTCCAAAGGTTAGTTAAACTTTACTTTATCTTAGACCTATGGAGAATGAAAAGGAATATAATTGGGAAAATTAAACTATAAGTGGGCATTTGGTAACCTTTTTCAGTTTTTTTGTTTTTCATAAACTTTTTAAGATTGTAAACTATGAAAACTACAAAAAAGTATTGTGAAACATGTTTCTTGTTTTTGTTTTTATTAAAACATAAACCTGTTTCTACTTCTAATTTCTTAAAAACAAAAAACTGAAAGGTTACCAAACGCACCCGTCTTCTGTTTTTGTTTTTCTACTGAATTGGGACCGAAACCATTAAACCATCGATCTTAAATATTGTTACAAATCTTCTCATAAACAAATATAAATATAGAAGAAAGGGAGAGAAGAGTCTCACTCTCGGTGCAAAGACCCTTCGATAGAACTTACCAACGCCGCGGCCAGCCTTTTAGGACTTGTCCGACGGATCATCTACTAGCTCCACGTCCTTTTTTTTTATCGAAACCCAAAGATAGACTAAGTATTTATCGAACATGTACTAAGATGGTTAAGGACAGAAACCAAGATTGAGAAATTTGAGACGGCTTCTGTTCTTAGAATGTGGGATTATGCTGAGTCTGGGGCCATGGGACTTTTTGGGGGAGTTTTGACTGTTTGGAATCCAGACAAAGTTTATTGAGGGCTAAGAGCTTTACACTAGTTTGAGCATTTTGCTTCAAGGTTTAACTGTTAATCGCTAATGTTAGTGCAAAATGAAGGTGGCTAAAGGTGCAGGTTTTTTCCTCTTTTCAACTCCCAATTCCGGGGAGGGCTAAGAGATTCTGGATAAATAGCAATCAATTTCTGTTGCTGGTATTGATAGAAGAATGCTTCAGTTTTGGGTATTTTCATTACTCAAATCCTTAATGATCACCTCTTTTCAACTCCCAATGCTTGGGAGGGCTAAGAGTCTTTTGGATGTTGATGAGTTGAGCATGTCTAATGTTATCCCAACTAATGATGTCTTACTGATTCCAAAACATGAGCTGACAACTTTCGGTTTCTTGCTGATAATCTGTTCGATGGGATTCTATTGTTCTAATAATGGGATAATGTTACTGCATTTGTTACTTTTGATCATAAGCTGAGGGATGAAATGCAAATTGCTGTGAGGGATATGATGCTCTGTATTTGCCGTGTTGGATATGTCTATTTCAAAGGAGGAAATTTGGCTGCCAATGATTCTGATATGCTAATGCTGGAATTTTACTGACTTGAAGGCCTTCCAAATGGTTGACTTAGAGATGTTATGAAGCTGAAAGTCTCAAATGATTGAAGGTACCCTGGGTTAGAGATTAGGTGCTGGTATTGTATATTCAAATGGACTGAAAGTGATGCTATTTGGGTCATCTTGTTCTTGGCGGCCCATTCAATTTCCATTGAATGTTTTTTTTCCTCTTCTTTTCTCTCTTTTGTAGGCCTCTTATGGTACCTCATCCTCTGTGGTCCATATTTGGCCATGCCATCGATGTGCCCTTTGTCGAGTTCTAATAAAATCTTGTTGCCTATCAAAAAAAAAAAAGACGGAACCAGGATTTTACCTTAACAGTAACGAAATGTATACTAAAAAAATCTAGTGGTGGCGAGACTATATAAATTGGGTATAATTTATTTTTTACATATAATAATTGCATTTTCTAAAATTCTTGTCGTGGCGGTCACCACCACTAGACCCTCCTTGGTCTCATCCTTGTGAACACCGTGCAAATTTAGTTTGATCAAAAGACAGAAGCATAGATTTATTTATCTACGTAGATATGGACTTGCACCCTCTTTTGCAACCACACATAGACACAAAAACTTATTTTTTCAATCTTACTATTTCATTAATATCTCAGCAACATGCTTTTAAAAGGGGATTTTATTTCTCTTTTAACCCTAATTTCCTTCTTATTGCTGCCAGGAGCTCAATCAAGTCTTATTTTCTAGATTAATTAGGTCACAGCTTATTTATGAATGATATTTTCTTTTTTTTTATGAAATATAGCATGTTGACGTAGTGTCACCGATCTATTTATATCTTGCCGCGTGTGTTAGAGACCGAGTTATTGCCTGCTTGGCCTCGGTTCCAAACTTGTACGCACTGAGTGCCAAACATGAATATGATCGATGACACTACGTGAGCATGCCTTCCCGAAATTGATCTTTTCTTTAACTATGAACACCCTCCGGTCCCAAACCCAAGCTTCCTACCAGCAACATCATAAACCACATCCAAAGTCTGCTGCTGCCAATTCCCGAAAATACCCAGCTCAAGATCATTGCTATTCCCTTTAAAAGCAAGACAAGACAGCTCTTGGCTGCCGATTAGTATCCCGGGGAAAGGGATCGGAACCTCAACATTGCTACCGAACACGAAGCTTATCGTCGAGACCTCCGCCAGATCACGACCGCTGAAGTTGTAGCACGTGTCGTACTGCGACACGCCTCCTCGAGTCATGGTGTAGTTCATCATCAGTTGCCGGAACCTCGTCCGGAGAGCACCGTACGCCTCCGGCTGCAGCCGTGTAATGACGGCGCCGGAGTCTATTATAGTGCCGGGATAGCTGAACACGGATTGAGCGATCGGTAGTAACTCTCCGGCGACTTTAATCCCGACGACTCGGATAAAGTAAAACGACGGGCCGTCCGAGTTGGTCAATAAGGGCGTGTACTTTATAACAGTGGATGAGTTTGATGTAATTCCGCCACCTTTTCCAAATACCAAAGTTCCTGATGAGGAAGATAATGTAGGAAGATAGTAGGAGAAGTAGCCTCCGTATTTTGAAGCAGTTTGAATGACGAGGGAGGGGAAGCTGCGGCCAAGGCCGAGCAAGCCGGCTGCGCTACCGAAGAGGCCGGCGTTTTGAATGCCGCAGCCAAAGAAGAAGCTGGGGAAGACGTCGGAGGGGGTGAGGGTTAGGGTTTCGGTGGCGAAGAGTCCGGTGGTGGAGGACCCGTCGCTGTAGCGGACCACGTAGAGGCAGGTGTTGGCGGGTCAGGCGCAGAAGTGGATGAGGAGTCGGGAGCACTGTGGTGCGGTGCAACTGACGTTTCTGTAGGTTTGGGAGGCGGAGGGGTTGAAGATGGGCTCTTGCTGTTGGTAGCAACTGTTGGAGTGGAATTATCAGAAAGGCAGCAAAATCATTCAACTGTTGGATGTTGAAATTTGAAAGCATCATGAACAAAGAAAATGTGGAATTATATATTCGTTCTTCTTTTTTTTTGTTACTTGATTCATCAAACTTTATAGCAAAACATGCAACATCAATGTTGCTAGAAACATGGAATTTCCTGTACAAGACAAGTAATACGATGTTGGGAGTCTGATCAGCCTGAGATTCTCTCGTGTGCGCGTCAGCCAAATCCGCTGGAGAGTATTCATGGAGTCCATCACATCACATGGACCTAGTATACATTGAATGACTCATATCCACTTGGAAGGCCAAGTCTTATAAGTGGTGAGTTATGCAATTATATATTAAGTTCCAATCCGTTTTCTATTTATTCGATATGAGACTTAATCTTTCACACATGTTCCTAACATACGACTATACGGGGCCAATGAAGCAAGTGGCTTGGTTTTTTATTGGAAGTCATTGTAAGGGGCTTGGTTTTTTATTTTCTGTTTTTGCTGCTTGAATGTGTAAGTTTGTTTAGCTTACGTCGTTCGAGCCCCCTCGATGTACCCTTTCGAGTTGATATAAATGTTTCGTTTGCTGAGAACAAAAAATGAAGCAAGTGAAACGGTAATGACCCAGCCTAGCTAGGCATCATGTAATCCCATATATTTGACAGGTTTAAACCTCACTAAACTACACTAACAATACTAGTAACTCTTGTCGAGCAAATAAAATGTGAGGCCAATGAAGGTGTAATAGGCGAGAGGATAGATGGATACAAGAATATGAAACTTAAACGATCGAGAGCCCATTTTCCAATTGAGACTTAGAAAACTAGTGTAAGTAAGAATATTTGGAGTTGTGCAGGGCTCGGGCACTCCCTGGCACACACTTGTGCACGCCTCTGTCTATGTTAAACTAAAAATTGCAATTAAAATCTGGAATTTCAAATTTACATAAAATCAATGGAGTTACCTTATGCATCGCTGGCACTGAATCCAGGTAACGTCGCTGCCAGTGTCGAACTCAAGGGTAAGGTCCTTTTTGGGGGTTCCTAGTCCTAACGAGACGACGTAATTGCCGCCGCCGATTGGTCGCCTGGGCTTGGCTGGGAGGGTGGCTTTGGAGTCGTCGAGACTATTGCGGTCCGACTTGACGCGGAGTCGATGCTGAAGTGAGTCGACTCGGGCGATTTCAGCGAGGGTTGGAGCACTGGTTCGGGCCTCGTTCATATGAGAGCATGGGCCATGCCTGTGAACAACTTTTAGGGACTCCCGTATGCTCTGATCTGGTGAATTACAATCTCACAAATAAGCATTCGATAATTTAACCGGGGGATTCTGTATATGGTCCAAAGAGCTCGCTTTGGTTTTGGGCTGTATTATGTTGGGTTTTTATGGGTGTTTTGGTATTCAGTTGACGTCTTTGTCTTCTGTTAGGTCTTCGGAAGGCTTATTGCTAGTTGTAATCCTTTATAAAGATTAATAAATTCTTTTTGTTTAGGAAAAAATATCTCCTTATATCTCATGAGTCATGAGCGGCTTAATTTAACACGAACGGCTCCAGATCTCATCTCGACAATGAACGGCTCTCGGTCGTTCATTGCCGAGATAAAATTCGGACCGTCGAAAGACTGAACGGACAGCCAAGATTGTGCACAACACGCATGCTGTACTAATAATTCTTAATCACACGATGTTGTAGAATTTTCGAATCTCAAGACACGATTGTGCAGATATAAATGCACGAGCCGGGAACGAGAAAGTATAGAGAATTGGGTGATAGGATGCTCTTGGTTATAAGATAAACAAAGATATTCAAACATAAGCCTAATTAAAGAAAACTAAGAGAAATAGTTCAACCTAATGAGAACAATATTTTGCTAACAATGAAAAAGATTAACAACTGCTAGTAATAAAATGCAGCAAGTTATAGGGCTAGCTAGAGAGGTACGTACGTACCACTTGTGGATTCTATGCAATGTGGATTTGGTGTTGGGAAAATCTCGGCATATACACGAAATCCAGTGAACAATTTCCATTGATAATCAGCAATTACATAATCGAAATACAAGAACAAAACAGATTGAAACAGAATACGGAAAAACGAGATACAAACTGAATCTTTAGGATCGAAACCGAGGCCTGTGTAATACCACAGTCACCTTAAGAAATATTCACCGCCTACCGTGGGTGTTGTAGGTTGCGTCGGCGACTTTCTCCCAGGGTTGGCTCGGCTAAACCGCAAGCCGTCGGAACACCGCCGTCGACTGCCTTGGCGAACTGACTACCGCCTGCCTCTCTCTCTCAAGAACGAATTTCAGAGTATGCTAGAAAGTTGTGTGGTTGCTTGTGCTTTCTCCAAGGACGTGAGCCTCCTTTTATAGGGGAAGGAGGCAGGAAAGGAGTAATGCTGCCATTAATCTGCCAATGAATTCTGTCAATGAATTCTGCCATTGAAGAGGGAGGTTACGGGAATGAATTCACAATCATGGAGGGGTTACAGAATCCACACATCAATACGTCTATTGATTGTAGTGCGTCCAGATACAATGAACCCAGTTCATGCTCGGTTGCCTCGAGAGACCCTCCGGTAGCCCCGATTTCATTCATCTGAAATTCCGTAAAATTTCCAACAATCCCCCCCATGAATGGAATTGGCAGGCATACTGATGCAGAGTACAAAGCTGATCCGAGAGAGCGGCAACGGATAATTCCTGCATAGGATAGGTGGCTTTTGGCCTGGAACCTTCCCTTGTGATAGCCTATCGGGTTTACTGGCAGACTAGTGTGCGGTCCCGCTTTGAACTATTCCGCCGCCGATGTAAACCGAGACAACAGACGTCACACAGGACTTCTCCTGACGTAGTTCAGTTCTCACTGTTGGGTTCATTTTGGCCATGACACCCCTTTCCTGGTTCTGCGAGTATTTTCTCGAGAATTTTGCCACAATTCTCAAAGAAGCGGCCCCACTTCATACTAACATAGGTGACCTTCCTGTAAGGGTATCCTGTTATACCCTGCCTGGCAACCCAGCGCATAGGAGTCATTAAAAGCAATGCTTAACCTCTTTCCATTCGCAGGTATCACTGTTCTACACCATAGGAGTGGGCAGGAGACCGAAGCTCCTCAGTGATCGTTCTCGGCTACTCGCGAAAGATAGTCTCATTGAACCTAGATCTTGGGATCTCCAGTCAACTAGGTTGGCTACCTCCACGGTAACTATGAGCGTAGTGGCTTTAGCCCCATTCCTTTCGATGCTAGCTCAACTAACTCTCGGTTTAACCCTTTGGTTAACGGATCCGCAATATTGTCCTTTGACCTCACATAGTCAATAGCGACAACCCCACTAGAGAGTAGTTGTCTAATGGTATTATGTCTACGTCGTATATGTCTAGACTTACCATTATACATATTACTCTGTGCCCTACCAATTGCAGATTGACTATCGCAATGGATACTAATTGGTGGCACAGGTTTCGGCCATCTTGGAATATCCTCCAAAAACTGACGGAGCCACTCGGCCTCCTCCGCCGCTTTATCCAGAGCGATGAACTCTGATTCCATCGTTGAACGTGCTATACACGTCTGTTTGGAGGATTTCCAAGAAATAGCTGCACCACCAAGTATAAAGACATATCCACTTGTGGATTTAGAGTCCTTCATATCTGATATCCAGTTCGCATCACAATACCCTTCTAGTACTGTTGGATATCTGGTGTAGTGCAACCCCAAATCACGAGTATACCTTAAATAGTGCAGAACCCTGACTATTGCTTTCCAGTGATCACGGCCTGGATTACTCGTGTATCTGCTCAGTCTGCTGACTGAGTAAGCTATATCGGGCCTTGTACAGCTCATTAAGTACATCAGGCTCCCAATTATCTGAGAATACTCTAATTGAGATATGTCTTCCCCCCCATTCTTGGATAAATGCAGGCTTAAATCCACAGGGGTTCTTGCGATACTTGAATCAGACGAGTTGAACTTCTCAAGAATCTTGTCAACATAGTGTGTCTGAGACAACGCAAAACCGACAGATGTTCTGGTGATCTTGACACCCAGAATGACATCTGCAAGGCCCATATCCTTCATGTCAAACTTCGAGTTTAACATATTCTTGGTAGACTGAATGACCATGTCATTGCTACCAACAATGAGCATGTCATCAACGTAAAGACACAAAACGACATACCCTTCGTCTGTGTCTTTGACATAAACACACTTGTCACATTCGTTGATCTTGAAACCACTTGACAACACAGCATTGTCAAATTTCTCATGCCATTGTTTTGGTGCTTGTTTGAGCCCATACAAAGACCTAACAAGCCTACATACTTTCCTTTCTTGGCCCGGCGCGGAAAAACCCTCGGGTTGTTCCATATAGATCTCTTCATCTAAATCGCCGTTCAGGAAAGCTGTTTTGACATCCATTTGATGTATCTCAAGGTTTCGCAAAGCTGCGATCGCGATGATCATCCGAATGGAAGTAATCCTTGAGACTGGTGAGTAAGTATCAAAGTAATCTAAGCCTTCTTTTTGTCTGTATCCTTTAATAACAAGCCTAGCTTTGTACTTATCAATTGACCCATCTGCTTTCATCTTCCTTTTGAAGATCCATTTGTAGCCGAGAGGCTTACTGCCTGGTGGCAAATCCACCAGTTCCCACGTATGGTTTTGCAGTATGGAGTCAATCTCACTCTTAATGGCCTCTTTCCACAAAGGACCCTCAGGGCAGTTTACAGCTTCCTGGTATGTCCGAGGCTCATTTTCTACAAGATAAGTCAGAAAATCTGGACCAAAAGATGTTAATGTTCTAGCTCGCTTGCTACGTCGTGGTTCAACATCAACTTCCTCTTCTTGGCCTTGTCTGCTTTCATTAGCCGGATGCAAAGTCCGTTTAGCAGAACTTGACTCTCCAATGGATCTATAAGGAAATATGTGTTCAAAGAACACTACATTCCTAGACTCCATGAGAGTATTCTTATGAATATCTTGTATATCTGACTCATACACAAGAAAACGATAGGCACTACTATCGTCTGCATAACCGATGAATACACAATCAACGGTTTTAGGGCCTATCTTCTCCTTCTTAGGAGGAGGTACAGCCACCTTTGCTAGGCGTCCCCATGTTCGTAAGAATGCATAATTAGGCTTCCTACCTTTAAACAATTCATACGGGGTTTTACCAACGTCTTTGCGAGGTATTTTATTGAGGATGTAATTAGCAGTGAGAATAGCATCTCCCCACATGTTCTGAGGCAACCCAGAACTGATCAACATAGCGTTCATCATATCCTTCAATGTACGATTCTTGCGCTCAGCAATTCCGTTAGTCTGAGGCGAATAAGGTGTTGTGGTTTCATAGATTATTCCGTGTTGGGCACAGAATTCTCCAAACGGTGACTGAAATTCACCACCACGATCACTTCTGACCACCTTAATCTTTCTGCTCAGTTGATTCTCAACCTGAGTCTTATAGTGAACAAACTTATCCAGGGCTTCATCCTTGCTTTTCAGCAAATACACATAGCAAAATCGAGTGCTATTATCGATAAAAGTAATGAAATACTTGTTACCGGCCCGAGTTTGGACATATTTCAGATCACACACATCAGTGTGGATTAAACCCAAAGGTTCTGTGCTTCTTTCTACTGTTTTGAAAGATGCTCTGGGCATTTTAGCCTCTACACAGGTCTTACACTTGTGTTTTTTATCAATTTGGAAAGCTGGAATATGGTCCAAGTTAATTAATCTACGCATAGAATCATAATTAACATGACCTAATCTACCATGCCACAAAAAGGAAGACTCAAGCACATAAGCAACAGTGGATTTCTTTTTATTGATAGTAGGGATAACAGTAATTACATTCATCTTAAAAAGACCATCGGTCATGTAACCTTTCCCTACATACATTCCAGCTTTAGTCAGAGTGACCCTATCAGCCTCGAAAACCAGACGAAAGCCGTGCTTGCTCAACAGCGAACCAGAAACCAAATTCTTGCGAATATCTGGCACGAACAGCACATTATTCAGAGTCAACTCTTTTCCCGAAGTCATCTTCAGGACCACTTTCCCCTGCCCCGCAACATCCGAGGTATCTGAATTTCCCATAAACAGTTTCTCACCGTTAGCAACCGGCTCGAAAGTAGTGAACAACTGCCTGTCACAACAGATATGACGTGTAGCCCCAGTGTCTACCCACCATTCCTGCGGGTTTGAACCCACCAAGTTCACTTCAGATACCATAGCCAAGAGGTTGATATCAGACACTGCTGCCTCCACCTGAGCCAAATGTGCCTGAGCGCGAGGGTTAAGCGGCTTCTTACACTCCGAAGCTTTATGCCCGAACTTGTTGCAGTTGAAGCATGCACCCTGAAACTTTTCTATCTGTTTCTTGGCAACCCCACCTCTCGGTCCCAGATTGACCATTTTGTCCTTCTGTTTGCCAGCTTGTTTGTCAGACCGCTTGTCAGAACGCCTGTCATACTGGTTTCTCCTCACATCGGAAGATTGACCATGCTCCATCATGTTTGCCTTGGCCATGTAGGAGGTCTTCGCACTCCTATCCATACCCCGATTCTCCTCTTCAATACGGAGTTTGATGAAAAGAGCCTCCAAGGTCATCTCCTTATTCTTGAACATGAGATAGCTCTTGAACTCTTTCCATGCTGGGGGTAGCTTGTGGATGACTGCAGCTACCTGGAATGCTTCACCCAGAATCATCCCCTCAGTCTTGATCTCATTGAGCAGGAGCTGCAGCTCTTGGACTTGGACTGCCACAGACTTGGAGTCCACCATCATGTAATCAAGGAACCGGCCCACAATGAATTTCTTGGACCCGGCACCCTCGATCTTGTATTTCCTGTCTAAGGATTCCCATAATTCCTTAGCCGACGGAGCCTCGCCATACACAGAATACAGCGAATCATCCAGAGCATTCAGAATGTAATTCTTGCACATATAGTCATGCTCTTTCCATCTGGCCACATCAACCCACTTCTGAGTGTCAGGATCATCCTCAGCAATAACAGGTGCTTCCTCGACAAGCCACTTTGCCAAGTTCAAGGTGGTGAGATAGAACAACATCTTCTGTTGCCACCTTTTGAAGTCCACCCCAACAAATTTGCTCGGCCTCTCCACGTGAGATATTGGAACCGAGGGAATCCCAGGAATAGGAGCATGAGTTGGAATAGCACCACGGCCATTTTCATTGCCACTGACACCACCAGCCTCTTTGTCTTTGCCAGTGACGGTAGTTTTCTCTTGCACAGTAGTCATGTTTTCCTGAAATTAGGAACAACCACATATAAGAGAAGAAATCTCAATATCAAAATGACAAGCTATACATGCATAGATTAACAATCTATCAAACAAGCTAAGTCTGATATCCCCACAATACCATGTAACCTGGGGGTCCCAGGGGGCGCGCCCCCTGGCGGGGGTCCTGGGGGCAGCGCCCCCGGGCGGGAGTCTGAGGGCTGGCCCTCAGCGGGGATCGACCTTCCCCTTCCCCTTCCCCTCAAAGGTAAACAGTATACACAATCTGCTACTTGCAAAAGTGTGGCCATCCACCTTCCCCTTTTGTTTTTAGAGTCCAATCCATGTACTGATGTATACCACTTGCCGTGCACAAGGGCTGAGCACTCACACCGTCCACTGGTTGAGTACTTCAGGCCGAGAGCAACCCAGGCGTCAAGCACATGAACTGCACACCGGGCAAATCATAAACACTGGATCAAGGCCAGGTGATGTTAAGGCAAAAGCCAAGTAGATCACCCCAGAGGCCAACAAAATTGATCCAAGGCCAAGCCGCGCACGACTGCCTTAAGTCACGTGAGAATCGATTATCAATCGTCCTCGTTCTTCGTTTTTTCCCTTTTTCCTTCGTTTATATTTTTTTTTTGTTTGACGGTGAGACTGTTAGAGAAACTGAGAAAGGGTTTGAAATAAAGACACACAAAAAAAAAAAGACCATTTGGATCTCTTATTTACAAAAATGCCACCGAGCTTTTTTTTGGGCTCTTATGGATCCGTGTGGGCCGCATGGGCTGCAACAGGTTTTTAATTGGAAGGGCCTTTTTTTTCCTTCTATAGGGCCAAAAAAGACTCCTACTCAGGCCCAAATCTAAAAATTAGTGGAGTGCCTCTAAAATTTGGCCTTTTTAGCACTACTACAATAAAGCATAACAATCACAGCTATTGGCAGTGATAGTTAGTCTTCTATCACACTCCTCCTACCGTGATGGATGTGGGTGTGATAGTAAATCACTCTCTTTTATCACGGTTATAAAACCGTGATTGAAAGATAGAAACAATCACACCCAAAAAGTGTGATCGTATCTAGGAAAAACCGAGATGGATCCTCCTTTCCGTGTTCTTTCCCCCGTTTTTTATCACTCTTCTTGAAAAACCGTGATTGAAAGATAGAAACAATCACACCCAAAAAGTGTGATCGTATCTAGGAAAAACCGAGATGGATCCTCCTTTCTGTGTTCTTTCCCCCGTTTTTTATCACGGTTTTCGTCTAAAACCGTGATTAAATGTTCTTATCATCACAGTCTAGAAATGTGATTGAAAGATGCATCTTTTTTTTTTTTTTTTGTAAATTTAAAAAATGCCCAATAATAAATACACTTAAAATATGTATTCAGCCCGTAGCTATCTTCTCCAAAACAAAAGACATAGCAATACGAAATATGCATAACTGATATTGCATCTTGCACAAAACATGTCATAGATAGAAACATCGTGCCGGAAAGCCTACATTGAATTAATCTAACATCAATCAAATTTCAGAAAATGCATAAAAAATGCAGAACAAAAGCTTAACAATAAAAAGGACAAAGAAAACTAATTGAACCACAAGCATGTAGTTATGTCCTAAGCTACAACGAATTCTTCATTCTTTGAGGCCAATTTCAAGCACTTCGTCATTCTCTGAAGCCAATTTCAAGCACTTCATCATTCTCGGAGCATGCCTAAATCCACCAAAAAAACAAAAAGTAGCAGCATCAAGAACTCCAATGCCTAAATCCAACAGAAAACAAAAAGTAGCAGCATTAAGAACTCCCAAGAAAAAAGTAGCAGAAAACACATCTTTATAACCAAACTATGGCAACTGACCGAAAGAGCAACTGTTTCTAATGTGGACAAATAAAACACAGAAGCAGATTCCTTAAATTATGGGGTGTTCTCCATCAATTGATGAAGCTCTGCACATGGGGTTGCTGAGATATAGCATTTTCGTTGTCCAAATCTTCACACTCAAGATTCCTTGAATGAAGACTAAACCAGAGCCACAGCATATAAGAATTTATTATTTGGAAAGAAGAAATATGCAGACTGACGAAGCTACTAAGAAAATGTTCCAATCAACAAGAAAAAAGGGTTGTCATAGATGAGGCCAACTTCAAACAATGACTGAGGCAAAGGAACTACAAGGGCCAGTGTCATAGATGGAGTCAACTTTCAACTGACACATAACTGCAAGCTGGCTAAGAATCTATTATTTGGAAAGAAGAAATATTCAATAAGCCATCTATGTAAAATACACACTTTGTTCCAAACAAAACTGTACAACTGAATCAAATGCAACAACAGGTAATTAGTCAAATGTAAAATACACACTTTGTCCCATAACAGGTAATTAGTCTCACTCATTTTCCTGTAGCTATTAGCATCCCACATGATCAAATGCAACAACAGGTCCAGTTATACTCAAAAACAGCAACAGATGTAGAACTCATAAACAGCAGCAGAAGCCACACAACAGATTGCATGCAACTAAAACAGCAGCAGTAGCTATCGGGAGCCATTATTCAGCAGACAGCAACAAAAGCCACAATTCAGAACTGAAGCAGTAGCAGAACAGAATCCATAGACAAATAGCAGACAGGAACAATAGCCATCACAAGCAGCCACAATTCAGAACTGGACAGCAGAGCAAGCACACAGTAAACTCAAATAAAGGAAGAGCTAACTTACACATATAAGCTGATTATACTTCGTTCATGACGGACTTTATCCACTCGGCTCGCACTGCATCAATTTCGGCCCTTGAGCATCCAAGATCTATCCATCTTGGATGGATTTTTCTATCCCAATATATAACTACAAAAGAGAAACACATTTACGAAGATCTCGTACAAAAATCGTAAAAAAATTGTCATGTTGGGAAACACAGACACAATTGAATCAATACACTAGGAAGGCCTCGTACAAAAATTGTCATGTAGGGAACCAAATTGGAAAAGAACACATAATGTAGGGAACCAAATTGGAAAAGAACACATAATGTAGGGAACCAAATTGGAAAAGAACACATAGAGAGCTTACCGAGGTCTTTGGAGTGAATGGAGCTCTTTGGTGACAATCACTTTGCTGACTGATGCACAATTCTGTAGTTCACAGTCTCTGAATGTAGAAAAACATATAGTTGGTTAAGTGCTTCAATTCAAAAAATTGATAGTTAAACATTAGAGCAAACCCACATAGTAGACATGGGCACCAAATAGATGAAAAAGTGATTGCGTGCACGTGAGTGCGAGAGAAAGGGATTAACATGACTTTACGATTGCATGAGTATGATCACGTTTTGAAACAAATATCGGGTGGATTCAGCCATTCAAAAGCATGAGAACTAATCCACTAGCTGGGGCTCCAATTAAAGTCGACACAAAGCCCTGTAACAACAAATTTCTGAAGGCGTTAGGATTACTAAATAAACTGCAGTAACAACAAATTTCTGAAGCATGAGAACAAACAGTCCAATGAACACATAATTGACTGCAAGGCACAATGCTTTACTCCATCTTCTACATTCGCAAATTAGTTGACACTTGGATATTTCAAAGCAAGAATACGAAATATGGGATAGGCTACGACAGTGCCACACTATTGTAAGTTCTTCCACTAAACCATTTTCCAAATAAAGGAACAAAGTACAGAAGCTCTAAGGACATCGACACGACGATACAGAAAATTCTAGTTAATCAGCTTATATCAGGATCTTATACCTACCATTTCTATCCCAATGAGCTAGCCACTATTTAGCAACATCAAGGTTAAAATGAGAGAGTTGATTGATTGATGAAGTAGAGAGGGATGATTAGTGTTCATATGTTGAGGATGTTCAAGGGAAGAATGTTCTTACCATGCCATTATTTAGGACCATGCCTACAGGAAGATCAGACTTAGGGCTGAGGATGTTCAAGGGAAGAATGTTCTTACCAATTTTTGGGTATGAATTAAAGCTAACTGTTTGTAACCTGTTTTGTGCTGGTAATAATTATATACTAATAACTGTTTTGGCAATCTTAGGGAATGGATTTTACAACAGACAAGCTTAGGTCTCTGGTACACAAGTGGCAAACATTGATCGAGGCTCATGTGGATGTGAAAACAACTGACAGCTACACTTTAAGGATGTTCTGCATTGGATTTACTAAGAAGCGGGCAAACCAGCAGAAGAGAACCTGTTATGCACAATCGAGCCAGATAAAACAGGTAGAATTTTCTACAATTCTCTCAATTTTACTACTACACTTGATTAAAGGAACTTTTGCAGCTCACTATGTTACATTGACAGAAAAAGTCCTATGATAATTTTTCAAAGTTTCTTCAGCACGTTCTATTAGGAACTAGATCAGACAATAACTGCAGGGAACAAAAATAACGGTAATCGCACAAAAGTGGTGGTAGTCCACACTGTGGTTACATGGGATAAATGATCTGCGATGTTTCCAATCCATCTAGCAAGAGGGAAGGAAAACAACGACTTACAAGCCTGCCACAAACCTATGCTAGTGTCAGCTCAACAGGAATCTAAGACTAGCATACGCATGGACATGGAACAGTAGCAGCAGCCATAACAAGAAATACAGAGCAACAAAACCATTGCTGGTCAGCAGGTTGCCATAACAGAAAATGCAGTAGCATACAAGTAGTAGTAGCAGCAGAATCCATATCTCTGGAGAATAAAGTAGCAGCAACAACAGAACTGACCAGCAGTTGCTGGACTAAACTCAAAGCATCAGCTTATAGCAGAACTTGAAGCACTTATAGCAGAACATAACAGCAGAACCAAACTCAAAGCAGAACAGCAGATGTTGCAAGTAGATAGCCATATACTGAACAGAAAACTCAGCAAATACAGCATAATTTGAACAGCTTATCAAAACAGAAACAGAACAGCAGCAGCTCTTCTAACTGCGGCCTTTGCAACAGCAAAACAGCCGTAGCAGGCATGCACAAACAGCCAAGTTACCATTCTTATCACCTTCTATTTACCAGAGTAATCATGAGGAATCCGAAAAAAAAGTTGATTGGAATTCCACAACTACTATTTACCAGAGTAATCATGTGGTTCCCTCGGCATCTCCAATCCAATAATTGCTGAATTGTCATAACAAAAATCTATAGGCTGGACGAAAAGGAAGTGGTTTACCATTAATGGAAACAACAGTAAGCTCCAATTTACAATCCCATCACCACATGTTTGGTCTTTTCTTACAACAAACAAATTATAATAGGCCATCTAATGTCCGTCCTTACTACTACCACTACTAATTGGGGAGAGCTAAGCTGAAGGCTAGAGAGGGAACAAAATTACTGCACTACTAGTAATTACTTGTAGATCTCGATTTTACTCTGGAAAGAAAACAATTTCTATGACCTATACTTGTGATCTCATTCTGACCAGAAAGCCATTAAGAGCATCAATCGCAGCTAAAGCCTCCTCCCTCCTCTTGAATCTGATAAATCCGAATTTAGTATTGAAAAACGAACTTCTCTTGCTAGGCATATAAACATCCTCCACACGCCCATAAAAGCCCAAAAAACCGAAAGCCCCAAACAAAAACAACCCTAAAACAAAGGACCCAACAACCCTAAAACAACCGAAACCCCCAAACAAAAACCCTAAACCAGTTCAATGCCACCAATTACACCCAACCTCAAATTGGAACCAAAACCAGCTGGCACAACAATAGAGAACATACATCAGAAGCCGACCAACACCGGGGATTAAGAATACACCTGATAGACGAAACCGCATCAGCAAGAGATCAATGAGCAGAAATCGGCGCCCGACGACGGCAGCAAGAGCACAACCAGCGGACCGACCAAGGCCAGAGAAACCGTAGAAAGAAAACCGAAACAGCCAAAGGACAATCTAACTTGGAAGAGAAAATATGGATGGGGAAACACGGAAAGATGGAAGAGAAGGGAAAAGGGTGGTTTGGAGAAGCCAAAACTTCAAGCGGAGCAAAAAATTTCCAGAGCAATAACTAAAAACCTAAACCAAAATGCTTTCGAACACTTAAACTGCATAAATACCAGTTGATTTACGAAAAATAGAGAAAATCTTAAGAGAGAGAGAGAGAAGAACAATACCTGTTGGGTTTAGGAATTTTCCAGTTCGATTGATCAACTTCTCCATTTGAAGCTTGCTCGCTCTCTCTCTCTCTCTCTCTCTCTCTGTGATAACAAAATCGCGCTAGGGAGCGCGCCGTTTCTTCCTTCACAGTGGTGGTGGAGAGAGATAAGGCGGCGGCGGCGTGTGAGGCTGGGGGCGAAGAGGCGGCAGCGGGAGGATGGGGATGGAGATGAAACGTGTACTGGAGAGGCCAGGAGGATGAGTACTGAGCTTCAACGGGTGAGTGGAGAGGGTAATTAGGGCTTATTTTGGGATAACGTGAAACGACGTCGTTTTGAGCACATAACTTTTCAATTCGCGCCTAAATGGGAGAAGCAGCCCCACGCAAAAATTCAGAACTTCCCGGTTTTTATCACAGTTTTTTATCTCGCCACAAAAGTGAGATCTTTTATCTCGCCCTTTTTCGTACCAAAGTTTTTTATCACGCCGCAAGGGTGAGATCTTTTTTTTTTTATCTCACCGCACGAGTGAGGTCTTAAAGTCTTCTATCACACTGTAAGGGTGAGGTCTTTTTCATTTTATCTCATCGCAAGAGTGAGATCTATTATCTTGCTCTTTTCCGTGGCTAAGCACCACTTTTTATCTCAGCTTTTGATTTAAACTGAGATTAAAAAGTTAGTCTAAATTTTTTTATCACACTTTCACTGAAAACCGTGATCTTTGTAAACCTCCTTAGTGTGGTATTTATCTATTATTGTAGTAGTGTAGGATGCCCAAGGCCCAGGCCTCTTGGGCCTTGGGTTTGGGCCGGCCCTGTTTGTAAGTAAAAGTTGTGTGGTGTTCATTAGGCAACTTAAGTCACGTTTGGTAGTTTTGATTTCCCATATATAACAAAGAAGGGAATAAAATAAAACTTCAAGATCCAATCCGTCATACCGCAGTTGTCGGTACCAGTAATCATGTTAAGCCCAATCGATGGCAATATGGACATGGAAGGATTGAAGACGAACCTGACCTTTGACAATGAATGTACAATGTGATTGGCACTCAGAAAGTTTTATCATTAAAATAGTAACCTCTTAAAACTCGAGAAATTATTGGAACATTAATTATACTGTGAAACTTGGCCCCAAATCAAAGCCAGAAGGCATCAGAAAGGACAAACCTAAAAAACCGTTCCAAATTCTTTTGTCATTAGCTTCTTTCATTCAAAATCTACAGCAACAGCAATGCACAAGAATCTTAGAACAGTAGTTGATTCAAAGAAATTTCCGTGCATACACCCTAATTGGGAAAAGGGATATTGAGGTACAGATCCCAACTTTCATACAAGTGAAGTTAGAGGAATTTAAGTAGCATAAGTGAGTTCTTGATTCAATGCTCTTGGGTCACCATCACATAGTGCCCCAATGCCCTTCAACATATATACAATTTTGAACTCCACAAGAACGTGTAGCATTAAAGGCATTGAGATATCACGTTGCAGTGCTCCAAAACCAGAACCGGCCCAAGGTATTTGGATGCGTTAGGCCAAATGGTTGAATATAGCCCTACATAAATTTCTTAATTTAACAACAATAAACAGAAATATTTACCTATATATCATTTTTGTTCATATTATTCAATATGGTAAATATTTCGGCCTTAATGGCTTGTGCGGTTGCTATAATATTAAGTGGACTTAGGTTCGAATTACAGTAGCCCCAATTTGTGTGACTAGAGAAATTTTTTTGGGCGAACACTTCAAAAAAGTATCCTACCAGGATTTGAATTCAGGCATCTTATGTGAAATAGCAAACGCTTTACTGTTGAACCACCAAGGGAGTTTGTATTATAGAAGTGCACAGAAAATATATATACTTATCTAGGAATGGGTGCCTCATTTTTTGCCCAAAATGTGGAGGCCCAAGGCGGCGGCCTCTTGGGCCTTGCTCTTGGGCCGGCCCTGCCCGAAACTACCCAATAATTTTCCAGCAGCACGGTATGAAAGAGTAAAATCTCATCCCTTTTAGTAGCATGATTCAGCAGCAGGGCATATAGTGAAAATTTTCCTCTTTTCTAGTAGCAAGATTGCAACCTATGATAGTATGATACCCTACTAGTCTACTATACTATATTTGAACAGGATTTGTTATACCATAGGTGCTGAAATGCAGAGGCAATTAGATATTCTAATCGGGATTAAAATCAGCTAAAATCGTATCTTACGAACATCTTCCTCATCATCATCAGTCTCGTCCACTCTCACGGAAATGAGAATTCTTCTCCTATTCCACCAAAACAATTTGTAATTATGTCACTAGAAAATATATATCTCTAAAACTAGCTGGCTCGGGACACCCTGCATTATAGATATAAAATAATCAAACTCAGTGATCAATTGCTTTGCTAATTTATATCCCTAAAACCGCTCTTGAAAATATAAAACTGCAAAGCCACCGATCTGTTTTCTATATTTGTTTCTCCTTATAATTCCAACCTCTACGGAGATTAGAGCACATGATGTCCACTTGCTAACTCATCAAATGAGTTGGGCTACTGACTTGTTTTTTGGGCCATAAAATATTTCATTAAAAAGTGAAGAAATAATTTAGTGGGCCAAAAAAGGGTTCTGACTTTGTTTCGACAAAAAACATGATCCGATTTAAAAAATTGTTCTGGGCCAAGAGCTACATTTAGGAAAAAGGAATTCACGAGGTCCCAAAAATCTGTTTATAATAAGAATAATGCTAATGGTACAGATGAAAAATCTGTACCAGTGGGTACAAATTCCTTTCTCGGCCCATTTTAGGTCTCAAAAAAATGATCGAAATCGCTCATTTTGTTTGAAATACTTTGCTTATGGTCCCTGCAAAAAATAAGCTCAATCCGATATCGATTAAGACACCTATAAAACGTCCAACTTTGTCCCATAATTCAAGCCTAAAGCAAAGTTTGGATGTTTCGTAAATGCTCTTACCGATACCGGATTGAGCTTATTTTTCACAGGAACCATAAGTAAAATATTTCAAACAAAATGAGCGACTCCGATTATTTTTTTGAGACCCAAAATGGGCCGAGAAAGGGGTTTGTATCCACTGGTATAGATGAAAAATCTGTACCAGTAGACTTTCTGTTATAATAAAGGGGTTCTTAATTTATTGGTCATGGTTGAAACAAGAATGGGCTAGGAGACTTTTCATTTGAAAAATGTTTGTACACATATGTTGTTTTAGCCAAAAATGAAATATTATTGATCACAGTTAGGCCTGTCAATAGATCGGATCCCATCCGAATCCGATAATGTAGATCTGATAATCCGGTAATCCAAATTCAGATCGGATTCGGATCGGATCTATAACGGATATCAATCCGATCCGATTTTTTTTTTTAATTTTTAAAAAAAACTGTAAATTTTTTATTTTGAAAAAAAAAAGTTTAAGACGTTGTATTTTTATTTTAAATTTAAATTTTTTATTTTTTAAATTTTTTTTGGAGAATAATTGTTTTTTGAAGAAAATGAATTTTTTTTTTTTGGCTAAAATTTTTGAAGTAAAAAAGGTTTTCGGATCCGGCCCATTGACCGGCCTAATCACAGTGAACACTTGGTTCATTTCAATGAGATTTTAACAAGGCAATTTACTTTTAATATTGTTTTGAAGAAGTCAATTATGTCATAAATATAATCAAAACCATTTAGTACTACTAACGGTCGGATATTTAGTATCTTTAACTGTTTTAAAAATGTTGATCACCGGTTTTGGTGAAAAATCGAACCAAACCGGTAACCGTTGTTTTGGATATGGTTTAGATAAAATAAAAACCGTCGGTTTTGGTTATGGTTTTAAATTTATGTTCCGGTTTTGATTTTGATTTTCTCAAGAACCCAACCGCACAGTTGCCCTCACCAATGTGTCCCACCCTTGTTTACGGTGGTACTAACCTTTTGCAAAACAGGGCATTTGCCATGCAAGTAGAGTAGTTTTCTTTTAAATCGGCTGTTTTTTTGCCGTGGCAAATTTAATGCTCATCGATCTTTCACCACGGGATACATCCTGTCGCCGCTGCGTCGCAAATGGTATTATTTTGTGTAAGTGTTCCTCTCTTCAACACGAGCGATTAATCTAAAAAAATTACAATGAAAAGCTAAAGAAATAGCAAAGCAAAAATTTAAGAAGAGCAGACCCTGAGTTCAAACAGACCAAACTCAGCCTTTTAATTTTGTAATGAAAGTCAAAATTAATGAATATGACGCGTCTTAAGCAAATTAAGGGCCAGAGCAGAACAAATGGTGGGTGGGGGAGGGGTTGTGGACCTGTCTGTGGTTGTGCTTTGGTGGCGGTAAATGGTGTGGAGGAGGACGACGGTGGTTAAAGCCAGAGGAGGTGGTGGTGGAGGACCTGGTGGCCGGTCGTAGTTTAGGTACGTAAAATAATGCACGCACCATTCTCAATGAAATTATGTCACTGTCAGGGACGGAATTAGGATTTCGTAAATGAGAGAGCCGGACTATAAACAACAAGAATTTGAAACTTCAAGGTTCGGGAAACTAATAGTTTGTTTGGTTTAGGTTTTGAGAGAAGTTTGTTGAGTAATGAGTGGAGATAGATAGAAACACAAATGAGATTAATTAAGAAATGACAAACTTATAGGAGACCATGTGCTGAGAAAAATTGGGTTTTAGGACTCAAAACAAACACATTCTAAGTATTTTTAACAACGGTCCGGCTAACGGGTGCTACGTTGCACCCCCTAACCTCGTAAATAGAGTAGTATTATATTATTTTATGTCCATTCAAGCTCCACATGGAGTATTTAAAATCAGTTTTTTCCCTGTAAGAACATCATTGCTCCGTGTACAACTCTACTTTATTTTGGAAGCCACCGGTAGTTGTTTATTTGACATTTTTACCCTTTCTCTCACCTTCTTTGGACTGCTGGTTTTTTTCCTTTTTCGAAGATAATAATGCTACGTACACATTAGAGCATCTCCAACCCATCTCTAAAAGTCTAAAATGGAGAATATATGTGACATATTGAAGGAAGATTTTGTAATTTATTCTTACTTTTTGCACTTTATGAGAGAATGATGGACCAATCGTATTTTTTAGAGATTTTATCTCCAAAATGGAAGTAGTGTCTCCATATTTGGAGAATCAAAGGCAATTTTGAGACCCAAATATCTAAAAGTAGAATGGATTCCTCCTACATTCTCTCATAAAGTGCAAAAAATGAAAATAAATTACAAAATCTTCCTCCAATATGTCACATCCATTCTCCATTTTAGGCTTTTAGAGATGGTTGAAAATGCTCTAACCAACCACACTCCAGTCCCTATCACATACATGTGGGCTCACATGTGAGCTACAAATTCTACAAAAGCACTTACGTATATCGGATTGAGATAATTTTTTATAAGAACCCATGAAAAAATATTTTAAGAATAACTTCCTGTTTGAATCATATTTTGTTTAATTCTTATTTAATTTTTTTGCTTTTGTTAATTTACGCCAAACTTTTATGTATTATTGGCTCGTCTCGACCAGAGGAATCAATAAAGTAAAACTTATGACTTTTAAAAGAAAATATTCAAGAACAAGCCAAAAAAAGTCAAATTTGGGGCTTTTTCTTTAATATTTCAAAAATATGTAAAAATATGCTTTTTTTTTTTAAATGTACGAATTTTTGTAAGAGACATTTAAAATGGGACGGATTCCGGAACGGAGCCTTAGTTTCCGGAAGGCTCCGTTCCGGAAACAAAAATAAGTACTTATTTTTTAAGAAGGCAATTTCAAGCTAAAAAATCATGTGCTTACGCAAATAATTTTCCTACCACTATGGATCTTGTTTAATAAATCTCATTGAGATCTTTAATACGGTGCAAAAAAAATTGAAAAATTATTTTTCATTTACATTATTTTTGAGTTTGAAAATGTGAAATAAGCTGCTTATTTTTTAAGAAGGTTTCTGGAACAGGGAAGCGAGAGCGGAACGGGGCCCAAAAGAGTTAAATATACAAAATCGTCTCGTCTCCAATTTTAAAAGGAAAACAAGTAAATCAAACTGAAAATAACGAGTCAGTTTTTTAAAAATTAAAAAATTACTGTACCATTATTGATGGAAAATGGAGAGGCTTAACTAGGAGAGGCTGATTTTGGTGCATTTATGTAAAAGAACAAGGCCTTAGTGTGTGGGTAGAGAGAGAATGTCAGGAAAGAAAGGGAACTACACAAAGGGTAAAAATGTCATTTCGGGCACATGATAAGAGTACAGCTGCACACACTGACATTTGAGTTGACTGTCACGGCTGAAAGGCTGCAAGGTTGGCGCGTGAGGTTCACAAAGGGGTGCCATATTGCGGTGGTTAGCATTTGCCTTTTAACAAACAAAAAAGAAACTAATATATTTTAATATTAAAATTTGGAAAAAAACTCCCGAAACGATGCAGGGGCCGTGGCCCCCATACGCCCATACGTGGATCCGTCTTTGTCACCCGTGATTACCATAATGTGAAATGACCAAATCCTTACGCCCTGTTCGGTTTGAATTTTAAGGGAAGTTTTTGGTGTTAGCAATTTTTTTTTTCTTCAAATTTGTGGTGCTGGAATGTGCAAGGTGCTGTTGGGAAATTGAACAGTATAGAGGAAATGCCAAAACAGAATTAAGTAAAAGTGGAGATTTCGAGTTCAATAAATCCATCCTGGAGTCTGGATAGTACAAGATAAGAAGTCTTTCCAATTATTAACTTCTATTCAATGTTATTATTACTGGGGTGTAAATTCTGTCTGGTGACGACAAAAACCACGTTGTTCCCGCCGCAATCATTGTGGGTTCCACTGTGTATTAATCCGGTGATCTGAAACGTTCATATTGTAGTGTTCGCTGAGTAAATCATCCATGCAAAAAATTTAGTTTGATTGGACATCGATTTTATACAACAAAATTCAATATAGTTGATATACATATCAATGTCCAATCAAACTGATTTTTTTGCATATGATCCACTCACCTAGCCTACATGATGAGTGATTTAGATTACTGTAACAAACACACAGTCGGACTCACAATGGTTCTGCCGGACTCACAATGGTTCTGCCGGAATCCACGCGGTTTCCGCTGCCGCCGAAAAGAATTTAATCCTCCTCCACCATCACAAATTAATGAACACCGCGCAAATTTAGTTAATCAAAAGACAAAAGCATAGATTTAGCACATAGACACAAAACTGATTTTTTCAGTCTTACTATTTCACAATAATATCTCATCAACATGCTTTGATAAGGGGATTTAATTTCCCTTTTAGTTACCCTGATTTCCTTCTTGCTACGTACCAAGAGTTGAATCAAGTCTTATTTTCTTGATTAATTAGCTCACAACTTATTTATGTATGATACATTGTTTTATGAAACATAGCACGCAGACGTAGTGTCGACGATCTATTTTATATCTTGCCAGCTCGGCCTCGGTACCCGCACACAGACCGAGCCAAACATGAATCGATCGATGACACTACAAACACCCTCCAGTCCCAAACCCTAGCTTCCCACCAGCAACATCGTAAACCACATCCAAAGTCTGCTGCTGCGAATTCCCGAATATCCCCACGTTGGAGGCATTACTGTTTCCGGCGAACGCAAGACAAGCCAACTCTTGGTTGCCGATTAGTATCCCGGGGAAAGGGATCGGAACCTCAACATTGCCGCCGAATACGAAGCTTATCGTCGGGACCTCCACCGTATCGCAGCCGCTGAAGTCGTAGCACGTGTCTAACAGCGACACGCCCTTAGTCATCGTGTAGTTCATCATCAATTGCCGGAACCTCGTCCGGAGCGCATCGTACGCCTCCGGCTGCAGCCGCGTAATGACAGTGCCGGAGTCTATTATAGTGCCGGGAGAACTGAACACGGATTGAGAGATCGGTAGCAACTCTCCAGCGACTTTGATCCCCGTGACTTTGATGAAGTAAAACGACAGGCCGTTCGAGTCGGTCAACAAGGGTGTGTATTTTATACCAGCGGAGTTTGTGGTTCCACCATCTTTTCCAAAAACCAGAGTTCCTGATGAGGAAGATAATGTAGGAAGACAGTAGGTGAAGTAGCTTCCGTATTTTGAAGCGGTTTGCGCGACGAGGGAGGGAGGGCCACGGCCAAGGCCGAGCAAGCCGGCAGAGCCGTTGAAGAGGCCGGGGCCGGTGTTGTTTAGGCCGCAGCCGAAGGCGAAGCCGGGGAAGACGTCGGAGGGGGTTAGGGTTAGGGTTTCAGTGGCGTAGAGTCCGATGGTGAAGGAACTGTCGCCGTAGATGACCACGTAGATGCAGGTTTTGGTGGTTCTGGTGCAGCCGAGTTTGAGGTCTTGGGAGCACTGTGGCGCGGTGCAACTGATGTTTTTGTAGGTTTGGGAGGCAGAGGGGTTGAAGATGGGTTCTTGCTGTTGGTAGCAACTGTTGGAGTGGAATTATAAGAAAATCAGCAAATTAGTTAAGACTATATTTGCATGCAGCATTCCAAAAATATGTACGTTGGAAGCATGAACAAAGAAATGGGTAAAGATATGGGGAAACTTTTGGAGTACTAGGGCAGCGCATTTGGGCTGTCCAAAAATGCAACCGACGGTCCGGATACAAAGGTACTGAACAAATTTAAAAAGAAAAGGAAATGAAAATGAAAAGGCTGTTTCGATCCGGACTGTCAGCTGCTCGGCTTGAATGACTCAAATGCGCTGCACAGGATTTGCAATAATTTCTCAAAGATATGAATCAAGATCAAGGTGAAATTTAGGAGCTCAAGTCCTCCATACTCAAATTTCTGTCTACGTCTGTTTTTACGTGTTTTCGGCAGTTGGATCAAGTTAAAATTTTCATATTCTATAAAAGTTCCAATGATCCAATGGCCAAAAACGCACCAAAACATGGGTGTATCAAATTTTCGTACAGAGAATTTGAGTGGAATATTAAGACCAACTTAACTTATATTTTAAGTTACTTGATTTAACAAAATAAAGAAACTTGGAACATTAATGTTCCTAAACTTGGAACATTACTTGATTATATACTCTCATGTATTTGATTGGATTCAATTATCACTAAATGTTGTAATAATTACTTGATATTTGCCAAGGGAAAAAATGTGGGGCCAATGAAGGAGAATAGGCGGATAAATGGATACAAAAATATGAAAACGTTCGAGAGCCCCTTTTCCATTAGAGACTTGCCATGTATGACAAATATCTTCTCCATCATTTTCAAAGAAAAAGCATGTGAACATGGAGAAATTTTTGGGTGCCCAGCAGGCACCATGTGGTGTCTGAGCAGTGCATTCGGGTCATTTATTTCGGTTTTGAACAGATCGAATTTTGAGAGAGAAATAGGATAGAGAGTTGTGGGGTGAGAGGAGAGAGAGCATTTCAATCTGGTTCGTCCAACACATTCTTAGACGCAGTGGCGGACCTAGAAAATTTAGATAGTGGGGGCACCAATTTTTTTTGTAACCGTAATATACGAATTACAGTTAAACACATTTACTCCAAAATAATTTTAGTATTCATTATAAATTAACAAATTTAAAGTATATGTGTATTTTAATAACCAACTACATGGACAAACTTACGCACCTCAATTATATGCGTTAAAACAACATTATCACATATTCATCATCTATTTTCCTATTATTAACTCTACAAGTACAAATTTTGTGGACCAAAAATATATAAATGTAATGTGCGAATTTATATTTTGTACTACACAAATGAACAGAGATGGTGGGGGAGTGGGAGAAACCTTGGTTAGGATTTTGGGGGGAAAAAAAAAAAAAAAACAGTTGATTTTGGGGGAAAAAACAAAAAAACACAGTTAAAGCACATAGGGGGAATTTTGGTGGAAAAAACGAATGGGCTGCTCGAGCATCACGTGGACACGACCACGTGGTACCCATCCAGAACCCAAAAATTTCTCGTGAACATGAGTCACAGGACTCCTTCGTTGTTAGTTTAATTTTTAAAAAAACAAATACTACGTAGTACGTACTACCTCCGTTCCACAATGACAGTCCCACTTTCTCTCTCTTACCTCTTTTCAAATAAAAAAATTAACTACTTCCGTGCATAATTTTTCAAATATTTTCGAACCATATTAAAAATCTCAATTAGTATTTTAATTTGGTGCAAAAAAATTTAAAATATTATACACTGAAGTAATTGATTTTTTTATTTAAAAAATGACATGACTTTTCATAGTAGACGTTCAATATGTAACGGAAGGTGTACTAAAAAGAACCACAATGTGTCACGTCAATTCTTTTGGAAAATCTCGCCAAAAAGTCTCTAGCATCGGTCTATGTTAAAACTAAAAGTGGCAATTAAAAAGCTCGAATTCAATTTACATTTGAACAAACAAATAAAAGTAATAAAATTAGTCGATCAAAATCAATATTGTATAACAACCAAAAAAATCAAATTGAAGCTACTAATTTTAAATCTGGAGAGTACCTAATGCATGGTTGGCACTGAACCCAAGTGACGTCGCTGCCAGTGTCAAATATAAGGGTAAGGTTCTTTTTGGGGGTTCCGAGTCCTAACGTGACGACGTAATTGCCGCTGCCGATTGATCGCCCAGGCTTGGCCGGGAGGGTGGCTTTGGAGTCGTCGAGACTGTTGCGGTCCGACTTGACGTGAAGTTGATGCTGAAGTGAGTCGACTCGGGCCTGGTCATGAGTCATGATTTCAGCAAGGGTTGGAGCACTAGTTCGGGCCTCATTCATATGAGAGCATGGGCCATGACTGTGAACAACTTTTAGCGACTCCCTTTTGCTCTCATCTGGTGAATTACAATCTCACAAATAAGCATTCGAAAATTTAATGTGGTAATATAAATAAGATCATTGATTATTAATTAGTGCTTGTGAATTAGCACCTTAACGTGGTGCACTACAGATTTATTGTTGTTGAGCTTCAATTTTGTTTGGGTGTTCTCGTTTTGTGTTTGTTTATGCATTCAACCTTTGGTTGGATTCCCCTCCCCTCCACCCGACTTGATGTACCATTTGTCAAGTTTCTCAATAAAACCTTTTGCCCATAAAAAAAATGTGGTGCTCTAGGGAGCATTTTCCGCAAAATATTGTTGTGAGCTCCATACCAAGCGTATGGTCCCGGCACCAATATGTGATCAAGAAGGCTTCTTGAGCACCACGTGTCAGTATTCCATTAACTTTTCGTTTTTTGAGAGTTGATTGTGTAGCTGCATCTTGGTTTTGTGCAGAGAATGAAACAGAGAAATGACAGATATTCAAACATAAGCCTGAAGAAAATTGAGAGAAATAGTTCAACCTAGAGAAGTTTCTGCTGACAAAGAAGGAAAGCTATAAAATTGCAGAAAGTTATAGGGCTAGAGAATTACCCTTTGTGGATTCTATGCAATATGGATTTGGATCCAGGGACTTCACATTTACAACATGGTAGGGCTTATCATATTCTCTTTTCGCTCCGTAAACCGGTGCCCCCTCCAAATAGATTAATACAAATATAAGCAGGCAAAAGAATGAAGCATGGCTGTTGGCAGAAAATGGAATGGAGTGAGCCATAGGAAGCCCGGGAAAACTAGTGATCTAGGATGGTTATCTCAGTTAGAAATTAGGCTATCAAAGAGTCATATATATAGCAATTAGGTTGTGCAATATTGTCTCTTTGGTTCATAAAAAGTGTAAGTATGGCACCCCGTCGCCAGTGGCAGAGCCACTCTATTCCCATTGGGGGCACCCGCCCCCACTGCACCTTTTTTTTTTTGAAATTGGTAGCTTGAGTTTACCAAATATTTAAAGCAAGCACATGTTATTAGATTAAATACTTGTTAAAATACGAATGACTTGTTTGAATTGTTACACAAATAAGCTCCACAAAATCAATGTCTGCAATCATATCAAAGTAAAGATTCGGTGAATTTATTGAAGAGTGAGTAATTTTCACCCAGCCTGCAATCATAACAAAGTAAAGATTCAGTGAATTTATTGAAGAGTGGGTAATTTTCACCCAGCATGGACAGTAAGTAATACGCACATGTTCACCTAGTGTTTAGTTGCAGGAGTGAACAAAATAGTACTCCAAAACTTGAAAACTCTCCTTTGTAACATGATGTAACAACCAACATGAAAATCACGCCGCATCACCAACAACCATCAAGTCATGGGTCGGTGGGATGTTGTCGGGAGTTGGCTATCGTTAGAGATTTTGTATTTATAATGCCCCCACTTATGTATATTCTTGGCTACGCCACTGCCCGTCGCTATCACCAAAGAGTACTATTGTCCCATCACACCACATATACCACTATATGTAGAGGACCTCGTCGCTAGCTTCTATGTCAGGACAGAAGCTAATTCCCACCACGTGCGTATAGATGATGATGTTTAAGAATATGTTTAGCTAGTCCCAATTAATTTGGGTGTTATGGAGTAATGTCTAAGGCAGTGGCATGGCCCAAGGACATAGACTTGACTCGGAAAAAATAAAAAATAGTTGTGTGGGGTGAATTCCACTTAAATCATTTCCTTTTTCTGTTGAACGGTGTGGGTGCTTGCCAAATCTGAAGAGGTTTCAGCCTAACCTGGAGAGGTTTCTACCGAGCCCGGGGAGGTTCCCACCGAGCATGGAGAGGTTCCCACCGAGCCTGAGGAGGTTGCCACCAAGCTTGGGGAGGTGGCTGCCGAGCTTAGGTTGGTGGCTGCCGAGCTTCACCGAGCTTAGGGAGATTCCCACCGAGCTTGGGGAGGTGGCGACCGAGCTTCACCGAGCTTAGGGAGATTCCCACCGAGCTTGGGGAGGTTGCCACCGAGCTTGGGGAGGTGGCGACCGAGCTTCACCGAGCTTAGGGAGATTCCCACCGAGCTTCACCGAGCTTGGGGAGATTCCCACCGAACTTCACCGAGCTTAGAGAGGTGGCCACCGAGCTTGGGGAGGAGCTTGCCGAGCCATGGAGTGGAGCTTGCTGAGCTTGGGGAGGTTGCTACCGAGCACGGGGAGGTCTCCACCGAGCCTGGAGAGGTTGCCACCGAGCCCGGGAAGATTCCCACCGAGCCTGGCCACCGAACCTGGTACCTGCTAACCGGAGGGGGGTGTACCTCCGGGGAGAAGCTCCGACGACCTAGTCAGTAGGTGAAAGAGAGAGAAGAGAGTATGCTTTTTTAGGAAGAAAAGTATGAAGAAGAAAGATCATCAACCTGGGAGGAGTGGTCCTCTATTTATAGGAAAACCTTGGAGTGCGGAACCGGTAGGCGGTACCCCCACGTGTATCGTACTGTTCGGGTGACGTCACATGTCAAGAGATCTGCTTTATCACACATGTCCTCCACCTGTTCAATAGAACCTTCTAGAAGCTTCTAAACCGACTTTGGATATTTGTTAGATCTTTCAGGGAGCAGAATTCAACTAACGTTAGGGAAACGACCAGCTAACGTTAGAGAAGAGCACCTAACGTTAAGGAAATGTCAGCCGAGCATTAGGAATGTTAGGGAAAAGACATCCGAATGCAGGGAAAAGACATCCGAGCCCAGGGAAAAGACATCCGAACGCTAGGGAAAAGACATCCGAGCCCAGGGAGGTTGCCACCGAGCTTGGCTACCGAGCCCGGGGAGGCCACCGAGCTTGGCTATCGAGCCCAGGGAGTTTGCCTCCGAATCAGGTGCTTTCTGTAGCTTTAGATGCGAATGGATCCATAGAGTGACGTGTCCATAGCAAAAAGTGAATTGGTCCGCGACCCTTTTGGATGTTCAGAAATTATGGATATTTCGGCCCACTACAATAGCCCCTCAACTCCTTCTTCTAGCGGTTGGAGTTGAAGGAGGAGTTGAAATGTGTGGGCCGAACGAAAGACAATCCTGTCGGACTTCCCTAAGCATAATAGCCGAACGCTAGGGGTGAAAGTGCTTGAACCCTAGCGTCGCGTAGGTACGCCGAGCGCTAGGGGTGAAAGTGCCTGAAAATAACAGACGGTTTCGAGAATTTTGCCGAACGAATAGAGTGCCGAGGGCTACGAGGATTTCACCTGAACGAGTAAATTACCGAGGGCTACGAGGATTTCGCCCGAACGAATAGATTACCGAAGGCTATGAGGATTTCGCCCGAACAGTGAATAGATTACCGAGGGCTACGAGGATTTTGCCCGAACGAGTAGATTACCGTCAAACGTTAGGGAAATGTCCACCTAACGTTAGGGAAAGACCACCTAACGTTAGAGAAACGACCTCCTGACGTTAGGGAACGACCAGCTAACGTTAGGGAAATATCCACCTAACGTTAGGGATAAACCAGCTAACGTTAGGGAAATGTCCACCTAACGTTAGGGAAGGTTTGCCGAATGTTACTCTTATAAAAGGACGAGCAGCTTCGCTCGGTGAAATGAAAACAGTACCAGCCCCGATGCCATTGGTGTTGGTAGCCCCGTCAACATGCATCCTTCAAGCTTCCTTTCTTCGTCTGCACTCTTCAATACGTTGGCTTCGTGGGCGCTCGAAAGTCACGTATGGCGATTGCCTTCATGCCATGCAACCAAGCTCGACCGAGGAGGATATTGTAGGGGCTCGGGGAATTGTCCACTACGAGCAGCCACTACAATCATCACTCGGGAGCCAGTGCGCACGGGGAAGGTAATCAAGCCAATCCGCCAAACAGAGGCACCCGTGAAGCTGATGGGTGGAATTGGTGCAGTCCATATGTTGGCTTCGAGGGCGCTTGAAAGTCTCGCACCGCGACTGCCTTCACACCATGCAACCAAGCTCGACCGAGGAGGATATTGTAAGGGCTCGGGGAATTTTGTCCACTACAAGCGGCCACTACAACCATCACCTGGGAGCCGGTATGCATGGGGAACGTAATCAAGCTGAGCGGCCAAACAGGAGCCCCCGTGAAGCTGATGAGTGAAGTTGGTGGAGTCCGGAGCTAAGAGAAATGGTCCCCAGTGGAGTCGCCAATTGTGGGGGTTGAATTCCACTTAAATCATTTCCTTTTTCTGTTGACTGGTGTGGGTGCTTGCCAAATTTGAAGAGGTTTCCGCCTAACCTGGAGAGGTTTCTACCGAGCCCGGGGAGGTTCCCACTGAGCATGGAGAGGTTCCCACCGAGCCTGAGGAGGTTTCCACCGAGCATGGGGAGGGGGCTGTCGAGCTTAGGGAGGTGGCTGCCGAGCTTCACCGAGCTTAGGGAGATTCCCACCGAGCTTGGGGAGGTTGCCACTGAACTTGGGGAGGTGGCGACCGAGCTTCACCGAGCTTAGGGAGATTCCCACCGAGCTTGGGGAGGTTGCCACCGAGCTTGGGGAGGTGGCGACCGAGCTTCACCGAGCTTAGGGAGATTCCCACCGAGCTTGGGGAGGTTGCCACCGAACTTGGGGAGGTGGCGACCGAGCTTCACCGAGCTTAGGGAGATTCCCACCGAGCTTGGGGAGGTGGCGACCGAGCTTCACCGAGCTTAGGGAGATTCCCACCGAGCTTCACCGAGCTTGGGGAGATTCCCACCGAGCTTCACCGAGCTTAGGGAGGTGGCCACCAAGCTTGGGGAGGAGCTTGCCGAGCCATGGAGTGGAGCTTGCTGAGCTTGGGGAGGTTGCTACCGAGCACGAGGAGGTCTCCACCGAGCCTAGAGAGGTTGCCACCGAGCCCGGGGAGATTCCCACCGAGCCTGGCCACCGAACCTGGTACCTGCAAACCGGAGGAGGGTGTACCTCCGGGGAGAAGCTCCGACGACCTAGTCAATAGGTGAAAGAAAGAGAAGAGAGTATGCTTTTTTAGGGAGAAAAGTATGAAGAAAAAAGATCATCAACCTGGGAGGAGTGATCCTCTATTTATAGGAAAACCTTGGAGTGCGGAACCGGTAGGCGGTACACCCACGTGTATCGTACTGTTCGGGTGACGTCACATGTCAAGAGATCTGCTTTATCACACCTGTCCTCCACCTGTTCAATAGAACCTTCTAGAAGCTTCTAAACCGACTTCGGATATTTGTTAGATCTTTCAGGGAGCAGAATTCAACTAACGTTAGGGAAATGACCAGCTAACGTTAGGGAAGAGCACCTAACGTTAGGGAAAGAGCACCTAACGTTAGGGAAATGTCAGCCGAGCATTAGGAATGTTAGGGAAAAGACATCCGAACGCAGGGAAAAGACATCCGAACACTAGGGAAAAGACATCCGAGCCCAGGGAAAAGACATCTGAACGCTAGGGAAAAGACATCCGAGCCCAAGGAGGTTGCCACCGAGCTTGGCTACCGAGCCCGAGGAGGCCACCGAGCTTGGCTACCGAGCCCGAGGAGGCCACCGAGCTTAGCTACCGAGCCCGGGGAGGTTGCCACCGAGCTTGGCTATCGAGCCCGGGGAGTTTGCCTCCGAATCAGGTGCTTTCTGTAGCTTTAGATGCGAATGGATCCATAGAGTGACGTGTCCATAGCAAAAAGTGAATTGGTCCGCGACCCTTTTGGATGTTCAGAAATTATGGATATTTCGGCCCACTACAAGTTGTCTAACATTAATTATTGACTAAAAGTTCGTTCAATTCTATCTCTTTGTTCCCACTGATTGTCGGGCGGTGAACATTACCTTTAACTTCCCAGACTTTGACACCAAAACAGGGCAAATGGTTATGCCCCTTATTTCACATTCAATCCCACCTTGAACCCTTGTTAACTTGAAGGGATTGGATCCATTTCGGTCCATGTTGGAAAAGATAGTCGTGATCGTAACCGTACAATACTGGAATTAATCAATGGTTCGGATCTGCTTAAAGACTTTTCACTGGAAGAATTGAATTCTTAGCACGAAGAATCCTTGAGTAGATCCGAACCAGCCTTTATTTTCCCAATGTATGGTTTAGATTTGAATTGGGTCCGATCCCTAATTTGAAATGGCACAGTCAATGACTCCCTAGACAATAGTTGAAACTTCATGCAATTTACAGGGACAAATTAAGTGGAACTGAGTATTGTAACTTTCATGGATGAAAAGCACAATTCAACTTCCTTTCTTAGGTACTCTAGAGTTTAAGTTAAACTTTAGTTTATCTCAGACCTGTGGACAATGAAACAAGCTTCATATTGCACAAGAAAATATTTCAGTAAATCTATTATTTGAAAATTGTAAATAAGTACTTACTCTCTTCGTCCCATTATGATTGTCCGGTCCGCAAAAAATAATGCTATTTTTGTAGGAAAGGTTGGAAAAAAATTCAACAATTTACTAGATCTCAACAGTTTTTCTAACTTATGAAAAAAATTTGAATTTTTTCTTAAAAGAAATGTATTATTTTGTGGTCCTTGTTTCGCGAACTGGACAAACATTATGGGACAGAGGGAGTAATTTTTAAGAACTCTTAGCAGAACAAGGCCTAATAGCATCTCTAGTCTTGACCAAAATCCTTCCCCAAATTCAAAATTGTGGCAAAAACCTTAAAAATCTCTCTCTAATTTTTTATCCAAACCCTTCCCCATTTTGGGTTTTACCAATTTCTTTGTTCAAATTTGAGACAATCCAAACCCTTTACCCATTTTTTCAACGGCTAATAGGAGAGAGAGAGAGAGAGAGAGAGAAACGTACAGATGGAATGAGAGAGAGAGTTACGTGGTATTATCGTCGCCGGAACCTCTGATCGTTGCCGAGCCGTCAACAGAGAGAGAGGTACCTGGTAGTTCTTGACTTCGATCGATTTAGGCCGATTGTTGCTGGAAGAGTTGAGAGAGAAAGAGAGAGAGAGAGGAACTAGAATTGGAACTGTTGTCTGATCGTTGCCAGAACTGTTGCCGGAGCCGCCGATCTTGGCTTTGATTGTGGGAGTGAGAGAAAGGGATTACCAGTTCTGATGGCTCCATTCTATTTACCATTTTGCCATTAGGAATAAAAGAATACATATATTTGGGTAAATTTGGAATTTAATGGTTGGAGATGCTCTTATCTAAAATGGATTTTTTCCCAAATTTTGACTTAAATTTGAGTAAAAATTTGGGTCAAGCCTAGAGATGCTTTAAGTCTTCAATTTTTTGTTTTTGTATTGAGTTTGGACCAAATCCATTAACCCATCAATCTCTAAATGTTACTACAAATCTTCTCATAAACCATCAATCTCGGGGGCTGGTGCTACTGCTTTGGTGTAATATTCTGAGAATTTTTTTTTATCGGCAATATTTTGAGATATTGATGTGGTCTTTTTTGTTGTTGGGAGTTGTTGATTCTTGAAGTCTGCTTTCGGGTATTTCTACTAGGTGGCCGCTATTTGCAACGTACTTCTTACTACTCGCAGCCGTTTAAAACTTTTATCAATTACGGACAAAAATGCCCTCATGCTGTTTGACCATTATACCCCTAAAACCTCATGTTATTTGACAATTTTACCATTTAAGAATATTACATAACTCATTACATACAACCACAAAAAATCATCTCCCTGATTTCCCTCCCTCCCTCCTAGAACGTCTCATCCCTCCCCCATTCAAACTCTTCCATTTTCCTTCCTACCCAACTGCCATCACCCACCACTAGGCCCCTCCCACCAGGAGCCAAGTTTGCCTATCTTCCTCCTACATTGGCAATGGAAACCTCGATTGCTTCCTCTCCCTCCATTGAAAAACAAGAAATAGTTGACCCATCAATACACCACGATTTGAAGTCGGAAGATCACACAATGGAAGTTGAGAAACAAGTCACAGATGTTGTAGTGACGGAGCTAAAACCGCAGCAAGAGGTAAGCCCGCCCTCCATTTTCAATTTCAGTTCTGGCCCGACACAATTGGACACGTAGTGCCAAAACTTTACTAACTTTTCGGACTCTTATATCTGAATTATGTACAACTATTCGGATATTAATATCCGAATATTGTTAACATTGTTGGACTCTTATCCGAATTTAGTGCCAGTTTTTAGATATTAATATCTGAACGAAACTGCAGAGAATCCTGCACTTATAGTTGGATACACAGTGCCAAAACTTTACTAACTTTTCGGACTTTAATGTTTGAATTATGTACAACTATTCGGATATTAATATCCGAATATTGTCAATATTGCTGGACTCTTATATCCGAATTTTGTGCCAGCTTTCAGATATTAATATCTGAATAAGACTGCAGAGAATCCTACACTTACCTGGTTTGTCTTTGGGTGTTACAGGGTGACACTTCAACACTTGATAGTTATGTAGGGCCATCGACTATACCTATTTCGACTCGTCCTGCATACGATTATACGGAGCATTTTACAACGGAGACAGTGAGTGTTTTTTTGATAGAGTATTTATCTTGTGCAATCTTATATTACGGGTTATAATTTTTTGTTATGTGTGTGTAGGCTGAAAGAGAAAGCAAAAGATTCGGCACAACTTTTTACATGCCCCTTCATCAATCAGTTCCCGGAAGCAATAAGACCTTACATAGAATCGGTCAAAGATGTTGAAGATGACGGGAATTGTGGGTTTCGGACAGTGTCGGGCTTCATGAAAGGCAATGTTCATGAGTGGTTAATGGTAAGAAGTGATTTGCTGAAAGAGTTGGAAACACATTTACACCTTTACGAACAAGTGGTAGGGGGGACCCAGAGGGCTAGGGAATTACTTCACATCTTGTCATGGTATGAAAGTCCGGCGCCCCAGGAACATTGGATGACAATGCCAGACATGGGTCACATCATAGCATTTGCTTATAATTGTGTCCTTGTCCATTTATCAAATGTTCAATGTAGGTGGAGAAAAACAAAACGGTACCTAGGACAGCACTGAATCTCATCTCCTTACGTGGTGTTTGATCGGAACCCTAATGCCCTCGCCTGAACCCTAACCTATAAAACAGACAAGGAGTGAGCGCACCTTTGCCTCTCGTGGCAAAGGCCCTCCGATGCCTAAGTTAGTATCTCGTACTGTATCAAAACCCTAATTATCAGTAGGAAAGTATGGAGCGAATGCAACTTATTGCGTACCTTTTACCTCTAGGTTTACCTTGTATTTATAGATATCCATTTGCTTGCTCTTCAAGCATCCTTATTGCCCCAGGTCCCCTGCCTCGTACAGGAATCCTGGCTTCCTTGGGGATCTCTTACCCAATCAACCGAGACCCCTTACTCTTAAGGACTCTGTCCTTCATGGGACTCGTTCCATCATAGGACTGTCTTCTTACTTATCTTTACTGAATATCGAGTTCTTTCTCTGGAATATACCCACCGCCTTTATCTCTTAAAGTTACGTTCTTCTAGATAACTCCATCTGTTCGATACATACTTCAACCGAACAGGCTGTACCAGCTAATGACTTCTCATGTCTTTGGCCCATCCTAGCTGAACAGACTGCACCTAACTAATAACTTCCCGTGTCGTTGGTCCTTTTCAGCCGAACATACTATCTGATCCGGTGCTTTCTCGTACCATCGGATCTCATCGCCGCCGTTCATCTTGTATGGAGTCCCATATCACTTTTCTCATTGCATGGATCCGGCACACCACGTGTTCGGCCATTAATCGTATCTGTTCGGGAATACCTCCCTACATTCAATGTCTTACATTCCTCCCCCTCCAATCGAAGCCTTTACCCTCCATGAAACGAAATGTTATTGCTATCGGGTTTGTTGACGGCGGACACTTTGTACAGGTATTATTTTGGTAAATGATTTGTTGTCATCTATATAATGAATTGTGCTCCTTAAGTCCAACTTAATTTATCTTTTATAAGTACCTAATGCAATTTGACAGGTATTCCTAAAAAAAGGTTCCCCTATGCCGACAATTGCTTGCAATTGGAAAAGACATTGTCTTTCTATCGCTAAAAATTGGGATGCAGCACATGTTGCGGCCATTCAGAAGTTCAACGAGATCATCGACGTTGACGTAGCAACAAAGGAGGTCATCCATGTCAATTAGCCATTTTTAGATTGAGAAACGATTTAATGTGTTGTATTATATAATGTGTTCTAATGTTATGAAAATTGGATGATTACGTCTGCTTGTAGTTTTCGGATCGTCAAGGAAACTCTTATATTGTATTTCTGTTTGAAAACTCATAGTTGTCAAGTCTGTGACATTCTGTTCAGAAACAAGAATGGTGTCATGCTATCTCATAGTTTTCATTCTGCTCGGAAATTAGAATCCAATTAAAGGTATACAAATAAGATATTAAAGTCCGAACATGGGCATAAATTTTGGATATTTGTTTCCGAAATTATTGATCCAGTTCGAACATTAGTGTCCGATTGGTGTTATTCTATCTGATAGTTCTCATTCTGTTTGGAAATTAAAATCCAAGTACTGGTATATAAATCAGAAATTAAAGTCCAAAACTTGTTATATTTTGGATATTTATTTCTGAATTGAATTTTCTCCGAATGAATGGGTTGTAATGGACGAAAAAGAGTGTGGATATTAAAAGGGGAATTTGAAAATTAACTCCCTTATTTATTATTGGTGAAAATGGGATGTAATTCTTCCTCGTATAACGTGCCAACATGAAAATATACATTTGCAAGAATATTATTCCTCGTCAAACGTGTTCGTGTCCAAAAATTCAATGATGCTGGCATTTTTCTGTAGTAAAAAATGGGTTATTTGGAGCGAATTTATTCCTTGAAATACGTCCTGACAGGATTATTAAATGACACCCGAGATTATGTCAAATAAGACAACGGATTTTGTGTAGAAATTTTTCTGACATGATTATTCAATGAAATTTCAGATTCCCTAAAAAATTGCAACGGGTTATCTGGAGTACAAAATGGGTCTTTGGAGCAAAATTCTTTCTCGTCAAACGTGCTGACAAGAGTATTCAATGACACTTCAGATTCTTTCAAATAGTGCAGTGGGTTATCTGGAGTTCGAAATGGGTTTTTGGAAAGTATCAAGAATTATTCAAACCATAAAATTTACGTTTTGGTGCCTTACTTAGCATTCGTATTTTCACGGTATCCAATTATCACAAATATGCTAATAGTTATCCGCAATAAAACAAAAGTCATTCCACCACAGAAAGTAGTCCATAAACCATGGCCATAAAGTGTCCAAAATAAATACAAGGTCATAAAGGCCATCAAAAACAAGTCATACAACACCAAGTCTCAAGTACGGTCACGGCGCCGGCACCTAGTGTAATGGCTCGAGCGACGATCCGAACTAGGGCATGCTATGCTCGCTTCAGCAGCCTCCGTTCCCCTCAAAGTTCTCCGCACTTCAACATTGTCCGAAAATTTTGTTAATCATTCCTGGACAATGTCAATGGTTCGTGTCATTGTCTAATCGGTTCACATTATATGATGAAAACGTCTAGAGTGAAAAACTTACGGAGACCGATTACAGAATTGGGATAAAATACATACACGACTCGGGTAAAATTAAAGTCTGAATGGGGTCAAATATTTCGGATATTAAAATCCGAATGAGGCAAAAAATTTCAGATATTACATTCCGAATGAGCTATACTAACAAATTCAGCTGCTGCTGTAATACATAGGGGCCAATCGGCCAGTTGGATACTAAAATCCGAATGAGGCAATAAATTTCAGATCTTAAAATCCGAAAAGGAGGCAAACAATCAGACTTTAATATCCGAAACAGTGGAAAACAATCGGACTCTAATGTTCGATCAAATTTGAAATATACGAAATAGCAACGTACTTACTGTGGGGTTTCTCAAAAAAATTCAAACAAAAATTAAAAAAAAAAAAAACCCGCGAAATAACAAGATTCAAAATTTTACTGATGTTCAACTTCGAAATAGTTAGTGATGCCGGCGTGTTGTGCTTTCTTCTCACACCTCCTTCGCCACAAAGTTGTACTGCTATTATGGTGTGGTGAGTGTGGTGTTGTGGTGGTTGTGGTGACAGATGGAGGAGAAGAAGAAATGGGGCATGAGGAGAAGAAGAAACGGGGGGGAGAGAGACGGGAGGTGGGGGTTGGCGGTGGTGGTAATGGTGGGTAGGTAGGTGGTGGCGGTACCTGTGGGTGGTGGAGGAGCTGTGGACTGGAACGGACTGGAGCTGTGGAAGAAAACCTAGGTTAGAAAAGGGAAGGGAACGAACGGACTGGAGCTGTGAATTGGGTTGTATGTTTATTGTATAGAAGGGCAAAAAGGGGAATTCAGGGATAATTTGTTGGCTGTAAGTAGCAAATCCTTATAAGGTGGTGGTTTGTAGGTAGCAATCGACTGCCAGTAGCAGGAACTTGGCTGCAAATAGCGGCCACCTTCTGCTATTGCTTGATGTCTCGTCCGTTGTATGTGCTTATGCTGTTGTTGGTTGGTCGCAACTTCGCAGATGTGTATTGGTGCCGCTTCTTTTGGAGAAATCTTCTCAGGTTTGGCACAATCGGATTTAGGGAGTGTGATGGAGTCAGGGAGGGGCCAGTAGGGGTGGTCGCCCCTGTAAGAAGAAAAAAATAACTCTATTATTGTATTAAAAAATAACTTTTCTATGAAAGTATATAAAGGCTCGCCCCCCTCTAGTACTCCCAAAAGGGACTATTATGGGGGGGGGGGGGGAAAATCAAACACACCAGTAGCTTTTTAAATACAAGGATACCAACATTAATTTCTAAAGGTTAAGGGTTAAAATAGAGCAAAAAATAAAATTTGAGAGTCAACATTGTGAACAATCAGTTAATAAAACTCCCAATTTTTCATCCACTAAAATCCCCAATTGTGTCTTTGAAGGCAATTTCAAAAATATAGGAACAAAGGAGAGGAGATTTTGGGAACCCTAATTAATCTTGGTGAAATTTAAGCTACAGGTATGTTTTTGCCCATTCGTTTTACTGGATATACTGAGATAAGTTGTTACTTCTTTTGCAATCTGTTAGTATATAAAAAAACATAATAAGTATGAAGTGTTGATATTTTGTTATTTTTTGAGTTTTATTGTATTTACGTTGTTATGCATGTTTATTTTTATTTTTTGTCTCGTATATATTGTCGCCCCGTGTGGTGAAAGTTTGGCTCCATGCTGTCAACGAAGTCTTGTCTTGGCTTTGCATATACTAATGCCGGAAGAGGGTTTTTTTTTTAGGGTGTGCAAAGAACGGAATTGGGTATTTCTCTTGGATGAGGATAGTTAATCCATTGCTGGGATGTTCATGTGCTCTGTTTTAGGTTTCTCGTCTCATATCTTTCAACCTATTGTCGGATGAAATTTCTTTCTTCGATCAAGTCTATCACTTTGCCTCATATATCAACATCATGAGGCTAGTGTTGCTCTCTTTTCTTTCTTGTTTGCTCTGTTTTAGGCTTCTCGTCTCACATCTTTCAACCTTTTGTCGGATGAAATTTCTTTCTTCGATCAAGTCTATCAATTTGCTTCATATATCAACATCATGAGGCTAGTGTTGCTCTCTTTTCTTTCTTGTTTTCTCAATGTACCATTGTCAAGATATCAATAGAATCTTTTTGTTGATACCAAAAAAACAAGGGTAAATTTCACTTACCTCCCCTGAGGTTTCTGGCAATGACAGACACCTCCCCTCACATTTTAAAAATTGCACTTACCTCCCCTCTGCTTCAGTTATGGGTTGCAGATTCCTCCATTGCCATTAGAAGACCGTTACTAGGTAACGAAAAATGCTTACATCAGCTGCTAAATCCATTTCATTACCAATTTTACCCCTTTAGAATGATTTTGTGAAATGAATTCCCTTTTAGACTCAATTTAAAAGACATTAATGTTCCTAATTAAAACTATTTAAAAGAGATTAAGTTATTATACATATCTCACATGCACGTGTATCTTCAAAATTAAACACATATATACATTGATTTTAAATTTGCGTGTATACGCATTTATTTTACAAAATTTTGAAAACACTTTTGATTTTTTTGAAGTCAAATGCATATTAGGCATAAATATAGAGATTAAGTTACAATTTTTTTCCTTAACTTTTTTTTGTAGGAAACTTGAAACAACTTTTGACTTTTTTGAAGTCAAATGCAAATGTAGGCATAAATACAAAGCAATTACAATTTCTTTCCTTTATCATGAAACTTCAAAAGTCTTCTTTTTTTCTTTTTTTTGCATAGAATAACAAAAAAAATTAAAAACAATATGGCTTTAAATTAAGGTAAATTTTTTTTCCCAACCCTATCATTTATCATGAAACTTCAAAAGTCTTTTTTTGTGTGTGCATATAATAACAAAAATTTCTAAAAACAATATGGCTTTAAATTAAGGTAAACTTTTTTCCCCAATCCTACACCATGCATCTTTATACCAAAATTATTATGTTAAAATTTTTAGTCAAAACATCTTTTTTCAACAACCGATTTCTTTTTCGAACTTTTCGATTACATATATACATTTGGCTTTAAATATGCATGTATGGTATATAGAATATAGTTGCTAATTGAGGTTGGTTTAAATTAGCAGTACACATGTCAAATTTTTTTTGGTCAAAGTTAATCTTCTATTTTTCATAAAAGGACCTTATGGCTACATGATTTACCCATATGTTTTTTTTGATAATGATATTTATGATAGGATATTCTAATAAAATTCAATTTAATTTATAAAGTAACAAAATTATAATTGGAAAAAAAGGTAATGGGTTCCCAATACAAATACCTTTAGAATTTTGCTGGAATTAAATTTTCACAACTTCAATGAAACTAGAAATCTAAAACTAAATATTTAAATCTTTGAAAATTGGCAAAATTTTATAGTAATTTTAAAGTTTGTTTTCACAAGAAATTTAGAGATAAGATGAAGTAAACTTTCATTTTTTAAATTCTAAACTAGATAACTATTGCATTAATTCCAATATCTTAACTAAATTATAGTTTAAATTATATAGCAGAGAGAGACCTATGGGAAGTACCTGCAATTGTTAGAAACCTAAGGGGAGGTCAATAAAAGGGTAAAACTGTACATTCACGCACTCTGTTAACGTCTGTTAGCCGACAAGTTTGACAAGGGAGGTAAGTGCAATTTTAGAAATGTGAGGGGAGGTGTCTGTCATTGTTAGAAACCTCAGTGGAGGTAAGTGAAATTTACCCAAAAAACAAATATAAAAATAAAAGAAAGGGAAAGGCTCCATTCCGCTTTTTTTCTAAACTTTCTTTTTCAAAAAAAGGTAATTTAAACTCAAATATTACGCAAATAAAAAATATTTTTTTATTATTTTTACACCGTTTAAAATATTTCAATGAGATCTATTGAACAAGATCCATATTGATAAGAAAATTATTTGCGTAAATACATAATTTTTAAACTTGAAATTACCTTTTTAAAAAAGAGGAGGTTTTAAAAGAAAATGGAACGGCTCAATTAAAGTCTCACTCCGATGGAGAAGACCTTTGATTGGCTCTAATAAAGGAGAATCTGACATCTTCTTCACAATAGAACACTTTAATCGTATCCATCTTTTCTTCTAATTGACACACAAAATATATATACAACGATAACTTTCCACTTATTACCACTACCTATAAAGTAGGAAACACTTATTTGCACCCGTTTTCGAACGCCAAATAATTACTTATTTTTTAAGAATGCAATTTTAAGCTAAAAAATAAGGGGTTTATTGAAATCTAAAAGTATGCAATATGGATCTTGTTTGAAAGATCTCATTGAGATCTTTAATACGGTGCAAAAAAAAATTGAAAATTTATTTTTCATTTACATTATTTTTTAGTTTGAAAATGTGAAATAAGTATTTATTTTTTAAAAATGTGTTTTGGAACGGGCTCTAATGAACCATAATCGTAGTCAATTCCCAATGTTCAATAGAAGTAAATTCAACATGATTTTAAGATACGTAACACTTGGACGATTCAAAATCCAAACTTTAATTTACGAAACACTATTTGATTGAGGCCAATAAATAAAAACACTATTTGATTGACTAAAAATGGTAGAGAGGATAGGAGAATGCAGTACTGGCTCTTAGCCAAGGCGAGCAAGTTATTTGCTTAGGGCCCTCAAAAATTTGGTAAAATGTGGGATATTTATTATATAGCTGAACACAAAATTTCATTCAAAATGATCATGACCAATAAGTGAAAATTCATTACACGACCAAATTAGAAGTTTTGCAACACAAAATGAAAGAAGAGTGATCTTTTAAGTGATTGATCTGAATTCTTGCACTGATATACATAACTAAAAATTATATCCTCTATATATATTGATCAATAACTATAAATTCGGAGTTGCTTTCGTCTTGGTCCCAAAAATATTATGGCCGACCTTGGGAGGAAGCCCGCTACCGCAGTAATTACCTTCCCTAGATGTGATCATAGAGACTCTAGACATACACCTGATCTCAAAATGTATTTATGCTTTGTTTGGATTGCTTTTTGAAGAAAAAAAATCTCAACTCAAAAAACACTCATTACCCTTATTTCAAATCATTATTCATCCTTATTTTTAATCATTATTCTTATTTCTCTCTCTATCTAACTCTAATCATTACCTCTTCTTCCAATCATTACTCGCATTTTTTTCTCTACTCATAACCCTACAAAATTTCTCAAAAAAAATTCAAAAATTCATCCAAACACAGCATTAATCACTCACAAATTTCTACTCTCATTTAAGACACCAGTGTTAAGCATGTGGGATATCAAAAGAAGTGTTAATCATGTGGGATATCAAAAGAAGTGTTGGGATATCAAAAGAAGTGTTAATCATCAAAAGAAATGTTAATCATGTGGGATATCAAAAGAAGTGTTGGGATATCAAAAGAAGTGTTAATCATGTGGAAAAGAGGCTAGTCAAGTGCGCGTAGCTAGGAACCACTTCTTTCCTCTAGATATATGTACAACTATGGTCCACTTCTGTTCTCAGGCTCTTTTCCTAGACTTGGCGGACAAAAGCACCAAGACTTTCGGTGCAAAGACACTTTGATGGAAGTTACTAGAGGTGGCAATCTCAACCCACATTTTTGAACCCGCCCAAATCCGCCCACTTATAACCCAACCCAATCCGCCCATATTATAATATGGGTTGGTATGGGTTGAACCCATATCAACCCATATTTACATGGGTTTAGATGGGTTAAAAATGGGTTCTATATGGGTTGAAGTTAAAATGGGTTACGAGCTGAAGTCGCGAAAGAAATTTCAAATTTCCACTTCATTGCTTCCGTTGTGCTGTTGGTCCAATAGAACTTGGGTCCTATCTGCAGTTGAAGCAAATCTCCACCTCTTTTTGCCAATTCTCTCTCTCTCTCTCTCGTCCACGCGGCCAGCCCCGACGAGGACACAAGCCGCTCATCACAGCCTAGTACTCCATTTGTTAATTCATTCAAACTGTTATTTTTCTCATTTGCTATCCGAGGAACCAAGCAGGGAAAAAAAAACAAGGGGTTTCCTGGTTGTAAAGACAAAAAAATCGACTTTACTTTTTAATCCAAAACTAACCTATATACTCTTTCGATTTCATTTGGTCTTCACCGATATTTGAACAAACTCTGCACTTTCTTTTCATTTCATTGCAACAAAAATGGTTTATCGCGACGAAACGATTTCATCACCGAAACAACACAATTTGGCATGTGATTACACACACAAAATCAAGAGATTTTGGAAGACAAAATTTGGCATATGATCAGAATTCACATGTACGTGTCGTGGGGATTGAAAAAAAAAGAAAAAAGAGAATAGCACACAAAATTCCATCATTCAACAGTTGGAATGTATTTGAAAGGGAAAAATAGTGTGACGACATCGTACATGGTGTGGGTCAGGGAGTCGAGTTGATTTTGAGTAGTATTTGAAACAAGGGGAAATGGGGACGGGGGAGAAGAGGGGAAAAAAAGAAGGGGGAAAGAAAAAAAAAAAAAAAACACCGGAAAAACGGGTCGGGTCGGGCGGGTTTGGGTTTAACTTGACCCATATTTGATCCGACCCGTTTCAACCCGTTTACTATTTGACCCATATTTGACCCGTCCATATTTGACCCGCAACCCGTTTCAACCCGCCCAGACCCGCTCATTTGCCACCTCTAGAAGTTACCAACGCGGCGGCCAGCTGCATAGGGGTGCAAAGATACTTTCATTCTAACTCAGGTATGATCTGACGTGATAATGACACTTTTAAATTACCTAACTTCTAATTAAGAGTCTCAAATGAGAAAAAGTGCAAAGTTAAGGATAAAATACATCAAATACCCAGACAATCAGATGCACTCCAACCAAGGATGAACGTACCAATGAACTCCCAATAACTTCAGATCTGTCAAGCCGCCACGAGTTATCCCACCAAAGACATCGTGTAATGATAGAACGCTGAAGCACAGATATCGTTGTAAAGCAACCTTGATTGAGAGAACCCGATCTATAGACAAAAGTTGTCCAAAGACGAAACTAACAACTCCCGTAAAATGAGAGACAAAACTCTCACAGATCAGACGACAAGTCGTTGATCTGGAGAGACGGAAGAAAAAAAGAAAATGAGTCGAAATAGTACCATGGCCTTCTCCTTCCAATTGGACCCAAATTATCCATGAAACACATACAATTATATACACAAATAAAAATCAAGCAAAAAAAGCGGAAGAAAGCATGACTTAGATATACGTGATTCTTTAATCGGTTAAATTCATGAGAAACACTAGTTTTTGGGGAATGACGGCTAATGACGTGTTTTGACAATTAATACCCGTCAAGGACATTTTCAGCATTAACAAATGTTCTCAGCATATCCTTGGCAAATATTAATTATCAAAACACGTCCTGAGCCGTCATTTTTTCCTAGTTTTTTCACTATGTATTGAATGGATTAGAGAACACAAAGTGTTGACGGTAGCGTTTTACATTATTAATACCTTGCTACTATTGTTTAGGTTTTGTTTGTTTTGCTCCTGAGCTCTCACCTTGCGTGTTGCCTCCTGAACCCTACCATTAAAAAAAAATAAAAAAATTTAGGTTATGTTTGGTTCGATGGAATAGAATTGACAATGAAATGAAATGAAATGAAATTGGAATAGAATTGGAGGAAATGAAATGAAATTGGAATAGAATTGGAGGAAATGAGATTGAAATATTCTTTTCATTCCCAAGTTTGTGTCATGCCCTTGATTTTTAACATAATTATTAATAATTTGTCATAAATAAAATCCTCGCAATATTATACATAACTCCATCAAAAGGTTTTCCAAACTCATTTCACCGAAACATAAACAGTTCAAGATATAACAATACAGAGGACTCCAACCCAAACTTTCAGATTTTAATTATGGATACACCTTAAAAAAAAAAAAGAAGGTATTTTACTATGATGCTAAAGTAACTTCCCTTCAACCTAACTTTCAACGGATGTCTAACCCTGCACCAAGCACTCCTTGCTATTGCCTCTCGTCCGCACCTGAAAATGAAAAGTTGAGCTACATTACCCCAGTAAAAAAATCTCTAACTAACTTTATGTGTTAATGGGAAGATGAGCACCAAAAAATATATTTTTGTAAGAGTAAACTGTTTTAACTAAAAATAGAACATACAACTCAATCCTTACTTTATAAAAACATGAAACTTTTCTTCACTCACACCAACACTCTCACCTATACACGCATATGGACCCACTTCCATCTTAAGTAAACTCAGGTTGTCATTACCAAACTCAAAATATATTACTACATATTCATTTTAATGACTTAGAGACAACTCCGTATTCCTTAATCAACCAATTTCTCTTTCTTAACCCACCTTGCTAATCACAGTCACATTTAAGTTAACACACTACACTTAGGGAAGTAAAATATAATGTGCACGAGGACATTTCAAACAAAGCCTCTATGTGTCCTCAGAGAACTCACACGCGCGTCCACCTAATTTAGTCTTTTCAAACTTAAGATCAAGTTTTATCATGTCCTTGTCACGCCCTCGATTTTTAACATAAATAAATAATCCATTTCAATAAAAAAATCTTCGCATAATATAGATAGTACCCAAAAGAGAGTTCCCGAATGATCATTTACAAACCAAATTTCCAAGTTTAAAGATTTACAACATTGGCACTACGGCTTAAATTCCGTAGATAGTCATAAACGATAAATTTAGGAGTTACATGATATCAAAAGTTTAAAGAGTTCAAATGAATTTACAATTATATCTTTTTAAGAGATCGAACAAAAGATGATAAAACCATTTCTCAATGACGGCTTTCAAAAGATATGAAGTCAAGCACGCCCGCACACCATGCACTCCGCGTTAGGATCCTTGGGATGCACCTGAAATGATAATAGGTAGAGCAAAACACATGCCCAGTAGAGAAATCTATACTCAAACTATATGAAAATGCGATGAAATATGCACCAGGAATGAATGAGGGTTGACAGATACGCCCAAGGTACGAATGATTACCAATGAGCTACACGCTATATATAGTCAAAGGGTTCTAGACTTCACACAAATGTCACTGACCGTCTACTTCTCAGACTGGATACATTGATTAACTTACGTCAACCCACATTAATCTATAACCAATTCTAAATCATCTTATTATTCTTTGTACGATACTACAATCTTTCTCGTATCCATATTTATCATCAAATCCCTTATTTACAAACCTTTCCTTTCTTTTAATCAGGTATTTCCCATCAATAATCACTTGGGTCACCTCGCGTCTAGTTCCCTCGAGCGTAGGGTCACCCCGAGTCTATTCCCTCCATAATAATCACTTGGGTCACCTCAGGTCTAATTCCCTCGAGCGTAGGGTCACCTCGAGTCTATTCTCTCAATAATAATCATATGGGTCACCTAGGGTCTATTTTCATCGAGCGTAGGGTCACCCCGAGTCTATTCTCTCAATAATAATCACAATTAATTTCATCATCAATCTATCGGTTGTACCACGAAATTTCAATCAACCATTATATAACTCTACAAATACATGTGTTCATGTCTTTTCGTTAATTTACATACCGCATCCTACATAATGTACTAAGCCCATATATATAACCCTACAATACTATATCCATTTGCTTATACGCTTGAACCTCATAGGAAGAGTGCCAAAAGAATTAAAAGATTCGACGAGTCGTGAGGACACAAGTTATTATATCACCCTAACATCATTTGGACCACTAAACACACGCACATCCAACCCTTATAATCCTCACAATGCCACCATACTCTAAGTAACTTGCCAACCCAAAATAACTCTATGACATACGACCCACTTGTACCGATATTAAGGATACAAGATGAGTAGGTTCAACGAGACGACTCATGAGGGGACGAGTTACTAAGTTACCATTCGAATCACTAGACCAGCTCACACCTACCAAATACACTCATCAGAACACCTTGCATTGCCTACGGTACTACTAAGCAACCTTACGATATTTTATTCATCTCCAACGTTATCAAAGTTACGCTTTACAAGTGTCTTAGGAAAGGAAATGATCAATGAATTATTAAAGGACGAACAACCAAGTTTAGAGATGGTTTAAAAGTGTTTTAGAGGTGTTAGAAGTGATCGGGAGTAAAAAAGATGAAGTTTAGAACAAAGCTGAAAAACTGTTCCTAAGCCAAAGGTATCGATACTTAGTCAAATGGTATAGATACTATTTGACCAAGAAGCTTTCCAGACGCAAGGGTATCGATACCTAGGGCAAATGGGTCAAATGGTATAGATACCATTTGACCAAGAAGCTTTCCAGACGCAAGGGTATCGATACCTAGGACAAATGGTATCGATAACAAGTGATTTTTTTGGGTTTTGAAACACAAAGGTATTGATACCTGGCAAAATGGTATCGATACCAGATCAGTTCGAGCAAATTTTCTACAGAATTTCAAGGGTTCAACAACACCAACATCGACAATCATAGGCACGAATCAAGGTATAAAGTCAACTCATAAACATATATAGAGAGTAAGAAATCCCTATCTCACATTGAAAAACGAAACCCAAGGAGTGATCGAGCCCTAGCTTCCAAAACCGACACCGAGAGCAATACACCTCCACCGAGCGCTAGCCAATGACATACGAGCTCCCATACGCGTGTAGATGATGGATTGGAGGTTGATTGTCTTGGGTTTTGAGTTTGGAATGGAGTTTTGAGTATTGGAGTGAGAGAGGGATAGAAGAGCCGAGAGAGATCGGGAGATGAGAGAGAGTGAGATGGGGATTTTAATCATTTACATCCCCACACACACATATATATACTAGGACACACACACTAATCACACTTGCACTCCCTCCACTAACAATCCTTTCATATTAACCCCAAAATCAAATAAACTTAACAAATTCCATATTTTCCTTCAATTTCCAACATTGAATATTCCTTTAAATATTTTCTGAAATTACGGGTCCTTACAATCCTCCCTCGTATCCCTTTTTATTTTGCCTTTTTGGTTTTCCTCTCATCATCAACACGCATGAGTTATCCCCTACACGCACATGCATATCGTTCAATCAAATCCAATTTATCATTATAAGTTTAAACTGCAATTCCATTGTAATTCTTCCACAATAGCTTTTATCACATCTATGGTATCAAACATGTCTCCATACCAACAAATTTCTACACTAATCTCAATACATCAAGCCACTATAATTTATTAAGTCTATAAGAAAAGAAGAAAGCAAGCATTGACACCTCAAATTATCCAAGATATCAACTCAAGTTAAATGAACATAGTTTCTCACATGAATGCTTCGTTCTTTCTGAATTTCACATTTTAAAGCAAAGTATCAATACCCATATTCCCATTTTAATATAATACTAAACAATAACAAGATTCT